>CM036546.1:104348-204348 GCA_020745685.1 Tautogolabrus adspersus
TCAAACCAGTTTATTAACCAGTTCAGACCAGTTCAAACCAGTATAGACCAGTTTAAACAGTTCAGATTAGTCTGAACCAGTTCTGTATAGACCAGCTTGTACCAGTTTGTCTGGACCAGTTTAAACCATCATCAATAAAATGTAAAAATCGTTAGAATTGTGTAACTCTGTTAAATGTGTTACTAGTAAACATCTGCAGCCCTGTCCAATCAGAAACGACCAGCCATGTAAACAGGAAGTGACTAGCCCAACAAGTTTGCATAAATTTCAAATATGACAGTTTGAGGCTGAAAATGTTCAAATGATAGACATGACTGTGTGTTGATGTCGACCTGCTCCTCTCAGATGACCTCTGAAGCTTTTCAAACATTCATGATATATCAAAGGTGTTATATTCTTCATACATCGAGGAATCTGTGAATTTCAATCCTGATCAGTTGATTATAAGGGGAGAAAATATCGGAAAATGCTAAGCTAACTTCCATTAGCATAATGTTACTACCTAACTGTACCTAATGTAACTGATTATTATTATCGATCATCTTTGAGATGAATAATAATATCAAACAGTGTTTGGTGAAATATGTCAACAGTAGTTACCTTTGAACTTATCGGCATGCTAACATTAGCCACATCTGTTAGCTGCATAACAATTCCAACTGGCAGGTAGTTAACATTTGTAAATAACTAATCCTTACAAAACAGCTAGTGAACAGCTAGTGAACAGCTAGTGAACAGCTAGTGAACAGCTAGTGAACAGCTAGTGAACAGCTAGAGAACAGCTAGTGAACAGCTGGTGAACAGCTAGTGAACAGCTAGTGAACAGCTAGTGAACAGCTGGTGAACAGCTAGTGAACAGCTAGTGAACAGCTAGTGAACAGCTAGTGAACAGCTAGAGAACAGCTGGTGAACAGCTAGTGAACAGCTAGTGAACAGCTAGTGAACAGCTAGTGAACAGCTGGTGAACAGCTAGTGAACAGCTAGTGAACAGCTAGTGAACAGCTAGAGAACTGCTAGTGAACAGCTGGTGAACAGCTAGTGAACAGCTAGTGAACAGCTAGTGAACAGCTAGTGAACAGCTAGTGAACATCAGGTGTGTTCATCAGGTGTGTTGATCAGGTGTGTTGATCAGGTGTGTTGATCAGGTGTGTTCATCAAGTGTGTTCATCAGGTGTGTTGATCAGGTGTGTTGATCAGGTGTGTTGATAGGGTGTGTTCATCAGGTGTGTTGATCAGGTGTGTTGGATCAGGTGTGTTCATCAGGTGTGTTGATCAGGTGTGTTGGATCAGGTGTGTTCATCAAGTGTGTTGATCAGGTGTGTTGATCAGGTGTGTTCATCAGGTGTGTTGATCAGGTGTGTTGGATCAGGTGTGTTCATCAGGTGTGTTGATCAGGTGTGTTGATCAGGTGTGTTGATCAGGTGTGTTGATCAGGTGTGTTCATCAGGTGTGTTGATCAGGTGTGTTGGATCAGGTGTGTTCATCAGGTGTGTTGATCAGGTGTGTTGATCAGGTGTGTTGATCAGGTGTGTTGATCAGGTGTGTTCATCAGGTGTGTTGATCAGGTGTGTTGATCAGGTGTGTTCATCAGGTGTGTTGATCAGGTGTGTTGGATCAGGTGTGTTCATCAGGTGTGTTGATCAGGTGTGTTGATCAGGTGTGTTGATCAGGTGTGTTGATCAGGTGTGTTGATCAGGTGTGTTGATCAGGTGTGTTCATCAAGTGTGTTCATCAGGTGTGTTGATCAGGTGTGTTGATCAGGTGTGTTCATCAGGTGTGTTGATCAGGTGTGTTGGATCAGGTGTGTTCATCAGGTGTGTTGTATCAGGTGTGTTCATCAGGTGTGTTGATCAGGTGTGTTGATCAGGTGTGTTGATCAGGTGTGTTGATCAGGTGTGTTCATCAGGTGTGTTGATCAGGTGTGTTGATCAGGTGTGTTGATCAGGTGTGTTGATCAGGTGTGTTCATCAGGTGTGTTGATCAGGTGTGTTGATCAGGTGTGTTGATCAGGTGTGTTGATCAGGTGTGTTCATCAGGTGTGTTGGATCAGGTGTGTTCATCAGGTGTGTTGATCAGGTGTGTTGGATCAGGTGTGTTCATCAGGTGTGTTGATCAGGTGTGTTGATCAGGTGTGTTCATCAGGTGTGTTGGATCAGGTGTGTTCATCAGGTGTGTTGATCAGGTGTGTTGATCAGGTGTGTTGATCAGGTGTGTTGATCAGGTGTGTTGATCAGGTGTGTTCATCAGGTGTGTTGATCAGGTGTGTTCATCAGGTGTGTTGATCAGGTGTGTTGGTCAGGGGCTCGTTTCAGAAAGCAGGTTTTGTGCAAACTCTGAGTCAGTTAACCCTGAAATGAGGGAAACTCTGGGTTTTCTGTTTCAGAGGGGGAGGTCACTCAAACCTGAGAAAGAGGGGTAACTCAGACCTGTTCCAGAGAGGGAGGTCACTTTAGCTCTGAGTCAGTTACTATGGTAACTGAGTCTGTGAACCTAACCTGGTCGGGAGCAGGTTTTCTTCAATGAACCCCGAGTTTCTCTCCATCTCCTCTTTCAGAGCCAGAAACGCCGTTTCATTTCCTCATTCTTTTATTCAGTCCGTATCACGCGCGTAACTAGCGAAGATTCACCGTTTGTAAGGTCGGGGTTGTTTCTGCTGTCTATATAATAAGAAATTCGCTGAACAGACTGTGGATTATTTTACACTTTATTTCGGCCGAGGTCAGACCAACGCAACAAAACACACTCATTGACAATTGCTAAGCTGACTGACCAAGATTCTGTAATTAACATGTGCTTATATGTGCTCGAAGGTACAGCCCACAAATTCCTTACTATTTAGAGTACTTTCTCTATAAGGCTTGAAGAAGACATCAGCTTGACTCCTAAATCAGACATATACATTTCTTCAGTTTCAGAGTCACATTCCTTTTCATCTTTCAACAGACGCTTGGCTCCAATCCCAATATAACTCTGTTTCTGTGAAATGTTTTCCTGGATATGGTTACAGCAACTCAAACCTAGAATAGTTACTCTAAGATGGTATACAGATTTAAAGGATACATTCAAAATGAACAAATTCATGAAAATACGTAATATCACCGTTTGTCTGAATACAAATCCAGGTTGTTTTAATATTATATGTGAGGTAGGCTAAACTCTAACGTATAAAACAAACTATTTTGTGGAACATGGCATGTGTTTTAGTGGAGGAGCCTGGAGATGAAGGGGCTGCATTACTCCGCACGGAATAAGAGTCTACATTTACGTCGGGAGATGTTAATTTAATTAGAGCTAATTAATAAACTAAACAGGATAAAGGTGAGAGGACATTTAGCCTGTGTGTGTGTGACACCCGCATTATGTTGGGAATAAAACGATAGGCCTAATGCACATTCAAATAGACACTGAATGAAGTTCACTTTGTTTCATATGTTCAATATGATTCAAACACCACCATGAGCCCAGTTTGTTCTGACAGTTCATTTAGTTTGAAAGTCACTTTTCTTCTGCTGGATTGCATCTTAATGAAAATACATTTGAGCTTTAATACCATTCCAGCAGTTTGGACCTGTGATCTTATAATTCTGATGAAATATGAAATGAATAGACTTCATGACGTGCTGACGCCAGCAGCTGTTTCCTCCTCCTTCTCTCTCTCCTTTGAGCTGCAGCACTGTTTCTTTGTCTTCTTATTCAAACCTGTTCATATTCTCCGTATGTCCTCATGAAGATGGAGGTTATATTTAGAGAGGGTTAAAGTACCACCATCTCTTTATGTCTCCTGTTGCCATGGTGAATCGTAGTATCAGGGCTCCATTAATGTTGGCTTTTTCTCCTCACGGTGCACGCGCTGAACACCGAGTGAACTTACTCAGAGTTGATTTAACAAACTCAAATCAGCTGATCTGGAACCAGAAACTCAGAGTTTCCCCCCTGAGGGTAAATCAGCTCAGAGCTCAGAGTTACACTGACAGTTTGTTCAACCGTCTTTCTGAAACGAGCCCCAGGTGTGTTGATCAGGTGTGTTCATCAGGTGTGTTGATCAGGTGTGTTGATCAGGTGTGTTGATCAGGTGTGTTGGATCAGGTGTGTTGATCAGGTGTGTTGGATCAGGTGTGTTCATCAAGTGTGTTGATCAGGTGTGTTGATCAGGTGTGTTGATCAGGTGTGTTCATCAGGTGTGTTGATCAGGTGTGTTGGATCAGGTGTGTTGATCAGGTGTGTTGATCAGGTGTGTTGATCAGGTGTGTTGATCAGGTGTGTTGATCAGGTGTGTTGATCAGGTGTGTTGATCAGGTGTGTTCATCAGGTGTGTTGATCAGGTGTGTTGGATCAGGTGTGTTGATCAGGTGTGTTGATCAGGTGTGTTGATCAGGTGTGTTGATCAGGTGTGTTGATCAGGTGTGTTCATCAGGTGTGTTGATCAGGTGTGTTGATCAGGTGTGTTGATCAGGTGTGTTGATCAGGTGTGTTCATCAGGTGTGTTGATCAGGTGTGTTGGATCAGGTGTGTTGATCAGGTGTGTTGATCAGGTGTGTTGATCAGGTGTGTTGGATCAGGTGTGTTGATCAGGTGTGTTCATCAGGTGTGTTGATCAGGTGTGTTCATCAGGTGTGTTGATCAGGTGTGTTGGATCAGGTGTGTTGATCAGGTGTGTTCATCAGGTGTGTTGGATCAGGTGTGTTGATCAGGTGTGTTGATCAGGTGTGTTGATCAGGTGTGTTGGATCAGGTGTGTTGATCAGGTGTGTTCATCAGGTGTGTTGGATCAGGTGTGTTCATCAGGTGTGTTGATCAGGTGTGTTGATCAGGTGTGTTCATCAGGTGTGTTGATCAGGTGTGTTCATCAGGTGTGTTGATCAGGTGTGTTGATCAGGTGTGTTGATCAGGTGTGTTGATCAGGTGTGTTCATCAGGTGTGTTGGATCAGGTGTGTTCATCAGGTGTGTTGATCAGGTGTGTTGATCAGGTGTGTTGATCAGGTGTGTTGATCAGGTGTGTTGATCAGGTGTGTTGATCAGGTGTGTTGATCAGGTGTGTTGATCAGGTGTGTTGATCAGGTGTGTTCATCAGGTGTGTTCATCAGGTGTGTTGATCAGGTGTGTTCATCAGGTGTGTTCATCAGGTGTGTTGATCAGGTGTGTTCATCAGAGAGATGAGATGAGATGAGATGAGATTCAACTTTATTGTCATTACACATATACAAGTATACATCAGGTGTGTTGATCAGGTGTGTTGATCAGGTGTGTTGATCAGGTGTGTTGATCAGGTGTGTTGATCAGGTGTGTTGGATCAGGTGTGTTCATCAAGTGTGTTGATCAGGTGTGTTGATCAGGTGTGTTGATCAGGTGTGTTCATCAGGTGTGTTGATCAGGTGTGTTGGATCAGGTGTGTTGATCAGGTGTGTTCATCAGGTGTGTTGGATCAGGTGTGTTGATCAGGTGTGTTGATCAGGTGTGTTGATCAGGTGTGTTCATCAGGTGTGTTGATCAGGTGTGTTGGATCAGGTGTGTTGATCAGGTGTGTTGATCAGGTGTGTTGATCAGGTGTGTTGATCAGGTGTGTTCATCAGGTGTGTTGATCAGGTGTGTTGGATCAGGTGTGTTGATCAGGTGTGTTCATCAGGTGTGTTGGATCAGGTGTGTTGATCAGGTGTGTTGATCAGGTGTGTTGATCAGGTGTGTTGGATCAGGTGTGTTGATCAGGTGTGTTCATCAGGTGTGTTGGATCAGGTGTGTTCATCAGGTGTGTTGATCAGGTGTGTTGATCAGGTGTGTTGATCAGGTGTGTTGATCAGGTGTGTTCATCAGGTGTGTTGATCAGGTGTGTTGATCAGGTGTGTTGATCAGGTGTGTTGATCAGGTGTGTTCATCAGGTGTGTTGGATCAGGTGTGTTCATCAGGTGTGTTGATCAGGTGTGTTGATCAGGTGTGTTGATCAGGTGTGTTGATCAGGTGTGTTGATCAGGTGTGTTGATCAGGTGTGTTGATCAGGTGTGTTGATCAGGTGTGTTGATCAGGTGTGTTCATCAGGTGTGTTCATCAGGTGTGTTGATCAGGTGTGTTCATCAGGTGTGTTCATCAGGTGTGTTCATCAGGTGTGTTGATCAGGTGTGTTCATCAGGTGTGTTCATCAGGTGTGTTCATCAGGTGTGTTGATCAGGTGGGAGATGATTTTATCTGCAGGTTTTTACAAACTGAACTTAATTTTTTCTCTTACATTTTTTAATGTAATTTCAAACCAATAAAAACCCTGAGGCTTGTTTGAATGCTTAATTTGTATTTGATATATTAACAGCTGGAGGAGGATAAAACACACCTGGAAAGGTAAGAGTGGTCAGTTCTGTTTCTACACCTGAAATAACCAATAAACTTCCTGTTAAAGTTCCCATAAAACCAATGAAACTCTTTGTCTGATATTTAAGCCCCTCCCTAACGACGTACAGGAGCTACAGGCTAGTTAGCATTGTCATTGTGTTTGAATGTTCTCTCAATAAGAGCTAATGCTAACGCTAACACACTCAAATAAGACCTTTAATAACTTCCTGTTAGTGCAGGAAACAGCTCTGTGTGCTGCTAGCTGATTCATGGGAGCTTTTATCGCACTGACAAAAGCTAAGCTAACAGCTTCCTTCCAATGCAATTCTTTACTAAGCTATGCTAAAAGTTTCCCCTGTTTGTGTCAGTGCTCAGCTATGCTAACATGCCCTGACTCTATGTTGCAGGTGGACAGATGACAGACAGTCATGAGGTCAACTGGTGAAAAACACTGAAATGTAAATCTGTGCGTTGATTGGTCAGTGATTAATGATCTGATTTTTGATTGGACGATGCATATTAATTAACTGATGTCTTAGTCTGGTTTCCATGGAAATGTTCATAAAACTGATGGATTTGTTTCCTGTTTTTTTTTAAATATAAACTTTATTTAAATAAAATCCGTCCATGTGATTGATCGTCAGCTGACCTGACTCCGCCCACTTCACCTCAGCCAATCACAGAGCTTCATTCTGAGTGTCAGCAGCTCTTCAGAGTTGTGCTACAGAGAGAGAGAGAGATATGTCATTGATGATGTCATCAGTAGAAGTCAAAGATCACTTCCTGTCTAATAAATTCACAGTGATAACACAGTTCATGGCTGCTCCACAGTCTGACAGTAGGCGCTCCCTTCTCTCCGTGCTGCATCAGTAGGCTGATATTTGTTCCTACTTGGTCTGATTCATTCAGTGTGGAAGTGGCGTCATTATCCCGCCTCATGTTATTGACACTCCAAGTCAGATGTGATCTGCACGATGGCTCAGGAAATAAAACAAAACTTCACCTCGAATGTAAACAATTTAACAACTTCACATTTGCAAGGCGCGCGAACCGAACTGGCCGCAGCACTCCTCGTTTTTTTGTTTTTTTTCATCCTCGTCTGTTTCGATTTGGAGGCGCACGTGAAGTGACGTTTCACATTTGATTTGGTGTTAAAATACTCATTTCCTGAAAGGATGCATCCGATCCATACTGTACAAAATCCAGAAGTTAGCATCCATACTGAAATGTTCAGTCTACTGAGGTGGACACAAAAAATGACCACTGAACGACCACGAGGGTTCAGTCTACTGAACGACCACGAGGGTTCAGACTACTGAACGACCACGAGGGTTCAGACTACTGAACGACCACGAGGGTTCAGACTACTGAACGACCACGAGGGTTCAGACTACTGAATGACCACGAGGGTTCAGTCTACTGAACGACCACGAGGGTTCAGTCTACTGAACGACCACGAGGGTTCAGTCTACTGCACGACCACGGGGGTTCAGACTACTGAACGACCACGAGGGTTCAGACTACTGAACGACCACGAGGGTTCAGTCTACTGAACGACCACGAGGGTTCAGTCTACTGCACGACCACGAGGGTTCAGTCTACTGAACGACCACGAGGGTTCAGACTACTGAACGACCAACGACCACGAGGGTTCAGTCTACTGAACGACCACAAGGGTTCAGACTACTGAACGACCTCGAGGGTTCAGTCTACTGCACGACCACGAGGGTTCAGTCTACTGCACGACCACGAGGGTTCAGTCTACTGAGCGACCACGAGGGTTCAGACTACTGAACGACCACGAGGGTTCAGACTAGTGAGCGACCACGAGGGTTCAGACTACTGAACGACCACGAAGGTTCAGTCTACTGAACGACCACGAGGGTTCAGTCTACTGAACGACCACGAGGGTTCAGTCTACTGCACGACCACGAGGGTTCAGTCTACTGAACGACCACGAGGGTTCAGTCTACTGCACGACCAAGAGGGTTCAGTCTACTGAACGACCACGAGGGTTCAGTCTACTGCACGACCACGAGGGTTCAGTCTACTGCTCGACCACGAGGGTTCAGTCTACTGCACGACCAAGAGGGTTCAGTCTACTGAACGACCACGAGGGTTCAGACTACTGAACGACCACGAGGGTTCAGTCTACTGAACGACCAAGAGGGTTCAGTCTACTGAACGACCAAGAGGGTTCAGTCTACTGCACGACCACGAGGGTTCAGTCTACTGAACGACCACGAGGGTTCAGTCTACTGAACGACCAAGAGGGTTCAGTCTACTGAACGACCACGAGGGTTCAGTCTACTGCACGACCACGAGGGTTCAGTCTACTGAACGACCACGAGGGTTCAGACTACTGAACGACCAAGAGGGTTCAGTCTACTGCACGACCACGAGGGTTCAGTCTACTGAACGACCACGAGGGTTCAGACTATTGAACGACCAAGAGGGTTCAGTCTACTGCACGACCAAGAGGGTTCAGTCTACTGAACGACCAAGAGGGTTCAGTCTACTGAACGACCACGAGGGTTCAGTCTACTGCACGACCACGAGGGTTCAGTCTACTGAACGACCACGAGGGTTCAGACTACTGAACGACCAACGACCACGAGGGTTCAGTCTACTGAACGACCACAAGGGTTCAGACTACTGAACGACCACGAGGGTTCAGTCTACTGCACGACCACGAGGGTTCAGTCTACTGAACGACCACGAGGGTTCAGACTACTGAACGACCACGAGGGTTCAGTCTACTGCACGACCACGAGGGTTCAGTCTACTGAACGACCACGAGGGTTCAGACTACTGAACGACCAAGAGGGTTCAGACTACTGAACGACCACGAGGGTTCAGTCTACTGAACGACCACGAGGGTTCAGACTACTGAACGACCACGAGGGTTCAGACTACTGAACGACCACGAGGGTTCAGTCTACTGAACGACCACGAGGGTTCAGTCTACTGAACGACCACGAGGGTTCAGACTACTGAACGACCACGAGGGTTCAGTCTACTGAACGACCACGAGGGTTCAGACTACTGAACGACCACGAGGGTTCAGTCTACTGCACGACCAAGAGGGTTCAGTCTACTGAACGACCACGAGGGTTCAGTCTACTGCACGACCAAGAGGGTTCAGTCTACTGAACGACCACGAGGGTTCAGTCTACTGAACGACCACGAGGGTTCAGTCTACTGCACGACCAAGAGGGTTCAGTCTACTGCACGACCACGAGGGTTCAGTCTACTGAACGACCACGAGGGTTCAGTCTACTGCACGACCAAGAGGGTTCAGACTACTGAACGACCACGAGGGTTCAGTCTACTGCACGACCACGAGGGTTCAGTCTACTGAACGACCACGAGGGTTCAGTCTACTGAACGACCACGAGGGTTCAGTCTACTGAAAAGTCTGCACTGCATACTTAATTGTGGATTTTCAGAAAGGGCCCATGTTGTTCAGCTGTTTGTGATGTCATTAATAGGTTAGTGATGTCACATCACGATGACCTGTCTGTGAGTGTCTTTAATTGGATCCTTTGACTAAGTCGTCAGAAAGGGGGGGTCACATGATCTTTCATGAAACCTACCTGTGGTGTTACGTGATTATTTATTTAACTGATGCACACACACACAACGAACACATACACAGACAACGTACACAAACACACACATCGTACACAGACAGACACACACACACACACACAACATACACAAACACACACACACACACACACACACAACGTACACAAACACACACACAACGTACACACACACAACGTACACAAACACACACACAACGTACACACACACAACGTACACAAACACACACATCGTACACAGACAGACACACACACACACACACACAACATACACAAACACACACACACAACGTACACAAACACACACACAACGTACACAAACACACACACAACATACACACAACGTACACAAACACACACACAACGTACACACAACGTACACAAACACACACACAACGTAAACAAACACACACACAACATACACACAACGTACACAAACACACACACAACGTACACACAACGTACACAAACACACACACACAACGTACACAAACACACACACAACGTACACAAACACACACACAGCGTACACAAACACACTCATACACACACACACACATACACACACAAAGTACACAAACACACACACACAACGTACACAAACATACACACACACAACATACACACAGACACAACGTACACAAACACACACAACGTACACAAACACACACATCGTACACAGACAGACACACACACACACACACAACATACACAAACACACACACACACACACACACAACGTACACAAACACACACACAACGTACACAAACACACACACAACGTACACACACACACAACGTACACAAACACACACACAATGTAAACACACACAACGTACACAAACACACACATCGTACACAGACAGACACACACACACACACAACGAACACACACACAGACAACGTACACAAACACACACAACCTACACAAACACACACACACATCGTACACAGACAGACACACACACACACACACAACGAACACATACACAGACAACGTACACAAACACACACAACCTACACAAACACACACACACAACGTACACAAACACACACACAACGTAAACAAACACACACACAACATACACACAACGTACACAAACACACACACAACGTACACACAACGTACACAAACACACACACACAACGTACACAAACACACACACAACATACACACAACGTACACAAACACACACACAACGTACACACAACGTACACAAACACACACACACAACCTACACAAACACACACACACAGCGTACACAAACACACTCATACACACACACACACACACACACAATGTACACAAACACACACACAACGTACACAAACACACACACACAAACACATCGTACACAAACAATGACACACACACACACAAAGTACACAAACACACTCATACACACACACACACACACAATGTACACAAACACACACACAACGTACACAAACACACACACACACAAACACATCGTACACAAACAATGACACACACACACACAAAGTACACAAACACACACACACAACGTACACAAACATACACACACACAACATACACACAGACACAACGTACACAAACACACACAATGTACACATACACACACAACGTACACAAACACACACATCGTACACAGACAGACACACACACACACACACAACATACACAAACACACACACACACACACACACACACAACGTACACAAACACACACACAACGTACACAAACACACACACAACGTACACACACACAACGTACACAAACACACACACAACGTACACACACACAACGTACACAAACACACACATCGTACACAGACAGACACACACACACACACACACAACGAACACATACACAACGTACACAAACACACACAACCTACACAAACACACACACACAACGTACACAAACACACACACACAACGTACACAAACACACACACAACTTAAACAAACACACACACAACATACACACACACAACGTACACACAACGTACACAAACACACACACACAACGTACACAAACACACACACAACATACACACAACGTACACAAACACACACACAACGTACACACAACGTACACAAACACACACACACAACGTACACAAACACACACACAGCGTACACAAACACACTCATACACACACACACACACACAATGTACACAAACACACACACAACGTACACAAACACACACATCATACACAAACAAACACACACAAACACATCGTACACAAACAATGACACACACACACACAAAGTACACAAACACACACACACAACGTTCACAAACACACACACACACTCATACACACAGACACAACGTACAAAAAACACACACAATGTACACATACACACACAACGTACACAAACACACACATCGTACACAGACAGACACACACACACACACACACAACATACACAAACACACACACACACACACACACACACAACGTACACAAACACACACACAACGTACACAAACACACACACAACGTACACACACACAACGTACACAAACACACACACAACGTACACACACAACGTACACAAACACACACATCGTACACAGACAGACACACACACACAACGAACATATACACAGACACAACGTACACAAACACACACACAATGTACACATACACACACAACGTACACAAACACACACATCGTACACAGACAGACACACACACACACACACAACATACACAAACACACACACACACACACACACACACACAACGTACACACACAACGTACACAAACACACACATCGTACACAGACAGACACACACACACAACGTACACAAACATACACACACACAACATACACAAACACACACACACACACAACGTACACAAACACACACACAACGTACACAAACACACACACAACGTACACACACACACAACGTACACAAACACACACACAACGTACACACACACACAACGTACACAAACACACACATCGTACACAGACAGACACACAGACACACACACAACGAACACATACACAGACAACGTACACAAACACACACATCGTACACAGACAGACACACACACACAACGTACACAAACACACACACAACGTAAACAAACACACACACAACATACACACAACGTACACAAACACACACACACAACGTACACAAACACACACACAACGTACACAAACACACACACAGCGTACACAAACACACTCATACACACACACACAATGTACACAAACACACACACAACGTACACAAACACACACATCATACACAAACAAACACACACAAACACATCGTACACAAACAATGACACACACACACAAAGTACACAAACACACACACACACACAACGTACACAAACATACACACACACAACATACACACAGACACAACGTACACAAACACACACAATGTACACATACACACACAACGTACACAAACACACACATCGTACACAGACAGACACACACACACACACACAACATACACAAACACACACACACACACACACAACGTACACAAACACACACATCGTACACAGACAGACACACACACACACACAACATACACAAACACACACACACACACACAACGTACACAAACACACACACAATGTACACAAACACACACACAACGTAAACAAACACACACACAACGTACACACAACGTACACAAACACACACACAACGTACACACAACGTACACAAACACACACACAATGTACACAAACACACACACAACGTACACAAACACAAACACAGCGTACACAAACACACTCATACACACACACACACACACACACACACACACACACACACACAATGTACACAAACACACACAACGTACACAAACACACACATCGTACACAAACAATGACACACACACACAAAGTACACAAACACACACACACACACAACGTACACAAACATACACACACACAACATACACACAGACACAACGTACACAAACACACACACGCACAATGTACACAAACACACACAACGTACACATAAACACACAACGTACACACACACACACACATCGTACACAAACAATGACACACACACACAAAGTACACAAACACACACACACAACGTACACAAACACACACAACGTACACATACACACAATGTACACATACACACACAACGTACACAAACACACAATGTACACATACACACACAACGTACACATACACACAATGTACACATACACACACAACGTACACAAACACACACACAACATACACAAACACACTCATACACACACACACACACACACACACACACACAACGTACACAAACACACACACAACGTACACAAACACACACATCGTACACAAACAATGACACACACACACAAAGTACACAAACACACACACACAACGTACACACAACGTACACAAACACAAACACAACATACACACAGACACAACGTACACAAACACACACACAATGTACACATACACGCACACACAACATACACAAACACACACATCATACACAAACAAACATACACATACACACACACATACATCGTACACAAACAATGACACACACACACAACGTACACAAACACACAAATCATACACAAACAAACACACACACACACACACATACATCGTACACAAACAATGACACACACACACAAAGTACACAAACACACACACAACGTACACAAACACATACAAACACACAACGTACACATACACACACAAAGTACACATACACGCAACATACACATACACACACACAATGTACACAAACACTCACACAACGTACACAAACACACTCATACACACACACAACGTACACAAACACAAACATTGTACACAAACACACACACACACCCAACGTACACATACACACACATCGTACACAAACAAACACACACACACAATGTACACAAATATACCCACACACACAACATACCCACACACACACAACGTACACATACACACACACAAACACATCTCGGTATTTAGTCGGTACCTGACGTATGTCTCAGTATTTAGTCGGTACCTGACGTATATCTCTGTATTTAGTCGGTACCTGACATATATCTCGTTATTTAGTCGGTACCTGACGTATATCTCAGTATTTAGTCGGTACCTGACGTATATCTCGGTATTTAGTCGGTACCTGACATATATCTCGGTATTTAGTCGGTACCTGACGTATATCTCAGTATTTAGTCGGTATCTGACGTATATCTCTGTATTTAGTCGGTACCTGACGTATATCTCTGTATTTAGTCGGTACCTGACATATATCTCTGTATTTAGTCGGTACCTGACGTATATCTCGGTATTTAGTCGGTACCTGACGTATATCTCGGTATTTAGTCGGTACCTGACGTATATCTCGGTATTTAGTCGGTACCTGACGTATATCTCTGTATTTAGTCGGTACCTGACGTATATCTCTGTATTTAGTCGGTACCTGACGTATATCTCAGTATTTAGTCGGTACCTGACGTATATCTCGGTATTTAGTCGGTACCTGACGTATATCTCTGTATTTAGTCGGTACCTGACGTATATCTCTGTATTTAGTCGGTACCTGACGTATATCTCTGTATTTAGTCGGTACCTGACGTATATCTCTGTATTTAGTCGGTACCTGACGTATATCTCTGTATTTAGTCGGTACCTGACGTATATCTCGGTATTTAGTCGGTACCTGACGTATATCTCTGTATTTAGTCGGTACCTGACGTATGTCTCTGTATTTAGTCGGTACCTGACGTATATCTCAGTATTTAGTCGGTACCTGACGTATATCTCGGTATTTAGTCGGTACCTGACGTATATCTCGGTATTTAGTCGGTACCTGACGTATATCTCTGTATTTAGTCGGTACCTGACGTATGTCTCTGTATTTAGTCGGTACCTGACGTATATCTCGGTATTTAGTCGGTACCTGACGTATATCTCGGTATTTAGTCGGTACCTGACGTATATCTCTGTATTTAGTCGGTACCTGACGTATATCTCGGTATTTAGTCGGTACCTGACGTATATCTCGGTATTTAGTCGGTACCTGACATATATCTCTGTATTTAGTCGGTACCTGACGTATGTCTCTGTATTTAGTCGGTACCTGACGTATATCTCGGTATTTAGTCGGTACCTGACGTATATCTCTGTATTTAGTCGGTACCTGACGTATGTCTCTGTATTTAGTCGGTACCTGACGTATATCTCTGTATTTAGTCGGTACCTGACGTATATCTCGGTATTTAGTCGGTACCTGACGTATATCTCGGTATTTAGTCGGTACCTGACGTATATCTCTGTATTTAGTCGGTACCTGACGTATATCTCTGTATTTAGTCGGTACCTGACGTATATCTCGGTATTTAGTCGGTACCTGACGTATATCTCGGTATTTAGTCGGTACCTGACGTATATCTCTGTATTTAGTCGGTACCTGACGTATATCTCGGTATTTAGTCGGTACCTGACGTATATCTCGGTATTTAGTCGGTACCTGACGTATATCTCGGTATTTAGTCGGTACCTGACGTATATCTCGGTATTTAGTCGGTACCTGACGTATATCTCTGTATTTAGTCGGTACCTGACGTATATCTCGGTATTTAGTCGGTACCTGACGTATATCTCTGTATTTAGTCGGTACCTGACATATATCTCAGTATTTAGTCGGTACCTGACGTATGTCTCGGTATTTAGTCGGTACCTGACGTATATCTCGGTATTTAGTCGGTACCTGACGTATGTCTCAGTATTTAGTCGGTACCTGACGTATATCTCTGTATTTAGTCGGTACCTGACGTATATCTCGGTATTTAGTCGGTACCTGACGTATATCTCAGTATTTAGTCGGTGGTACCTGACGTATATCTCGGTATTTAGTCGGTACCTGACGTATATCTCGGTATTTAGTCGGTACCTGACGTATATCTCAGTATTTAGTCGGTACCTGACGTATATCTCAGTATTTAGTCGGTACCTGACGTATGTCTCTGTATTTAGTCGGTACCTGACGTATATCTCTGTATTTAGTCGGTACCTGACGTATATCTCTGTATTTAGTCGGTACCTGACGTATATCTCAGTATTTAGTCGGTACCTGACGTATATCTCGGTATTTAGTCGGAACCTGACGTATATCTCTGTATTTAGTCGGTACCTGACGTATATCTCAGTATTTAGTCGGTACCTGACGTATGTCTCTGTATTTAGTCGGTACCTGACGTATGTCTCAGTATTTAGTCGGTACCTGACGTATATCTCAGTATTTAGTCGGTACCTGACGTATATCTCAGTATTTAGTCGGTACCTGACGTATATCTCTGTATTTAGTCGGTACCTGACGTATATCTCAGTATTTAGTCGGTACCTGACGTATATCTCGGTATTTAGTCGGTACCTGACGTATATCTCTGTATTTAGTCGGTACCTGACGTATGTCTCAGTATTTAGTCGGTACCTGACGTATATCTCGGTATTTAGTCGGTACCTGACGTATATCTCTGTATTTAGTCGGTACCTGACGTATGTCTCAGTATTTAGTCGGTACCTGACGTATATCTCGGTATTTAGTCGGTACCTGACGTATATCTCAGTATTTAGTCGGTACCTGACGTATATCTCGGTATTTAGTCGGTACCTGACGTATGTCTCTGTATTTAGTCGGTACCTGACGTATGTCTCTGTATTTAGTCGGTACCTGACGTATATCTCGGTATTTAGTCGGTACCTGACGTATATCTCTGTATTTAGTCGGTACCTGACGTATGTCTCAGTATTTAGTCGGTACCTGACGTATATCTCAGTATTTAGTCGGTACCTGACGTATATCTCAGTATTTAGTCGGTACCTGACGTATATCTCAGTATTTAGTCGGTACCTGACGTATATCTCGGTATTTAGTCGGTACCTGACGTATATCTCGGTATTTAGTCGGTACCTGACGTATATCTCTGTATTTAGTCGGTACCTGACGTATATCTCGGTATTTAGTCGGTACCTGACGTATATCTCTGTATTTAGTCGGTACCTGACGTATATCTCGGTATTTAGTCGGTACCTGACGTATATCTCGGTATTTAGTCGGTACCTGACGTATATCTCGGTATTTAGTCGGTACCTGACGTATATCTCGGTATTTAGTCGGTACCTGACGTATATCTCGGTATTTAGTCGGTACCTGACGTATATCTCAGTATTTAGTCGGTACCTGACGTATATCTCGGTATTTAGTCGGTACCTGACGTATATCTCAGTATTTAGTCGGTACCTGACGTATATCTCGGTATTTAGTCGGTACCTGACGTATATCTCTGTATTTAGTCGGTACCTGACGTATATCTCGGTATTTAGTCGGTACCTGACGTATATCTCAGTATTTAGTCGGTACCTGACGTATATCTCTGTATTTAGTCGGTACCTGACGTATATCTCTGTATTTAGTCGGTACCTGACGTATATCTCGGTATTTAGTCGGTACCTGACGTATATCTCGGTATTTAGTCGGTACCTGACGTATATCTCTGGTATTTAGTCGGTACCTGACGTATATCTCGGTATTTAGTCGGTACCTGACGTATATCTCAGTATTTAGTCGGTACCTGACGTATGTCTCAGTATTTAGTCGGTACCTGACGTATATCTCGGTATTTAGTCGGTACCTGAAGTATGTCTCGGTATTTAGTCGGTACCTGACGTATATCTCGGTATTTAGTCGGTACCTGACGTATATCTCGGTATTTAGTCGGTACCTGACGTATATCTCTGTATTTAGTCGGTACCTGACGTATGTCTCAGTATTTAGTCGGTACCTGACGTATATCTCGGTATTTAGTCGGTACCTGACGTATATCTCTGTATTTAGTCGGTACCTGACGTATATCTCAGTATTTAGTCGGTACCTGACGTATATCTCTGTATTTAGTCGGTACCTGACGTATGTCTCAGTATTTAGTCGGTACCTGACGTATGTCTCAGTATTTAGTCGGTACCTGACGTATATCTCGGTATTTAGTCGGTACCTGACGTATATCTCGGTATTTAGTCGGTACCTGACGTATATCTCGGTATTTAGTCGGTACCTGACGTATATCTCGGTATTTAGTCGGTACCTGACGTATATCTCTGTATTTAGTCGGTACCTGACGTATGTCTCAGTATTTAGTCGGTACCTGACGTATATCTCGGTATTTAGTCGGTACCTGACGTATATCTCGGTATTTAGTCGGTACCTGACGTATATCTCTGTATTTAGTCGGTACCTGACGTATATCTCAGTATTTAGTCGGTACCTGACGTATATCTCGGTATTTAGTCGGTACCTGACGTATGTCTCTGTATTTAGTCGGTACCTGACGTATATCTCAGTATTTAGTCGGTACCTGACGTATATCTCAGTATTTAGTCGGTACCTGACGTATATCTCAGTATTTAGTCGGTACCTGACGTATATCTCTGTATTTAGTCGGTACCTGACGTATGTCTCAGTATTTAGTCGGTACCTGACGTATATCTCAGTATTTAGTCGGTACCTGACGTATGTCTCAGTATTTAGTCGGTACCTGACGTATATCTCGGTATTTAGTCGGTACCTGACGTATATCTCGGTATTTAGTCGGTACCTGACGTATATCTCTGTATTTAGTCGGTACCTGACGTATGTCTCAGTATTTAGTCGGTACCTGACGTATATCTCTGTATTTAGTCGGTACCTGACGTATATCTCGGTATTTAGTCGGTACCTGACGTATATCTCTGTATTTAGTCGGTACCTGACGTATATCTCTGTATTTAGTCGGTACCTGACGTATATCTCTGTATTTAGTCGGTACCTGACGTATGTCTCTGTATTTAGTCGGTACCTGACGTATATCTCAGTATTTAGTCGGTACCTGACGTATGTCTCTGTATTTAGTCGGTACCTGACGTATTTCTCTGTATTTAGTCGGTACCTGACGTATGTCTCTGTATTTAGTCGGTACCTGACGTATATCTCAGTATTTAGTCGGTACCTGACGTATATCTCTGTATTTAGTCGGTACCTGACGTATATCTCGGTATTTAGTCGGTACCTGACGTATATCTCGGTATTTAGTCGGTACCTGACGTATATCTCGGTATTTAGTCGGTACCTGACGTATGTCTCTGTATTTAGTCGGTACCTGACGTATGTCTCTGTATTTAGTCGGTACCTGACGTATATCTCGGTATTTAGTCGGTACCTGACGTATATCTCGGTATTTAGTCGGTACCTGACGTATATCTCGGTATTTAGTCGGTACCTGACGTATATCTCGGTATTTAGTCGGTACCTGACGTATATCTCAGTATTTAGTCGGTACCTGACATATATCTCGGTATTTAGTCGGTACCTGACGTATATCTCTGTATTTAGTCGGTACCTGACGTATATCTCAGTATTTAGTCGGTACCTGACGTATATCTCAGTATTTAGTCGGTACCTGACGTATATCTCGGTATTTAGTCGGTACCTGACGTATGTCTCGGTATTTAGTCGGTACCTGACGTATATCTCAGTATTTAGTCGGTACCTGACGTATATCTCAGTATTTAGTCGGTACCTGACGTATATCTCAGTATTTAGTCGGTACCTGACGTATATCTCTGTATTTAGTCGGTACCTGACGTATGTCTCAGTATTTAGTCGGTACCTGACGTATATCTCGGTATTTAGTCGGTACCTGACGTATATCTCGGTATTTAGTCGGTACCTGACGTATATCTCGGTAATTAGTCGGTACCTGACGTATATCTCGGTATTTAGTCGGTACCTGACGTATATCTCTGTATTTAGTCGGTACCTGACGTATATCTCAGTATTTAGTCGGTACCTGACGTATATCTCGGTATTTAGTCGGTACCTGACGTATATCTCGGTATTTAGTCGGTACCTGACTTATATCTCGGTATTTAGTCGGTACCTGACGTATATCTCGGTATTTAGTCGGTACCTGACGTATATCTCAGTATTTAGTCGGTACCTGACATATATCTCGGTATTTAGTCGGTACCTGACGTATATCTCTGTATTTAGTCGGTACCTGACGTATATCTCTGTATTTAGTCGGTACCTGACGTATATCTCGGTATTTAGTCGGTACCTGACGTATATCTCGGTATTTAGTCGGTACCTGACGTATATCTCGGTATTTAGTCGGTACCTGACGTAAATCTCAGTATTTAGTCGGTGGTACCTGACGTATATCTCGGTATTTAGTCGGTACCTGACGTATATCTCGGTATTTAGTCGGTACCTGACGTATGTCTCAGTATTTAGTCGGTACCTGACGTATATCTCAGTATTTAGTCGGTACCTGACGTATATCTCAGTATTTAGTCGGTACCTGACGTATATCTCTGTATTTAGTCGGTACCTGACGTATATCTCAGTATTTAGTCGGTACCTGACGTATATCTCAGTATTTAGTCGGTACCTGACGTATATCTCAGTATTTAGTCGGTACCTGACGTATATCTCTGTATTTAGTCGGTACCTGACGTATATCTCGGTATTTAGTCGGTACCTGACGTATATCTCGGTATTTAGTCGGTACCTGACGTATATCTCTGTATTTAGTCGGTACCTGACGTATATCTCGGTATTAGTCGGTACCTGACGTATATCTCTGTATTTAGTCGGTACCTGACGTATATCTCGGTATTTAGTCGGTACCTGACGTATATCTCTGTATTTAGTCGGTACCTGACGTATGTCTCAGTATTTAGTCGGTACCTGACGTATATCTCGGTATTTAGTCGGTACCTGACGTATATCTCGGTATTTAGTCGGTACCTGACGTATATCTCGGTATTTAGTCGGTACCTGACGTATATCTCGGTATTTAGTCGGTACCTGACGTATATCTCAGTATTTAGTCGGTACCTGACGTATATCTCGGTATTTAGTCGGTACCTGACGTATATCTCGGTATTTAGTCGGTACCTGACGTATATCTCTGTATTTAGTCGGTACCTGACGTATATCTCGGTATTTAGTCGGTACCTGACGTATATCTCGGTATTTAGTCGGTACCTGACGTATATCTCGGTATTTAGTCGGTACCTGACGTATATCTCAGTATTTAGTCGGTGGTACCTGACGTATATCTCGGTATTTAGTCGGTACCTGACGTATATCTCGGTATTTAGTCGGTACCTGACGTATGTCTCAGTATTTAGTCGGTACCTGACGTATATCTCGGTATTTAGTCGGTACCTGACGTATATCTCGGTATTTAGTCGGTACCTGACGTATATCTCGGTATTTAGTCGGTACCTGACGTATATCTCAGTATTTAGTCGGTACCTGACGTATATCTCTGTATTTAGTCGGTACCTGACGTATATCTCGGTATTTAGTCGGTACCTGACGTATGTCTCTGTATTTAGTCGGTACCTGACGTATGTCTCTGTATTTAGTCGGTACCTGACGTATATCTCGGTATTTAGTCGGTACCTGACGTATATCTCGGTATTTAGTCGGTACCTGACGTATATCTCGGTATTTAGTCGGTACCTGACGTATATCTCGGTATTTAGTCGGTACCTGACGTATATCTCGGTATTTAGTCGGTACCTGACGTATATCTCAGTATTTAGTCGGTACCTGACGTATATCTCGGTATTTAGTCGGTACCTGACGTATATCTCGGTATTTAGTCGGTACCTGACGTATATCTCAGTATTTAGTCGGTACCTGACGTATATCTCGGTATTTAGTCGGTACCTGACGTATATCTCTGTATTTAGTCGGTACCTGACGTATATCTCGGTATTTAGTCGGTACCTGACGTATATCTCAGTATTTAGTCGGTACCTGACGTATATCTCGGTATTTAGTCGGTACCTGACGTATATCTCGGTATTTAGTCGGTACCTGACATATATCTCGGTATTTAGTCGGTACCTGACGTATATCTCAGTATTTAGTCGGTACCTGACATATATCTCAGTATTTAGTCGGTACCTGACGTATATCTCGGTATTTAGTCGGTACCTGACATATATCTCGGTATTTAGTCGGTACCTGACGTATATCTCAGTATTTAGTCGGTACCTGACGTATATCTCGGTATTTAGTCGGTACCTGACATATATCTCAGTATTTAGTCGGTACCTGACGTATATCTCTGTATTTAGTCGGTACCTGACGTATATCTCTGTATTTAGTCGGTACCTGACGTATATCTCGGTATTTAGTCGGTACCTGACGTATATCTCAGTATTTAGTCGGTACCTGACGTATATCTCTGTATTTAGTCGGTACCTGACGTATATCTCGGTATTTAGTCGGTACCTGACATATATCTCGGTATTTAGTCGGTACCTGACGTATATCTCTGTATTTAGTCGGTACCTGACGTATATCTCGGTATTTAGTCGGTACCTGACGTATATCTCTGTATTTAGTCGGTACCTGACGTATATCTCAGTATTTAGTCGGTACCTGACGTATATCTCTGTATTTAGTCGGTACCTGAAGTATGTCTCAGTATTTAGTCGGTACCTGACGTATATCTCGGTATTTAGTCGGTACCTGACGTATATCTCTGTATTTAGTCGGTACCTGACGTGTATCTCGGTATTTAGTCGGTACCTGACGTATATCTCTGTATTTAGTCGGTACCTGACGTATATCTCAGTATTTAGTCGGTACCTGACGTATATCTCGGTATTTAGTCGGTACCTGACGTATATCTCGGTATTTAGTCGGTACCTGACGTATATCTCGGTATTTAGTCGGTACCTGACGTATATCTCGGTATTTAGTCGGTACCTGACGTATATCTCGGTATTTAGTCGGTACCTGACGTATGTCTCAGTATTTAGTCGGTACCTGACGTATATCTCTGTATTTAGTCGGTACCTGACGTATATCTCAGTATTTAGTCGGTACCTGACGTATGTCTCAGTATTTAGTCGGTACCTGACGTATATCTCTGTATTTAGTCGGTACCTGACGTATATCTCAGTATTAAGTCGGTACCTGACGTATATCTCTGTATTTAGTCGGTACCTGACGTATATCTCAGTATTTAGTCGGTACCTGACGTATATCTCGGTATTTAGTCGGTACCTGACGTATATCTCGGTATTTAGTCGGTACCTGACGTATGTCTCTGTATTTAGTCGGTACCTGACGTATATCTCGGTATTTAGTCGGTACCTGACATATATCTCAGTATTTAGTCGGTACCTGACGTATATCTCTGTATTTAGTCGGTACCTGACGTATATCTCAGTATTTAGTCGGTACCTGACGTATGTCTCGGTATTTAGTCGGTACCTGACGTATATCTCGGTATTTAGTCGGTACCTGACGTATGTCTCTGTATTTAGTCGGTACCTGACGTATATCTCGGTATTTAGTCGGTACCTGAAGTATGTCTCAGTATTTAGTCGGTACCTGACGTATATCTCGGTATTTAGTCGGTACCTGACGTATGTCTCTGTATTTAGTCGGTACCTGACGTATGTCTCAGTATTTAGTCGGTACCTGACGTATGTCTCTGTATTTAGTCGGTACCTGACGTATATCTCAGTATTTAGTCGGTACCTGACGTATGTCTCTGTATTTAGTCGGTACCTGACGTATGTCTCAGTATTTAGTCGGTACCTGACGTATGTCTCTGTATTTAGTCGGTACCTGACGTATATCTCAGTATTTAGTCGGTACCTGACGTATATCTCTGTATTTAGTCGGTACCTGAAGTATGTCTCAGTATTTAGTCGGTACCTGACGTATGTCTCAGTATTTAGTCGGTACCTGACGTATATCTCAGTATTTAGTCGGTACCTGACGTATATCTCAGTATTTAGTCGGTACCTGACGTATATCTCAGTATTTAGTCGGTACCTGACGTATATCTCAGTATTTAGTCGGTACCTGACGTATATCTCAGTATTTAGTCGGTACCTGACGTATATCAGTATTTAGTCGGTACCTGACGTATATCTCAGTATTTAGTCGGTACCTGACGTATATCTCAGTATTTAGTCAGTACCTGACGTATGTCTCTGTATTTAGGATATATAAATGTACATATACTGGTGTATATTATTATATAACACCCATCCTTGAGAATTGGGACATAAACGTATTGTTTCTGTTGTAAAATGTTTTCTCTTCCAGTGTGCTGAGAAAAGATATTTGGCTATTAAACGGTGTAACGGGCCGACCTCCCAGTCATTCATTGTTTTCTAAAATGATGCAGCTGAGGACTTTAACTCCGTCAGACAAACAAAGAGTCTCAATACTTATATTCAATCATCTGTGTAATCCAAAAGTTTGGTTGTTTTTTTATTGTTACGTTAATGACGGAGTTGACCTCATTTAAAGACTTCACACTTTATCGTTGGATCCATTAAATCACGTGGTTCATGTAGTGATGGTGGTAAAAGAACCTTATAGAATATTAACAAAGTAAATAATGAAATTAACTCATTTAAAAAAAACAGTGAACAGAGAAAACGGAGTGACGTCACTTCTGTCACATGAAATATGTGACAACATGTTGAACATCTGTGTTCAGTTAAAGCTGCTCTGAGTTCTTATGTCAGATTAATAAACCAGTGGATGTGTTATGGATGAGACACACCTGATAGTTACATCATTTAAGGAATTTCTCAAAAAATACAAAGCTCAACAATGCTTGAACATCCCCCCCCCCCTTTTTGAAACCAGGAATTAGTCGGGGTCCTTTAGTTGTAGCTCGCCTCTTTTTACGCCTGATTATTTTATGTTTTTGTAAAAGTCTGACGGAGTTGACAAAAAACTGGGACACGACTTTACCGGGTCCAAATGTTCCTAAAATACATTTGAACATGTAGATGACTTGAAGAGTCTCCTGTTGGTTCATACATTTGTGTCTGGGACACGTTGAATCACATGTTTCATATAGAAACATATTTGAAGATCTTTTAGCTCGTTTGCCTTGGACATGATTTGTCCAAATTGTCAAGAATGGGTGATAAATATAGAGCGTACATATCTCAGCGTTTAGCCAGTAGCTGCTGGTATTTTCCCACTCTACTTATCTACCTAAAAGCAGCAACACGTCTTTTCTTGTATATTTTAAATCATGTTAGTTCTCTCTGTGGAGTGAAAATAAAAACGTGGTTGCTGATATTTTGGGTAGAAACAGCTCAAGGACCCGTTTACCAAACATCTGTTTGCAGGTGAGAAAATCTGACAGCCAGGTTTCCATGGTGACTCTGACAGAAGCCACCACAGAAGAAGAAAGAGTTCAAATGACGACGATTCAGAGAGAAGTTTGACAGTTTTTTAATAGATTTAAAACATGAGAAAAAGAACATGTACACAGGTTTCTGTTATTTTGTCCCAACAGTTTTAGTTCAGGATCTCTGATCTGCAAACAGACGGTAAAAAGAGTCTGACAGCTGAAACTACAAACAGCAGAGAGGGAAAATCCACCTTCATCATCACCTTCATCATCATCATCATGAGCGCAGAGCAGCTGTCTAACAGTCAGTGTCTCCTACCTGTCAGCATCTTGTGGACAAACTGAGGCACAGAGTCTCAAACAGAGTGAGACGTCCCTACATTGTCTAAATAAAACATCTGTGAGCTTCAGATTGATGTCTATCTTTTTGAATCGTTTGATATGATAACTGATCTCTCACACCTGGACCCCGTGTGGGACTCCGGCCTCAGTTTGAACAACACTTTGTTTCACAGTTTAGAAAAAAGTTCCTTCCTCATCCGAACCGGAGGAACAACAGGAAGTGACACATCAGCGAGGCACTATGTTCCACAGCGCCGCCACGCACAAAACACACAAACAAACAAACACGGACGACGATCGAACCAGAACAACGGTTTTTGTTTGTTTGATTCCGGAGTGAAAAATATCTGAAAAGAAAAACTGAAAGCCTAGCTTAGCAAATGTTAGCTTAGCAATGATAATAAACCTAACATTGCTTAGCTAAGCTAACCAGAGGATGACATAACTGATGCTTTAGATGTGTGACATGATCACCTGTCAGGCTGGAAGAATGGATCTGAAGTTACCCAGAATGCACTTGGGTAGCGACAAACAGTCAGTTGACATCAATATGACATAATCAGAGTCAGTAAACTGATGGAAATGTTATGTCGTAAAAGTGACGGAGAGTGGAACCTTCGCTGCTGGCTGACACCTGTCTAAAACTAAGCTCCGCCCACTGAACACTGACAGGTTAATCAGAAGCTCCGCCCCCTCGAAACAGAATAAGAAACAGAAAACATTGTCAGTCTGTCTGTGTCTGTCCCACAGACAGTTGTCAGTCTAGGTGTGTGGGAGGGTGCTTGTCTGGGGGCGAGGCGTATCTGGAGAGGGGGCGCTTCAACAAGACAGCTGATGCTACGTCTCAAACTGTGTGAGCAGCGCTCTGACTTCAGGCGTCAGCTGTTTGGCAGCACTGGCGGCTTCAGCAATGGCACGGCGGTATGGCCCTTTCCTCTTCCTGTCAAAGCGTGACTGGAAGCTCTCAAGGAAGGGTGACAGCTGGCCGAGCGGCAGGAAGGAAGTAGTTGGGGAGCCGAACCAGGAGACACGGGCCTCCTGCCGCACAGCCAGCCCCGTGTCACCACGCCGTGCAACCGTGATACCAAGGATGCGTGCCGGCCACCAGGGGAAGCCGTAGATCTTTGCCCACACAATGTCGCCGACGCACACGGTGCGACCGTCTGGGAGCGAACATTTGGACACGAGCTTCGAGAACACAGAGGAGGACGAAGAAGACGAGGACGAGGAGGACGAGGTGGAGGACTTCCGACGCCTCTTAAATTCAGCGCCCTCCTCATCCTCCTCCTCTGCGCCCGCTTGCATCTCTTCGCACTCGGCTCTGAGGGGAGGGGGTGTGTGGGAGGAAGACGAGGGGCACCGAGAACCTAAGGAGGAGGAGGAGGAGGAGGAGGGTGGGTCTCCAGGAGGGGGGAGGTCAAAGGTCTCTGTGGAGCTGCACTCTGAGTGGGAGGAGTCCAGGGAGGAAGAGGAAGAGGAGGCAGGGGGAGGCTCCTCTACCTGCACTTTATCTCCTCCCCCTTTCTGCTCTGCCTCCCTCTCCTCAGGGGGGCCGAGCTCCTGAGTCACCATGGCAGTGCACGTTAGAGGAGGACATGTTACTGCAGGAGGGAGCAGGGCTGTGGACATGGGTGTGGGGGTGGAGCTAAGAACAGGTTTGGGAGGCGATGCGCGAGCACTCTGTTTGGGAGGGGAGGAGGGTGCTTGGCCTTCGTCGGTACGGTACCTTTGTGGTTTGATGCGCATTCTAGGCGGGAGTGGTGAGGCCGAGCTGACGGGGGCAGAGCTGAGGTGCTGCAGGCGACGGGTGAAGTGGACCTTCTGGTTGTGGTTCTGAAGGGCGGCAGCTCGGGTCACTGCCTTCATCCTGTCCTGGTCCTGGTTGTGGGTCTGGTTCATATTCTGGTTGTGGTCTTTGGGCCTGCGGGGGGGCGGGGCCAGACGTGGGGGAGTAACTAGCTTGTTAAGGACTGGGCGTGCTTTGGAGCGGTCGACAGCAGAACGTTTGTCCAGAACCTTCTTTGAGTTCAGACACATTCTGCTGGACACTGCTGAATCCACGCCCCTTAGAACACGGCGAGCTGAAGTTGATGATGATGTCACACGTATTGCTGATGAAGGGCGGCGGTCAGCAGCAGGACGTGACGCCCTGTCATCAGTCTTCAGTCGTTTAACCTCAGAAGAGATCGGCCCCTCTGCCGGTCGCCGCCGTCGGGACGCCTCCTCGCCCCGTAGGTCAACTGCACTTCGCCTTGCCTCCCTGTGTCCCCCTGATGCCACCACACCTTTGCACTTGTCACAGAGCACCTGACGGGGGCGGAGCTTGATGGCGTTCATGATGGAGGTGGGCTCCTCACAGCGATAGCGCCGCTTCAGTCTCTTAATCTTGCGCGGCAGAGGCTGAGGTAAGGCCTGGTTGTATGTGTCCCTGATGAACAGAGGTGGGGGATATGGCGCCCCCTCCTGGAACAGCGGTGGAGGTTTGGAGGTCCAGGAGTGAGGGGGGGTTGTGACCTCTTCCTGTATGACAGAATGGTTGTCCATGGCAACCGGTGGTGACGGCACTGAGAGCTGAGGTCCACTCCGGTCATCTCGTCTGGGAAACACGGTGATGGGGATACCATACGGTCCGAACCTGCGCGCACACACACACACACACACACACACACACACACACACACACATACACACACACACACACACACACACACGTTTTATTACACTGTGAAATGATCACTGATGAGGTCTCAGATAAAATGAATGTTTCTTCTCTGCTTTAAATCAGCAGCTACACAAGAAGCTGCTCTGTGCAGACACCATGGAGGAATCATGCAGCAGCAGTACTGTTTCAGAGCAGAGACGCTAACAGAGAAGCTAACAGAGACGCTAACAGAGAAGCTAACAGAGACGCTAACAGAGAAGCTAACAGAGACGCTAACAGAGAAGCTAACAGAGACGCTAACAGAGAAGCTAACAGAGACGCTAACAGAGAAGCTAACAGAGACGCTAACAGAGAAGCTAACAGAGACGCTAACAGAGAAGCTAACAGAGACGCTAACAGAGAAGCTAACAGAGACGCTAACAGAGACGCTAACAGAGAAGCTAACAGAGAAGCTAACAGAGAAGCTAACAGAGAAGCTAACAGAGAAGCTAACAGAGACGCTAACAGAGAAGCTAACAGAGAAGCTAACAGAGACGCTAACAGAGACGCTAACAGAGACGCTAACAGAGAAGCTAACAGGTTAAAGTTGTCCTGCACTGTTTTCTTTCCTTCCTGCCGTGGATGAAGCAGGTTGTTGGATTATTGTCAAAGTTTCTTCAGGAGTCTAAATGGCTTTTTTTTGGGATGATCACAAATTGAGGAATTGTAAATGAAGAGACACTTCAGCCTATCATGACCAGACTCTGAACATGGGATGAATTCATAGGAAAGAACCAAGAGTGTCTCTGAGCAGCTAAACTAATCCACAGCTTTAATAATTCAGCTGCTCTTCTTTAAACAGCTGGTGGACGTCAGATGTGATGAGCTTGAAGGTTGATTTAACTCTTTAATAGATAATAATGCACAACCACTGCAGTTCATTACAATATGAATGTTTGGTTACACACACACGTGACGTTCAGACCTCGGTGGATGGCTAACCGTCCTGTGTCACTACACTTCACCTCCCCCGGGAATTCACTACGGTCATTGTCTGTTTTCATTCGACCAAAAGCGAACATCAACACAGCATCCTCGGACCTGCATGATGTGTTGTGTGAGCACCAAACCAATCACATTCGAACGCTGCCCCCCCCCCCCTGTGCTGGGGATTTTAACAAGGCAGACCTTAAAAAGGTTATGTCGAACTTCTATCAACAGAGTATAGTACGTGAAAAGGTTGTGACAAGGCAGGTTAAGCGCTGGCAACCTATCGGCGCTCTTCCGTGACGTTGACTGGGATATGTTCCATCCAGCTTGAGTGTCGTGAACAGCTTTACGGGATTTGTGACAGACTTCATAGCAACTCTGGTGGCCGTTCTATCGTGTCCAGAATTTTCCCCAACTAGAAACCATGGATGGATAAATCTATCTACACCGCTGTGAATGAACATGAACGTCACTTCTCACCAGCGTGACGGAGGAATACTAAGCAGCGTGATTCCAGGAGCTTCATGCGTGGACTGCAGGCAATTACTGACTACTAGGGATGTAACCATTCACTCAACTCCCAATAAGATTCTCTCACGATTTATTTTACAAAATGAGACTAAAGACAAATGATGACTAAAAAAGATTCCTTTAATGTTTTCATGAAAGCATCAATGCACCTCGTAATCTCTATGGCTCTTACACTCGTTTGGGCGAGCGAGGCTACAAACCTGCTCGTTACAACCGACCGCCTCTGATGACTCTGATGATCACACACGAGTAACACGTGACGTTCAGTCTTTGGTTGTGATTACACACGAGTAACACGTGACGTTCAGTCTTTGGTTGTGATTACACACAAGTAACACGTGACGTTCAGTCTTTGGTTGTGATGACACATACGAGTAACACGTGACGTTCAGTATTCGGTTGTGATTACACATACGAGTAACACGTGACGTTCAGTCTTTGGTTGTGATTACACACAAGTAACACGTGACGTTCAGTCTTTGGTTGTGATGACACATACGAGTAACACGTGACGTTCAGTATTCGGTTGTGATTACACACGAGTAACACGTGACGTTCAGTCTTTGGTTGTGATAACACACGAGTAACACGTGACGTTCAGTATTCGGTTGTGATTACACACAAGTAACACGTGACGTTCAGTCTTTGGTTGTGATTACATACGAGTAACACGTGACGTTCAGTATTCGGTTGTGATTACACACGAGTAACACGTGACGTTCAGTCTTTGGTTGTGATTACACATACGAGTAACACGTGACGTTCAGTCTTTGGTTGTGATTACACACAAGTAACACGTGACGTTCAGTCTTTGGTTGTGATGACACACGAGTAACACGTGACGTTCAGTCTTTGGTTGTGATGACACATACGAGTAACACGTGACGTTCAGTCTTTGGTTGTGATTACACACGAGTAACACGTGACGTTCAGTCTTCGGTTGTGATTACACACGAGTAACACGTGACGTTCAGTCTTTGGTTGTGATTACACACGAGTAACACGTGACGTTCAGTCTTTGGTTGTGATGACACATACGAGTAACACGTGACGTTCAGTATTCGGTTGTGATTACACACGAGTAACACGTGACGTTCAGTCTTTGGTTGTGATTACACACAAGTAACACGTGACGTTCAGTCTTTGGTTGTGATTACACACGAGTAACACGTGACGTTCAGTCTTTGGTTGTGATGACACATACGAGTAACACGTGACGTTCAGTATTCGGTTGTGATTACACACGAGTAACACGTGACGTTCAGTCTTTGGTTGTGATGACACATACGAGTAACACGTGACGTTCAGTCTTCGGTTGTGATTACACACGAGTAACACGTGACGTTCAGTCTTTGGTTGTGATGACACATACGAGTAACACGTGACGTTCAGTCTTTGGTTGTGATGACACACGAGTAACACGTGACGTTCAGTCTTTGGTTGTGATGACACATACGAGTAACACGTGACGTTCAGTCTTCGGTTGTGATTACACACGAGTAACACGTGACGTTCAGTCTTCGGTTGTGATTACACACGAGTAACACGTGACGTTCAGTCTTTGGTTGTGATTACACACGAGTAACACGTGACGTTCAGTCTTTGGTTGTGATGACACATACGAGTAACACGTGACGTTCAGTCTTTGGTTGTGATTACACACGAGTAACACGTGACGTTCAGTCTTTGGTTGTGATTACACACGAGTAACACGTGACGTTCAGTCTTTGGTTGTGATGACACATACGAGTAACACGTGACGTTCAGTATTCGGTTGTGATTACACACGAGTAACACGTGACGTTCAGTCTTTGGTTGTGATTACACACAAGTAACACGTGACGTTCAGTCTTTGGTTGTGATTACACACGAGTAACACGTGACGTTCAGTCTTTGGTTGTGATGACACATACGAGTAACACGTGACGTTCAGTATTCGGTTGTGATTACACACGAGTAACACGTGACGTTCAGTCTTTGGTTGTGATGACACATACGAGTAACACGTGACGTTCAGTCTTCGGTTGTGATTACACACGAGTAACACGTGACGTTCAGTCTTTGGTTGTGATGACACATACGAGTAACACGTGACGTTCAGTCTTTGGTTGTGATGACACACGAGTAACACGTGACGTTCAGTCTTTGGTTGTGATGACACATACGAGTAACACGTGACGTTCAGTCTTCGGTTGTGATTACACACGAGTAACACGTGACGTTCAGTCTTTGGTTGTGATTACACACGAGTAACACGTGACGTTCAGTCTTTGGTTGTGATGACACATACGAGTAACACGTGACGTTCAGTCTTTGGTTGTGATGACACATACGAGTAACACGTGACGTTCAGTCTTCGGTTGTGATGACACATACGAGTAACACGTGACGTTCAGTCTTTGGTTGTGATTACACACGAGTAACACGTGACGTTCAGTCTTCGGTTGTGATGACACATACGAGTAACACGTGACGTTCAGTCTTTGGTTGTGATTACACACGAGTAACACGTGACGTTCAGTCTTCGGTTGTGATTACACACGAGTAACACGTGACGTTCAGTCTTTGGTTGTGATGACACACGAGTAACACGTGACGTTCAGTCTTTGGTTGTGATTACACACGAGTAACACGTGACGTTCAGTCTTTGGTTGTGATTACACACGAGTAACACGTGACGTTCAGTCTTCGGTTGTGATGACACATACGAGTAACACGTGACGTTCAGTCTTCGGTTGTGATGACACATACGAGTAACACGTGACGTTCAGTCTTCGGTTGTGATGACACACGAGTAACACGTGACGTTCAGTCTTCGGTTGTGATGACACATACAAGTAACACGTGACGTTCAGTCTTCGGTTGTGATGACACATACGAGTAACACGTGACGTTCAGTCTTTGGTTGTGATGACACACACGAGTAACACGTGACGTTCAGTCTTTGGTTGTGATGACACACGAGTAACACGTGACGTTCAGTCTTCGGTTGTGATGAAACACATGAGTAACACGTGACGTTCAGTCTTTGGTTGTGATGACACATACGAGTAACACGTGACGTTCAGTCTTTGGTTGTGATGACACATACGAGTAACACGTGACGTTCAGTCTTTGGTTGTGATGACACATACGAGTAACACGTGACGTTCAGTCTTTGGTTGTGATTACACATACGAGTAACACGTGACGTTCAGTCTTTGGTTGTGATGACACACGAGTAACACGTGACGTTCAGTCTTTGGTTGTGATGACACACACGAGTAACACGTGATGTTCAGTCTTTGGTTGTGATTACACACACGAGTAACACGTGACGTTCAGTCTTTGGTTGTGATGACACATACGAGTAACACGTGACGTTCAGTCTTTGGTTGTGATGACACACGAGTAACACGTGACGTTCAGTCTTTGGTTGTGATGACACACACGAGTAACACGTGACGTTCAGTCTTCGGTTGTGATGACACACGAGTAACACGTGACGTTCAGTCTTTGGTTGTGATGACACACACGAGTAACACGTGATGTTCAGTCTTTGGTTGTGATTACACACACGAGTAACACGTGACGTTCAGTCTTTGGTTGTGATGACACACACGAGTAACACGTGACGTTCAGTCTTTGGTTGTGATGACACACGAGTAACACGTGACGTTCAGTCTTCGGTTGTGATGAAACACATGAGTAACACGTGACGTTCAGTCTTTGGTTGTGATGACACATACGAGTAACACGTGACGTTCAGTCTTTGGTTGTGATGACACATACGAGTAACACGTGACGTTCAGTCTTTGGTTGTGATGACACATACGAGTAACACGTGACGTTCAGTCTTTGGTTGTGATTACACACGAGTAACACGTGACGTTCAGTCTTCGGTTGTGATTACATACGAGTAACACGTGACGTTCAGTCTTCGGTTGTGATGACACATACGAGTAACATGTGACGTTCAGTCTTCGGTTGTGATTACACACGAGTAACACGTGACGTTCAGTCTTTGGTTGTGATTACATACGAGTAACACGTGACGTTCAGTCTTCGGTTGTGATGACACACGAGTAACACGTGACGTTCAGTCTTCGGTTGTGATGACACACGAGTAACACGTGACGTTCAGTCTTCGGTTGTGATGACACACGAGTAACACGTGACGTTCAGTCTTCGGTTGTGATGACACACACGAGTAACACGTGACGTTCAGTCTTCGGTTGTGATTAGACATACGAGTAACACGTGACGTTCAGTCTTCGGTTGTGATGACACATACGAGTAACACGTGACGTTCAGTCTTCGGTTGTGATTACACATACGAGTAACACGTGACGTTCAGTCTTTGGTTGTGATGACACATACGAGTAACACGTGACGTTCAGTCTTCGGTTGTGATGACACATACGAGTAACACGTGACGATCAGTCTTCGGTTGTGATGACACATACGAGTAACACGTGACGTTCAGTCTTCGGTTGTGATGACACACACGAGTAACACGTGACGTTCAGTCTTCGGTTGTGATGACACATACGAGTAACACGTGACGTTCAGTCTTTGGTTGTGATGACACACACGAGTAACACGTGACGTTCAGTCTTCGGTTGTGATGACACATACGAGTAACACGTGACGTTCAGTCTTTGGTTGTGATGACACATACGAGTAACACGTGACGTTCAGTCTTCGGTTGTGATGACACATACGAGTAACACGTGACGATCAGTCTTCGGTTGTGATGACACATACGAGTAACACGTGACGTTCAGTCTTCGGTTGTGATGACACACACGAGTAACACGTGACGTTCAGTCTTCGGTTGTGATGACACATACGAGTAACACGTGACGTTCAGTCTTTGGTTGTGATGACACACACGAGTAACACGTGACGTTCAGTCTTCGGTTGTGATGACACATACGAGTAACACGTGACGTTCAGTCTTCGGTTGTGATGACACATACGAGTAACACGTGACGTTCAGTCTTCGGTTGTGATTACATACGAGTAACACGTGACGTTCAGTCTTCGGTTGTGATTACACACGAGTAACACGTGACGTTCAGTCTTCGGTTGTGATTACACACGAGTAACACGTGACGTTCAGTCTTCGGTTGTGATGACACACGAGTAACACGTGACGTTCAGTCTTCGGTTGTGATGACACACGAGTAACACGTGACGTTCAGTCTTCGGTTGTGATGACACACACGAGTAACACGTGACGTTCAGTCTTCGGTTGTGATGACACACGAGTAACACGTGACGTTCAGTCTTCGGTTGTGATGACACACGAGTAACACGTGACGTTCAGTCTTCGGTTGTGATGACACATACGAGTAACACGTGACGTTCAGTCTTCGGTTGTGATGACACACGAGTAACACGTGACGTTCAGTCTTCGGTTGTGATGACACACGAGTAACACGTGACGTTCAGTCTTCGGTTGTGATGACACACGAGTAACACGTGACGTTCAGTCTTTGGTTGTGATGACACATACGAGTAACACGTGACGTTCAGTCTTCGGTTGTGATGACACATACGAGTAACACGTGACGTTCAGTCTTCGGTTGTGATGACACATACGAGTAACACGTGACGTTCAGTCTTCGGTTGTGATGACACATACGAGTAACACGTGACGTTCAGTCTTCGGTTGTGATGACACACGAGTAACACGTGACGTTCAGTCTTCGGTTGTGATGACACACGAGTAACACGTGACGTTCAGTCTTCGGTTGTGATGACACACGAGTAACACGTGACGTTCAGTCTTTGGTTGTGATGACACATACGAGTAACACGTGACGTTCAGTCTTCGGTTGTGATTACACACGAGTAACACGTGACGTTCAGTCTTCGGTTGTGATGACACACGAGTAACACGTGACGTTCAGTCTTCGGTTGTGATTACACACGAGTAACACGTGACGTTCAGTCTTCGGTTGTGATGACACACGAGTAACACGTGACGTTCAGTCTTCGGTTGTGATTACACATACGAGTAACACGTGACGTTCAGTCTTCGGTTGTGATTACATACGAGTAACACGTGACGTTCAGTCTTCGGTTGTGATGACACATACGAGTAACACGTGACGTTCAGTCTTTGGTTGTGATGACACATACGAGTAACACGTGACGTTCAGTCTTCGGTTGTGATTACACACGAGTAACACGTGACGTTCAGTCTTTGGTTGTGATGACTCATACGAGTAACACGTGACGTTCAGTCTTTGGTTGTGATTACACACGAGTAACACGTGACGTTCAGTCTTCGGTTGTGATGACTCATACGAGTAACACGTGACGTTCAGTCTTCGGTTGTGATTACACACGAGTAACACGTGACGTTCAGTCTTCGGTTGTGATTACACACGAGTAACACGTGACGTTCAGTCTTTGGTTGTGATTACACACGAGTAACACGTGACGTTCAGTCTTCGGTTGTGATGACACATACGAGTAACACGTGACGTTCAGTCTTTGGTTGTGATGACACATACGAGTAACACGTGACGTTCAGTCTTCGGTTGTGATGACACATACGAGTAACACGTGACGTTCAGTCTTCGGTTGTGATGACACATACGAGTAACACGTGACGTTCAGTCTTTGGTTGTGATGACACATACGAGTAACACGTGACGTTCAGTCTTTGGTTGTGATTACACACGAGTAACACGTGACGTTCAGTCTTTGGTTGTGATTACACACGAGTAACACGTGACGTTCAGTCTTCGGTTGTGATGACACATACGAGTAACACGTGACGTTCAGTCTTTGGTTGTGATTACACACGAGTAACACGTGACGTTCAGTCTTCGGTTGTGATTACACACGAGTAACACGTGACGTTCAGTCTTTGGTTGTGATTACACACGAGTAACACGTGACGTTCAGTCTTCGGTTGTGATTACACACGAGTAACACGTGACGTTCAGTCTTTGGTTGTGATGACACATACGAGTAACACGTGACGTTCAGTCTTTGGTTGTGATGACACACGAGTAACACGTGACGTTCAGTCTTTGATTGTGATTACACACACGAGTAACACGTGACGTTCAGTCTTTGGTTGTGATTACACACGAGTAACACGTGACGTTCAGTCTTCGGTTGTGATTACACATACGAGTAACACGTGACGTTCAGTCTTCGGTTGTGATGACACATACGAGTAACACGTGACGTTCAGTCTTTGGTTGTGATGACACATACGAGTAACACGTGACGTTCAGTCTTTGGTTGTGATTACATACGAGTAACACGTGACGTTCAGTCTTCGGTTGTGATGACACACGAGTAACACGTGACGTTCAGTCTTCGGTTGTGATGACACACGAGTAACACGTGACGTTCAGTCTTCGGTTGTGATGACTCATACGAATAACACGTGACGTTCAGTCTTCGGTTGTGATTACACACGAGTAACACGTGACGTTCAGTATTCGGTTGTGATTACACATACGAGTAACACGTGACGTTCAGTCTTCGGTTGTGATTACACACGAGTAACACGTGACGTTCAGTCTTTGGTTGTGATTACATACGAGTAACACGTGACGTTCAGTCTTCGGTTGTGATGACACACGAGTAACACGTGACGTTCAGTCTTCGGTTGTGATGACACACGAGTAACACGTGACGTTCAGTCTTCGGTTGTGATGACACACGAGTAACACGTGACGTTCAGTCTTTGGTTGTGATGACACACGAGTAACACGTGACGTTCAGTCTTCGGTTGTGATGACACATACGAGTAACACGTGACGTTCAGTCTTTGGTTGTGATTACACACGAGTAACACGTGACGTTCAGTCTTCGGTTGTGATTACACACGAGTAACACGTGACGTTCAGTCTTCGGTTGTGATTACACACGAGTAACACGTGACGTTCAGTCTTCGGTTGTGATTACACACGAGTAACACGTGACGTTCAGTCTTCGGTTGTGATGACACATACGAGTAACACGTGACGTTCAGTCTTTGGTTGTGATTACACACGAGTAACACGTGACGTTCAGTCTTTGGTTGTGATTACACACGAGTAACACGTGACGTTCAGTCTTCGGTTGTGATTACACACGAGTAACACGTGACGTTCAGTCTTCGGTTGTGATGACACATACGAGTAACACGTGACGTTCAGTCTTCGGTTGTGATGACACATACGAGTAACACGTGACGTTCAGTCTTTGGTTGTGATTACACACGAGTAACACGTGACGTTCAGTCTTTGGTTGTGATTACACACGAGTAACACGTGACGTTCAGTCTTCGGTTGTGATGACACATACGAGTAACACGTGACGTTCAGTCTTTGGTTGTGATTACACACGAGTAACACGTGACGTTCAGTCTTCGGTTGTGATTACACACGAGTAACACGTGACGTTCAGTCTTTGGTTGTGATTACACACGAGTAACACGTGACGTTCAGTCTTCGGTTGTGATTACACACGAGTAACACGTGACGTTCAGTCTTTGGTTGTGATGACACATACGAGTAACACGTGACGTTCAGTCTTTGGTTGTGATGACACACGAGTAACACGTGACGTTCAGTCTTTGGTTGTGATTACACACACGAGTAACACGTGACGTTCAGTCTTTGGTTGTGATTACACACGAGTAACACGTGACGTTCAGTCTTCGGTTGTGATTACACATACGAGTAACACGTGACGTTCAGTCTTCGGTTGTGATGACACATACGAGTAACACGTGACGTTCAGTCTTTGGTTGTGATGACACATACGAGTAACACGTGACGTTCAGTCTTCGGTTGTGATTACATACGAGTAACACGTGACGTTCAGTCTTTGGTTGTGATTACACACGAGTAACACGTGACGTTCAGTCTTTGGTTGTGATTACACACGAGTAACACGTGACGTTCAGTCTTTGGTTGTGATTACACACGAGTAACACGTGACGTTCAGTCTTTGGTTGTGATGACTCATACGAGTAACACGTGACGTTCAGTCTTTGGTTGTGATGACTCATACGAGTAACACGTGACGTTCAGTCTTCGGTTGTGATTACACACGAGTAACACGTGACGTTCAGTCTTTGGTTGTGATTACACACGAGTAACACGTGACGTTCAGTCTTCGGTTGTGATGACACACGAGTAACACGTGACGTTCAGTCTTCGGTTGTGATGACACACGAGTAACACGTGACGTTCAGTCTTCGGTTGTGATGACACACGAGTAACACGTGACGTTCAGTCTTCGGTTGTGATGACACACGAGTAACACGTGACGTTCAGTCTTCGGTTGTGATTACACACGAGTAACACGTGACGTTCAGTCTTTGGTTGTGATTACACACGAGTAACACGTGACGTTCAGTCTTTGGTTGTAATTACACACGAGTAACACGTGACGTTCAGTCTTCGGTTGTGATTACACACGAGTAACACGTGACGTTCAGTCTTTGGTTGTGATGACACATACGAGTAACACGTGACGTTCAGTCTTTGGTTGTGATGACATACGAGTAACACGTGACGTTCAGTCTTCGGTTGTGATGACACACGAGTAACACGTGACGTTCAGTCTTCGGTTGTGATTACACACGAGTAACACGTGACGTTCAGTCTTTGGTTGTGATGACACATACGAGTAACACGTGACGTTCAGTCTTTGGTTGTGATTACATACGAGTAACACGTGACGTTCAGTCTTCGGTTGTGATGACACACGAGTAACACGTGACGTTCAGTCTTCGGTTGTGATGACACACGAGTAACACGTGACGTTCAGTCTTTGGTTGTGATGACACACACGAGTAACACGTGACGTTCAGTCTTCGGTTGTGATTACACATACGAGTAACACGTGACGTTCAGTCTTCGGTTGTGATGACACATACGAGTAACACGTGACGTTCAGTCTTTGGTTGTGATTACACACGAGTAACACGTGACGTTCAGTCTTTGGTTGTGATTACACACGAGTAACACGTGACGTTCAGTCTTTGGTTGTAATTACACACGAGTAACACGTGACGTTCAGTCTTCGGTTGTGATTACACACGAGTAACACGTGACGTTCAGTCTTTGGTTGTGATGACACATACGAGTAACACGTGACGTTCAGTCTTTGGTTGTGATGACATACGAGTAACACGTGACGTTCAGTCTTTGGTTGTGATTACACATACGAGTAACACGTGACGTTCAGTCTTCGGTTGTGATTACACACGAGTAACACGTGACGTTCAGTCTTCGGTTGTGATGACACATACGAGTAACACGTGACGTTCAGTCTTTGGTTGTGATGACACATACGAGTAACACGTGACGTTCAGTCTTTGGTTGTGATTACACACGAGTAACACGTGACGTTCAGTCTTTGGTTGTGATTACACATACGAGTAACACGTGACGTTCAGTCTTCGGTTGTGATTACACACGAGTAACACGTGACGTTCAGTCTTCGGTTGTGATTACACATACGAGTAACACGTGACGTTCAGTCTTCGGTTGTGATGACACATACGAGTAACACGTGACGTTCAGTCTTTGGTTGTGATTACACACGAGTAACACGTGACGTTCAGTCTTTGGTTGTGATGACACATACGAGTAACACGTGACGTTCAGTCTTTGGTTGTGATGACACATACGAGTAACACGTGACGTTCAGTCTTTGGTTGTGATGACACATACGAGTAACACGTGACGTTCAGTCTTCGGTTGTGATTACACACGAGTAACACGTGACGTTCAGTCTTTGGTTGTGATTACACATACGAGTAACACGTGACGTTCAGTCTTTGGTTGTGATTACACACGAGTAACACGTGACGTTCAGTCTTTGGTTGTGATGACACATACGAGTAACACGTGACGTTCAGTCTTCGGTTGTGATTACACACGAGTAACACGTGACGTTCAGTCTTTGGTTGTGATGACACATACGAGTAACACGTGACGTTCAGTCTTCGGTTGTGATTACACACGAGTAACACGTGACGTTCAGTCTTTGGTTGTGATTACACACGAGTAACACGTGACGTTCAGTCTTCGGTTGTGATGACACATACGAGTAACACGTGACGTTCAGTCTTTGGTTGTGATGACACATACGAGTAACACGTGACGTTCAGTCTTTGGTTGTGATGACACACGAGTAACACGTGACGTTCAGTCTTTGGTTGTGATTACACATACGAGTAACACGTGACATTCAGTCTTCGGTTGTGATTACACACGAGTAACACGTGACGTTCAGTCTTCGGTTGTGATTACACATACGAGTAACACGTGACGTTCAGTCTTCGGTTGTGATGACACATACGAGTAACACGTGACGTTCAGTCTTTGGTTGTGATTACACACGAGTAACACGTGACGTTCAGTCTTTGGTTGTGATGACACATACGAGTAACACGTGACGTTCAGTCTTCGGTTGTGATTACACATACGAGTAACACGTGACGTTCAGTCTTTGGTTGTGATGACACATACGAGTAACACGTGACGTTCAGTCTTCGGTTGTGATTACACACGAGTAACACGTGACGTTCAGTCTTTGGTTGTGATTACACACGAGTAACACGTGACGTTCAGTCTTTGGTTGTGATTACACACGAGTAACACGTGACGTTCAGTCTTCGGTTGTGATGACACATACGAGTAACACGTGACGTTCAGTCTTTGGTTGTGATTACACACGAGTAACACGTGACGTTCAGTCTTCGGTTGTGATTACACACGAGTAACACGTGACGTTCAGTCTTTGGTTGTGATGACACATACGAGTAACACGTGACGTTCAGTCTTTGGTTGTGATGACACACGAGTAACACGTGACGTTCAGTCTTTGGTTGTGATTACACACGAGTAACACGTGACGTTCAGTCTTCGGTTGTGATTACACACGAGTAACACGTGACGTTCAGTCTTTGGTTGTGATGACACATACGAGTAACACGTGACGTTCAGTCTTTGGTTGTGATGACACACGAGTAACACGTGACGTTCAGTCTTTGGTTGTGATTACACACACGAGTAACACGTGACGTTCAGTCTTTGGTTGTGATTACACACGAGTAACACGTGACGTTCAGTCTTTGGTTGTGATGACACACGAGTAACACGTGACGTTCAGTCTTCGGTTGTGATTACACACGAGGAACACGTGACGTTCAGTCTTCGGTTGTGATTACACATACAAGTAACACGTGACGTTCAGTCTTCGGTTGTGATGACACATACGAGTAACACGTGACGTTCAGTCTTCGGTTGTGATTACACATACAAGTAACACGTGACGTTCAGTCTTCGGTTGTGATGACACATACGAGTAACACGTGACGTTCAGTCTTCGGTTGTGATTACACACGAGTAACACGTGACGTTCAGTCTTCGGTTGTGATTACACATACAAGTAACACGTGACGTTCAGTCTTCGGTTGTGATTACACATACAAGTAACACGTGACGTTCAGTCTTCGGTTGTGATGACACATACGAGTAACACGTGACGTTCAGTCTTCGGTTGTGATTACACACGAGTAACACGTGACGTTCAGTCTTCGGTTGTGATTACACACGAGTAACACGTGACGTTCAGTCTTCGGTTGTGATTACACATACAAGTAACACGTGACGTTCAGTCTTCGGTTGTGATTACACACGAGTAACACGTGACGTTCAGTCTTCGGTTGTGATTACACACGAGGAACACGTGACGTTCAGTCTTCGGTTGTGATAACACACGAGTAACACGTGACGTTCAGTCTTTGGTTGTGATGACACACACGAGTAACACGTGACGTTAAGTCTTTGGTTGTGATGACACATACGAGTAACACGTGACGTTCAGTCTTCGGTTGTGATTACACACGAGGAACACGTGACGTTCAGTCTTTGGTTGTGATGACACATACGAGTAACACGTGACGTTCAGTCTTCGGTTGTGATTACACACGAGGAACACGTGACGTTCAGTCTTTGGTTGTGATGACACATACGAGTAACACGTGACGTTCAGTCTTTGGTTGTGATTACACACGAGTAACACGTGACGTTCAGTCTTTGGTTGTGATTACACACGAGTAACACGTGACGTTCAGTCTTTGGTTGTGATGACTCATACGAGTAACACGTGACGTTCAGTCTTTGGTTGTGATTACACACGAGTAACACGTGACGTTCAGTCTTTGGTTGTGATTACACACGAGTAACACGTGACGTTCAGTCTTCGGTTGTGATGACACACGAGTAACACGTGACGTTCAGTCTTCGGTTGTGATGACACACGAGTAACACGTGACGTTCAGTCTTCGGTTGTGATGACACACGAGTAACACGTGACGTTCAGTCTTTGGTTGTGATGACACACGAGTAACACGTGACGTTCAGTCTTCGGTTGTGATGACACACGAGTAACACGTGACGTTCAGTCTTCGGTTGTGATGACACACGAGTAACACGTGACGTTCAGTCTTTGGTTGTGATGACACACGAGTAACACGTGACGTTCAGTCTTCGGTTGTGATGACACACGAGTAACACGTGACGTTCAGTCTTTGGTTGTGATTACACACGAGTAACACGTGACGTTCAGTCTTCGGTTGTGATTACACATACGAGTAACACGTGACGTTCAGTCTTCGGTTGTGATGACACATACGAGTAACACGTGACGTTCAGTCTTCGGTTGTGATTACACATACGAGTAACACGTGACGTTCAGTCTTCGGTTGTGATGACACATACGAGTAACACGTGACGTTCAGTCTTTGGTTGTGATTACACACGAGTAACACGTGACGTTCAGTCTTCGGTTGTGATTACACATACGAGTAACACGTGACGTTCAGTCTTCGGTTGTGATGACACATACGAGTAACACGTGACGTTCAGTCTTCGGTTGTGATTACACACGAGTAACACGTGACGTTCAGTCTTCGGTTGTGATTACACACGAGTAACACGTGACGTTCAGTCTTTGGTTGTGATTACACACGAGTAACACGTGACGTTCAGTCTTCGGTTGTGATGACACATACGAGTAACACGTGACGTTCAGTCTTTGGTTGTGATTACACACGAGTAACGTGACGTTCAGTCTTCGGTTGTGATGACACATACGAGAAACACGTGACGTTCAGTCTTTGGTTGTGATTACACACGAGTAACGTGACGTTCAGTCTTCGGTTGTGATTACACACGAGTAACACGTGACGTTCAGTCTTTGTTGTGATTACACACGAGTAACACGTGACGTTCAGTCTTTGGTTGTGATTACACACGAGTAACACGTGACGTTCAGTCTTTGGTTGTGATGACACACGAGTAACACGTGACGTTCAGTCTTTGGTTGTGATGACACATACGAGTAACACGTGACGTTCAGTCTTCGGTTGTGATGACACATACGAGTAACACGTGACGTTCAGTCTTGGTTGTGATTACACACGAGTAACACGTGACGTTCAGTCTTTGGTTGTGATTACACATACGAGTAACACGTGACGTTCAGTCTTTGGTTGTGATGACACACGAGTAACACGTGACGTTCAGTCTTTGGTTGTGATTACACACGAGTAACACGTGACGTTCAGTCTTTGGTTGTGATTACACATACGAGTAACACGTGACGTTCAGTCTTCGGTTGTGATTACACACGAGTAACACGTGACGTTCAGTCTTCGGTTGTGATTACACATACGAGTAACACGTGACGTTCACACACGAGTAACACGTGACGTTCAGTCTTTGGTTGTGATTACACATACGAGTAACACGTGACGTTCAGTCTTCGGTTGTGATTACACACGAGTAACACGTGACGTTCAGTCTTTGGTTGTGATTACATACGAGTAACACGTGACGTTCAGTCTTTGGTTGTGATTACACACGAGTAACAGTCTTCGGTTGTGATTACACATACGATGACACTAGTAACACGTGACGTTCAGTCTTTGGTTGTGATGACACATACGAGTAACACGTGACGTTCAGTCTTTGGTTGTGATTACACACGAGTAACACGTGACGTTCAGTCTTTGGTTGTGATGACACATACGAGTAACACGTGACGTTCAGTCTTTGGTTGTGATGACACACGAGTAACACGTGACGTTCAGTCTTTGGTTGTGATTACACACGAGTAACACGTGACGTTCAGTCTTTGGTTGTGATTACACATACGAGTAACACGTGACGTTCAGTCTTCGGTTGTGATTACACACGAGTAACACGTGACGTTCAGTCTTCGGTTGTGATTACACATACGAGTAACACGTGACGTTCAGTCTTTGGTTGTGATTACATACGAGTAACACGTGACGTTCAGTCTTTGGTTGTGATTACACACGAGTAACACGTGACGTTCAGTCTTTGGTTGTGATGACACACGAGTAACACGTGACGTTCAGTCTTCGGTTGTGATTACACATACGAGTAACACGTGACGTTCAGTCTTTGGTTGTGATTACATACGAGTAACACGTGACGTTCAGTCTTTGGTTGTGATGACACACGAGTAACACGTGACGTTCAGTCTTTGGTTGTGATGACACACGAGTAACACGTGACGTTCAGTCTTCGGTTGTGATGACACATACGAGTAACACGTGACGTTCAGTCTTTGGTTGTGATTACACACGAGTAACACGTGACGTTCAGTCTTTGGTTGTGATGACACATACGAGTAACACGTGACGTTCAGTCTTTGGTTGTGATGACACACGAGTAACACGTGACGTTCAGTCTTTGGTTGTGATTACACACGAGTAACACGTGACGTTCAGTCTTTGGTTGTGATTACACATACGAGTAACACGTGACGTTCAGTCTTCGGTTGTGATTACACACGAGTAACACGTGACGTTCAGTCTTCGGTTGTGATTACACATACGAGTAACACGTGACGTTCAGTCTTCGGTTGTGATTACATACGAGTAACACGTGACGTTCAGTCTTTGGTTGTGATTACACACGAGTAACACGTGACGTTCAGTCTTCGGTTGTGATGACACATACGAGTAACACGTGACGTTCAGTCTTTGGTTGTGATTACACACGAGTAACACGTGACGTTCAGTCTTTGGTTGTGATGACACATACGAGTAACACGTGACGTTCAGTCTTTGGTTGTGATTACACACGAGTAACACGTGACGTTCAGTCTTTGGTTGTGATGACACATACGAGTAACACGTGACGTTCAGTCTTTGGTTGTGATTACACACGAGTAACACGTGACGTTCAGTCTTTGGTTGTGATGACACATACGAGTAACACGTGACGTTCAGTCTTTGGTTGTGATGACACACGAGTAACACGTGACGTTCAGTCTTTGGTTGTGATGACATACGAGTAACACGTGACGTTCAGTCTTCGGTTGTGATGACACATACGAGTAACACGTGACGTTCAGTCTTTGGTTGTGATGACACACGAGTAACACGTGACGTTCAGTCTTTGGTTGTGATGACATACGAGTAACACGTGACGTTCAGTCTTCGGTTGTGATGACACATACGAGTAACACGTGACGTTCAGTCTTCGGTTGTGATGACACATACGAGTAACACGTGACGTTCAGTCTTTGGTTGTGATGACACACGAGTAACACGTGACGTTCAGTCTTTGGTTGTGATGACATACGAGTAACACGTGACGTTCAGTCTTCGGTTGTGATGACACATACGAGTAACACGTGACGTTCAGTCTTCGGTTGTGATGACACATACGAGTAACACGTGACGTTCAGTCTTCGGTTGTGATGACACATACGAGTAACACGTGACGTTCAGTCTTTGGTTGTGATGACACATACGAGTAACACGTGACGTTCAGTCTTTGGTTGTGATTACACACGAGTAACACGTGACGTTCAGTCTTTGGTTGTGATGACACATACGAGTAACACGTGACGTTCAGTCTTCGGTTGTGATGACACATACGAGTAACACGTGACGTTCAGTCTTTGGTTGTGATGACACATACGAGTAACACGTGACGTTCAGTCTTCGGTTGTGATGACACATACGAGTAACACGTGACGTTCAGTCTTTGGTTGTGATTACATACGAGTAACACGTGACGTTCAGTCTTCGGTTGTGATGACACATACGAGTAACACGTGACGTTCAGTCTTTGGTTGTGATTACATACGAGTAACACGTGACGTTCAGTCTTCGGTTGTGATGACACACGAGTAACACGTGACGTTCAGTCTTTGGTTGTGATGACACATACGAGTAACACGTGACGTTCAGTCTTCGGTTGTGATGACACATACGAGTAACACGTGACGTTCAGTCTTTGGTTGTGATTACATACGAGTAACACGTGACGTTCAGTCTTCGGTTGTGATGACACACGAGTAACACGTGACGTTCAGTCTTCGGTTGTGATTACACACGAGTAACACGTGACGTTCAGTTAGCACGTAAACCTTTGTCATGCATTGGGATAGAGACGGCGTTTGCGATGGCTGCTGTTTGCCAATGTTCGCATCTTAGCCCAGGTTTGGCTCTGCCGTCTATCGATGTGTTTAATCACTTCTCTGTGAAGCGTACGGACAGACTTCTGGACTGTACATCACTGCAGAGACTTCGGACAATGATGTTTTCTCCTTGTGAGCTAACATGCGCTAACTGATGAGCCCCCTGAGCTCACGTTACTTTCATTAGAGGTCAAAGGTCCAGAGAAGATTAACCTTCTACCAATCAAAACGGGGACTGGAGAAATATTTAAGTTTTGTGGAACGTCAACGAGCTGATGGTGTTTGTCGAGCTGGAATAAGAGCGACCACCATGGAAAACAGCTGGAGAGGGGAACAGATGTTTGAGGAAAGAGTAGCAGGACGTTAACCCATACTTTGTTTATGTGTGTGTGTGTGTGTGATTTTTACCTTTTACAAACGTCCATCAGCACACCTGAGAACACCTTCTCTCCCAACCGGAAGGACACCACCAGCGCGTCATCGATGACGTGATCCAGACAGACCCGGACCTCGGACCCGGGGCTCAGGTCTTTCACGGAGGGTTCGGGTTCTGGTCCGGGCCCGGTGGAGTCAGGCGGCCCGCAAACCGGAAGCTGCTCTGACTCGCGCGCCTGGTCCGGACTGTCCGGTACCAACAGCAGGCCGTCCTCTGCAGTCCCTTGCCGGAACTCCGGTTGTACCCTGAAGCCCCGTTCCCGGCCTGATTCAGCCCGGTTCGTCTCCCGGTTGGTGGTCCCGTTGGTGGTCGGCTCCGCCGGTTCGTCCAGGGACAGTCCGGCCTCGGTTTGAGGCGGCGGGGCCGGGAGAGAGTGCAGGAAGACGGCGGGGGGCTGCGGATCAGCCCGCAAGCTCCGGGACACATTACCGCCGCTCTCCGGTTCTCCCAGGAGTCCCGGAGAGAACCGGTCTGTACCGCTCCGTTCCCCCGGTAGGTTCTGGACTAGCTCCCCGGGATCAGCGAGCTCGTTTCCCGCCGCAGGCCGAGGATCTGGCCCGACATGGCGGCGCTCCTCCGCCTCACCTCCATCCTCCTCCCGGGACACGACCAGGTCGACGACGGGGCCCGACTCCCGCGGCCCGGAGGCCTCCAGCGGGGCTACTCTGAGTCCGGGTGACGCCGGGTCCTGGTCTAACGGGCCCTCGTTGTCGGTTTTTGTTGTCGGAGGAACCGAAGCTGCTCCTGGCTCTGCAGCCACGGCCGCCATTTTCTTCCGCTGTGCTCCTGAGCAGCCGCTTGCTCCGCCTTCCCACAGCACGGCCAGTCGCACAGGCGCACTGTCATTGGCTGTAGCTCCTGTCACTCAAATGAAACCAAGCAGCGCGTGTCTCTGATTGGAAGAAACTGACTAGGACTTTAAACCGCGTGGCCGCCGCCAGGGGGCGCTCATCTTTACAGGAAACAAAAACACCAGGAGCAAAAAAAAAATCATTTCATAAATTAATATTTAATAATTTAATATATCATCAACTGAAATATAACCTTTAATTATGTTATACTAACACTTCCCACAGCTGTCCAGTGGGTGGCGCTGCATCAGATGTTTTATTCAGTGATTTGAATCAGCTGTTCAAACATCATTACATTATTAATAAAATAATATTTAACTACAGTAAAGTAGTTACTGCTCTGTTTAAACTCATTCTTATTAAGATGAAACAGACAACCAGCTGATTCTGATCTTTTATTAAACTCCGCAGTCTGAACGTTTTTATTTTTAATGAGACACATCGAGTCATGTTGGAAGAAAATTAAGTTTGATCAAAAACAGGAAATCTATCACACCAAATGTTTCATTCATTGATTATATTGGTTCATTTGATCTTTTCATTAATGACTCCAGTCTCCTGATTGGTCCAGGCTCACTCCAGTCTCCTGATTGGTCCAGGCTCACTCCAGTCTCCTGATTAGTCCGGTTCATTCATGCTGTCATGGTTTCATCGGTCAGAGGGCGTTGAGTCCAGTCCCTTCAGCGTCCTTCAGCTCTTTCAAAGCCACGCCTTCGGTTGAGACAACACAGCCCTCTTTTAAAGCCACGCCCTCATGTTGCTGGGGGGCGGGGCTTCCTCCAGACCTGCATACAGACCATAGACTGTAAATATTACTGGACGAACCCTGAGTGACGTATCCCGTCTGTTACGGAGGCAGAAAATGAGTCCAATCGACGGCCGCATCCATATTGGAATTGTTGTCTCAACCTAACTTGGATCAAAGCGGGATCAACCTAACGACAGCGTTAAGGCGGGACTAAACTCCGCCGATGCTCGACCAGCTCGACGCTAGCTAGCAGTCCACTTCACAACAAAGCTAACGTCTGCTTTACATCACCCCCCACGGCTCTCCTGCTCCCACTCGTCCAGAGATAACTCTATAAACAGGAAGTTAACATTTAACTTTTCTACAACACAGTTACAACGAATTATCTTCAACCCAAATATATCATTTAAGTATTAAAACTACACTTTTTTTAAATATATAATTATGGTCATTAGTTATTTGTCACAGCAGTTAGTAGACCGGGTTAGCAGAGCAATACATTAGCATCGTTTTAACATACAATTTAAGAACCACTTTGAGGCTGATCTTTACAAATACATTCTCGTATTGTGTTACAAATCATTGCTTGGGTGTAATTACATATTAAAGGATAAGAAGTCCGTTTTAAAACGATAACAGAGCTTTGTTGTTGTTGTTAAACTACTGTTAGACCATAGACTGTAAATACATGAGAGACATCCAGAAGAAATCAATATTACAATGCATACAGTTCATGGTTGTTACTGTTCTGACTAACAGAGGAATGTCTGTGACTTATATTTACTGATAGTGTTGTGGGTGAACATGACACTTGAAAGAGAAATGGTTTATATTTATCATAAGATATTTATTTTCTATAGAGCCCTGAAGTCATGGAGTCTGTGGCCAGTGATGACGAAGGGTCAGCTGCACACCCCAAAAACTGTAGGTATTAGAAATGTATCTCAAGTCTGGCATCTATTATTATGAGTAGTGCCTACCTTGTTCAATATTATCCCTGCAGATGTGGCTAATAACAAAACACACCCTGAGCTGTCACGTGTAGTGAACTGTACATGTTGCCTTATCTGAGGCATTCATTGAACATGTTTGTATTTCTTCTATAGACAGTGTGGATTATTGGTGACAGCTATGTCCGTCCATGTGCCCAGAGAGCTGCAGAGACAGAAGAAGAAACCTAGGCCTCAACAACATCTGCATTTGTTGGTTCTGCTGGGGTGGACTTCGGTTGAAAGGCCTGCTTCCCTTCTTCAACAACTCACTGCGAGGCAGGTCTCCCCCGGATGGCCTGAGAGATGTAACCCACTTGTTCCTGCATCGATGGCGGTCTCCATGTTGGAAGTGCTCTCACCATAACTTTCAGTCAACCTAACGACAGGCTGAAAGCTGGAGCTGAGGCGGGTTTTAAGCCTCCTGACAAACCGTTACATCGAGCCCCTTATTGTGAATAACAATTATCCTTCATCAAATGGTTTTTTGTACCAAGCCGTAAACATGTTAACTTCAGCTTTTTTGAATGTGGTTTTTCAGATTAAATAAATATTTAAATGCACTCCTTTGTTTCTACTTCTGAGTATACACTTTAGATTTGAAATGACTAAAATGTGCATTAATGCTCAACTCAATAGCTAAGTTTTTACTTTGACACAACTTTTGACCAAATACTAACGCAGTTCATTTCTGAAAATGGGATGGAACAGAGTCATTGCAAGAATATGCCCTTAGACACCGCCCCATTCTTAAAGGGATACTTCACCCGTTGAAACATGAATCTGTAGTGACATTGGGTCATATATGTAGTAGAAATGTGAAATACATTTTGAAATTGGTGCCTTCTTGACCGAGAAAAAGGCAAAAAGTGTATTTTTGCGTTTTCTCTGCAAAGACAACAACTCCCAGAATGCACAGCACCGCAGGACACTCCCGCTGAAGGAGAGGTGCATTCATGTGGTATCGGAAAAATGAGATTCCGAGTTGTAAAATGCACATGAAACACCTGCTCAAGTCGGTTTTGTGTTTTGTTAACATACTTTTTATTCAGGCACGTATTGCACATCTACATTTTGCTTAAATATAACTTGACTATAAGATTTCTCTGAGTTGGGAAGTCGGAAGAACGACTTCCCAACTCGGAAACTTAAACCACCCGAGCAGCACCTGAATGCAGCATTACTCGCGGACAATAATACAGCAGTTTCCTCAACTGATTCAGAGATTTCTTCCAGAAGGAATTGGCATCTTGGAAATTCCTGGAAGAAAACAGACTCTATGTCTGTGTCCATAGGCAAACAGTGACAGCACCGACAACACAAGTCTGCCCCGGCTCCTTCTTCCTCTCACAGCCGCGGACCTAGCCAGCTAGGCTAGCTAGCCTGCCTGTCGGCACCAGCAGCAAGCTCGCCGCTATATTGCGGCTCGTAGAAAGAGCCACGAACATCCGATTCAAGCACAAGACCTTCAAAATCCCCTTCAGTCATATCAGTTTGAAGTTGAAACATACTTTTTTCACCATTGTCGGCAGATATTAGATTTCTGGTAGCATAGCCTTCAAGCAAGATGGCGGATGTTAAGTTTCGATTCTGGCAGTGAAGCCCCGCCCACTGATCTGTGATAGGTCTGTAGCTTCAGTGGTTGAAAACATGAGGAACTAGCAATGTAGTTTTAGCCTGCTAACCCGTGCTAACCATAGCCTCCGCGAGTGACGCAATATGACGATTTTTGCGTCTATTGAGGAGGCATCTCAGAAAAGAAAATACAGATTTTTCCCGTCTCAGGGGGAAATGAGGGCTGGATGCAAGACCATTCAATAAAAACACAAGTTTACTACTGATACAAAGCTTAATGCAAATGGGTGAAGTATCCCTTTAAATCAAGACACATACAGAGTAAATACAATCAATAACTTGTGAATAAAAACACAGTTCAAAATGTCTTCCCAGATCAATATCACATCATATCAGCTTTCTCCCATCTAAACTAGACAAAGGGTTTAAACATGTGAAGAAAAGGGTATGACTGCAAGTTGTTTGATGGAGATTTATTTTTATTGAACAGCTTCTTACATCACAATTGTTGTCAAGATGCAAACCCTCCTTCTCCTGAAGCTTGTGGAGCTCCTTGATGTACGGCCATCTCATCTGCTGGCCATCTTCTCTCAGCAGAACTTCCACTGATGAAAAGACTGAAGAAGCTTGAGCATGTGACATGGATCCAGGAGAGACTTTTAGTGCAGGGTCTCCAGGATGACAAAAAAAGACAGAAAATAGCAGTTATCCATTAAATCCATTTGTGTGCATTTTCTGTTTTCATCTGTGTGTAAGAGTGCATTTATAAATTCAACCGTGTACTACCCAGACAACAAAGGTATGAAGGTAATCAACATGGAAATGATTCTTTCTATTCTAAGAGAAACCTTATTGTAATCAATCTACTGTCAGCTCTCTCACTCACTTGCAGAATGATATTCCACATACAGCCACAGATTTAGTGTAAGGAAACATGAAGGCATTTATTTGGTATAGTACTTCATCTTATCATGAAATAAATACTTCAATGATTTAAATAATTAACCGGTCCCAACTCTCTGTGAGCATCACAGTCTGTGGTGAACCATCGTGTTGGGCCTTTAGTTTATAACATCACACAAACTCTTACTTTTCAACATCTAAACAATTCAAATTCTAACATTTCAGACTTAGTTTAACCCTCCAGTTTATTAGTCCTGGATAGCTAGCTATGTTTCATTAGCATCTGTGTCTCTTGATCGGCTAAAGTTAAACCATTGACCGTAAATAATGGGCTACACTGAGGCCAGTCTACATAGATACCGACACCTCCCGATGAGTATGCAGTACATTTAACAATATCACTATATCATTCATATTTACTGTCTATGTATATCACCAAGCTAACGCTAAACAAGCTAGGACCGCAAAATAGACACCGTAATATTTACAGTCTATGATACCGACACGAGTATGCAGTTAATATAAAACTACTATATCACTTACCGAAACATACTGAAGCATCACAGTCTTGGATGGTCTGTTAATCCAATGAATCGCACAGCAAGCCATATTTGTTGCTGACAAACACTCCACACGAAGAAAAAAAGACCGACGGATCAAGCTAGTGCTGCTAGCCTCCCGACCTGATACAGACAGCTGCTGGCGCTGAGCTGTCAATCAAACCTGCCACAACCCTTATATGGGCATGACCGTTTTCCTTAATAACATAAAATCAGAGGAGTTAGAAAAAAATTCACCCCCCCACAGTGGGAGCACATGATGCCACTAACTTATCAGATGTATTTATTTTTTGTACCAGGCTGTAAACGGGTTCATTTGTGTTTTTTGGCTGGGGGCTTCTGGAACTTCCGGAGCTTCTGGAGCCAGCCTCAAGCGGACACTCCATGAACTGCAGTTTTTTGTACTTCCGCATTGGCTTCATTTTTTAGAACGGAGGTTGCCGCTTGATACAGACAGGCTTTTAGTTATTGCTATTGAGCTGACTGCATTAGCATCTCTTTTCTTCAGTGGGGATTTGATTATATACATTTATAACCTGTGGACCTTCAATGAAGCTAACCTCGCTAATGATTGTGAAGCTGCAAAGATGCTAATGTTGTTGATATAGCTAACACATTGAATACATATAATGTTGCTTATGAAGCAAACACAGCTAAATAAAACTAGCACTGCTAATGGAGCTAACTGCTAACCATTTGTCCTCCACGTCCTCGATGGTGTCTGGCAGCGGGATGTTCAGCGTCTCTGGCAGGAAGCAGGCAAAGCAGCCGGCCAACACTGCCGCCCCCCCGTACACCACGCTGGGAAGAGCAGGTAACACCTGGAAACAGTTAGCAAATGTGAGCTGACAGATTAGCAAATGTGAGCTGACAGATTAGAACATGTAAGCTAACAGGTGAGCACCTGTGAGCAAACCGGTTAGCAAATGTGAGGTAACGGGTAAACACATGTGAGCTAATGGGTTAGCACACGTGAGCTAACAGGTTTGAACATTTATTTATTTAAAACAGGGACAGTGCACATTAATGAACATAAACATGTAAATATGTCAGATTGTAGCCTTAGGCTAATTTCCAGTAGTCCCTCACCAGGTTGGTGGAACATACGTATACACATTTACATAAATCCACAATGACAAGCAAAAACAAACAACAACATAAAGTGTACATTAGTTGACAGAGAACATGTTAGCTAACAGGTTAGCACTGTGAGCTAACAGGGTAGCTTTTGCTCTTTCACCATAAATGTCTAAAATGTTTCATCTGGCTGCAGACTTCACCTCATCCAGGATAAGGACAGCGGGCGCCGCCATGCTGCCAATTCTCGCCATGGTGGACACAAAGCCCATTCCTGTTTGCCTGAGGACACAGCACACATGAAGTGATCATTCAGTAAGTTTATGTGTTAATTTGGTGTTACCATGGAGACAGTTCTTCATTAGACTACATCAACTGCTAACCAATCATAATAAAACTGATTTTAAAGCACTGAGGGCTGACGGTGAACTTATGACAGCAGTTCAGGTAAACATTCACCTGTCTGATTTCTTATTTACCTGTGTGAGGTCCAGCTTCTGTGTCACCAGCTTGTGACCAATCAGAGAGCAGCATTAAATGAGGTTTGAAGTTGAAGCACTGAAGCATTTGTTGTCGTTCTTTCGACTTCAGTGTGTTCACGTGATTTCAGGAAAGTCGGAATGTTTTAACAACAGCACCAAAAAAGTGTTGATGCTACAAAGCAGATCTGTGAAATGTAACTATTAAAAGTTATATTTGAGCAAAAAGTTGATGTGCAATACGTGAATTAATAAATAACTTGTCCCCCATGTGATGACGATTTTGACGTCAAGTCAGGAAGTCGTGCACCTAATTCTTTTCCGAGTTTCCGAGTAGTTGTTCCGACTTGTGTTTGCAGGTGTTCGTGTGCATTTTACAACTCGGTAACTCGTTTTTCCGATTTGTCCGACACCACATGAATGCAGCATTTGTTCCTGTGTTTCCTCTCGTGACTGTTATTTTAGTCTAACGTCTAAAATAACTTCAGTTTACTGATGTTAATGCAAACACACAAACTCGAATGTTTGTATTATATGAAAAAGCATCATGATGAAGAGAGAACTAAGTCTGCAGCATTCATCTATTTATTTTATTGATGTTTTTATTTTAAAGGGACAGTGCCCGGACTGTTTCCTTCACCCACTCTGCTCCATGGTTTACGCCTGACCTACGCCAGCTCAAAGCAAAAGGCCGTCGCCTGGAACGTCTCTACAAGAAAACTGGACTTGTTGTTCACAAAGAAATGTACAATAACCACATTCTCCACTACAAGGACAGTCTCTCTACAGCAAAATCCACTCACTATGCATGTATAATCAGCTCAGGTGAAGGGAATACAAGGACCCTGTTCTCAATGGTCAACAACATACTGCGACCACCGGACTCTCTTGCTCCTCATCTGTACTCAACCACTTACTGTAACTCTCTAATGTCATTTTTTACTGCCAAAATAGACAAGATTCACCAGCAACTGACTTCTAACACCTCATCTCTCTCAGTCTTCTTACCCCCTCTCTCTCGCTCACTTTCAAATTTCAATCTTCCTTCTGTTGCTGAAATATCTGACCTCATTCGGAAATCAAAGCCATCTACCTGTCTATTAGACCCTCTTCCTACAGTCCTGGTAAAAACCTGCTTAGCCCCTCTGTCTTCCCTAATAACAGTCATCATACATTCCTCCCTCACCTCTGGTCTTGTTCCCGCTTCTTTCAAATCAGCTGCAATAACCCCTATACTTAAGAAACCTGGTGCAGACCCCAATGATTTCAATAACTTTCGTCCTATCTCTAATCTACCTTTCCTATCTAAAATTCTTGAAAAAACAGTTGCATCTCAGGTTCACACTCATCTCTCTGACAATAACCTTTATGAACAATTCCAGTCTGGTTTCCGCCCCCTCCATAGCACAGAGACAGCACTGGTAAAAATCACCAATGACCTACTCATGGCAGCTGACTCCGGACTTTTAACCATCCTCATCCTCCTTGATCTGAGTGCAGCCTTCGACACCATCTCTCATAACACACTCCTTGACAGACTTGCCTCCATTGGAATCACTGACACACCCTTGCACTGGTTTTCATCTTATCTCTCTGGTCGCACTCAGTTCATTCAACTTAAAACCTTCAAATCCCAGCCATTTCCAGTCACTTCCGGTGTTCCTCAGGGTTCAGTCCTGGGCCCCCTTCTGTTCATCATCTATCTCCTTCCTCTTGGCCATATTTTCCGTAAATATAACATCCAGTTCCATTGCTATGCAGATGACACCCAGCTCTACCTGTCCACCAAACCCACCTCCTCCCTCCCGCCTACTTCCCTGACCGATTGCCTACATGAAATAAAATCCTGGTTCTCCTGCAACTTCCTGAAATTAAACAGTGACAAAACTGAGGTTCTCCTCATCGGCACCAAATCCACAATTTCAAAACTTGACAGCTTTTCTCTTATCATCGATCACTCCACAGATTCTCCCTACCCTCAGGTTAAGAGTCTAGGTGTCATCCTTGACAGCACACTATCTTTCCAAGCTCACATCAATAACGTCACCCGGTCTGCTTATTTCCATCTACGAAACATTAATCGCCTCCGCCCGTCCCTCACTCCCAACAGTACCGCCATCCTCGTCAACACCCTGGTTACATCCCGCATTGACTACTGCAACTCCCTTCTCTTTGGTCTCCCTCTCAAGTCCATCCATAAACTTCAACTGGTCCAGAACTCCGCAGCTCGCATCATCTCCAAAACCCCCTCCATTAATCACATCACTCCTGTCCTTCAGCAGCTTCATTGGCTCCCGGTTAAATATCGCATCAACTTCAAGATTCTGCTCCTCACCTTCAAGGCCATCCATAACCTCGCTCCTCTGTTCCTCTCTGAACTCCTGCACATCATCACGCCAACCCGCACTCTCAGGTCTTCTTCTTCCATTCAACTCACTGCACCACCCTCACGCCTGTCCACCATGGGGCCCAGAGCTTTCAGTCGATCTGCCCCGCACCTCTGGAACTCCCTCCCACCACACATCCGTAACATCGACTCTCTCTCCATTTTTAAATCTAATCTCAAAACACATCTTTTTAAACTGGCATACTCGGTCTGATCATTCCCTCCCGGTCTCTTAAATCCTCTACATCCTGTACATGTGTCTTTTTAATGTTCATTTTATTGATGTGTTGTTACTTTGTTGTTTTTATATCTGCTTTGTAAGGTGACCTTGAGAGTTTTGAAAGGCGCCTTTAAATAAAATGTATTATTATTATTATGAGTGCATATTAATCAACATTTCTGTAAATATGCCAGAGTTAGCCAAAAGGCTCATTTTCATCTGTTGTCCCTGAACAGATTTTATAAAAAGCTCCCTAAAAAATCAAAATAAATTCAAACATTGCTAAAAGCTACAAATAGAACAACATGGCAGTAATTAGGTGGACAGGTAGTCACAGGTGAAAATACATAAAGCATGCAGGACAAACAAGAAGCAGCATTTAGTTAATGTTAAAAATGTCTAACATGCAGGACAGACGAGGAGCAGCATTGAGCAGACTGAACAATGTACACAAACAGGTATTAGTAAAAGCACGTATCCAATAACGTACTTGTGACGTGCACACAGGACAACATGTAACACTATTATACAATAAACACAGATGACACAAGGCCACATATAAAACATTGAGTGAGCGATGCCTGAAGCTCACAACAACTAAAGCATGCAGGCCACATTCATTAAAAACACAGGACACGTTCACCAACAAGCAGACACAAGGTGGCAGCAGTGGGCAGAACTGGTTCAGCGCTGACAGATGTGGTTATTAATTAGCCGCTGTTTCAGATGGGAACTAAATGACCGGTATGTGTTGCGCTCTCTGAGGGTGCGGTCACACTGGCAATCTGTACCGTGCCCAAGCACGCTTCAGCCCTAAAGTCCAGTTCGTTTGGCCAGTGTGACCGCTCCGTTCCGTGCTCAGGCACGGTACACTTCCTTGGCTTTGGCACACTTCGGAGAGGTGTGCTTGGGCACGGTACACTTCATGCACGAACACAAGCACGCGGGTACACAACGCTGACAGCCTTCATTATGGAGAAATCCAGAGTTTTATGTTGTTATCTGACTAACATGACTCTAAACCCTCTGCAGACGTCACACCTACAAGGAGCTAGGTGTAAGATTTAAGGTGCAACTTCTGCCTACATTGGAACGATCTTTGCTGGTGAAACACCTGAAGCGTTTGAAGTAGGCGATGACTGTACTCACACAGAGCCTAACCTGTACTCCATCCGAACAGGTGTAAACCAAGGACCACACCTGGTTGTATTTTATGTTCTCCTACCTAGTGATCAGGTGTAGACTAAATGTAACCTGTTTCAGGTGTTTCTTTACAAATGATATTCAGTGTCTTAGATGACGTTGAGAAGGCGGGATGGATCTGAAGCAGCAGCCTCACCTGATCACTGTGGGGTAAAGCTCTCCGGTGTACAGGTAGACTGTGGTGAAGGAGGCTGAGGTGAACCCTTTACCGAGACACGCCAACGTGGTCCGGACAGTCTGCATGTCTGTGGGTGGAGGACATGTTAGAGTGTATTGTTGAGCACTGTTGTGTGTTTTTGTGTATTTTACTGTATACAACTGTTGGTGTTTGTTACCTGTAGGGACAAAGATGTTGGCAAAGATGATGAGGGCTGAGAGGAATAGGCAGGTCGCCTGAGAGACCCTCCTCCCCAGGTAGCTGAGCATGCCCAGAGCCAAAAGTTTGGCAGGAAAATCAACTAATCCAAAGATGATCTGCATCAGGTAGATACTCACCTGGAACACCCAGCAGCCAATAGGAAGAGAGGAAGTATTTGATCCAACAGGATGAAATACATAACATGGCACAGGTAGATGCATAGACAGGTGCACAGGTGTATAGGTTGATATGTGTACAGGTAGACAGGTAGATAGATGTACAGGTATATATTATCAGGTAGGAGGGTTGACAGGTAAGCAGGTAGCCAGCCACAACTTTAAACAGGTACATGGGTACTTCAATGGGTCAGTTGATGGAAATGAAAAAAAAGGTGAACAGGTAAACAGTCAGACGGTGAACCATTCATCCAGGCTGTTTTAGTTTCCAAGTGATCTGAATCTTAGATATCTCAGGTGAGTGGGGGAAAGAGTCTAGTAAGTCACTGTTAGCAGAAATGTAGCATTGATGCTAACCATCTGACTCACCCCAAACTTCTGCAGGTCCATTGCCAAACCGTAGTAAGCAAAACTGGTGGAGAACCTGAGGATACAGGTGAGTGAATACAGGTGAGATAGGGGTAATAGGATACAGGTATAGGGGGGATTATATATAGTTGAGTGTACACAGGTGATACAGGGTTAATATGATTCAGGTAAAAAATAAGTAATAGTATACAGGTGATTGAATAAAGGTAAAGAAAAGGGGGAGTAGATATATTTTCTGACCAGACGGCAACCAGACAGATGGAGATCCGTCTCATCCCCCGGGTCCTCAGTAGGTCGTACGCCGTGTGTGACAAACGACTCGACTCCATCTCTTTCTTCATGTGAGAGTGCAGAACCTGCAGGTGACATGTTACCTGTCTAAGCACCTGATTGGATAAAACAACTTTATTGATGTGACAGACAGGTAGACGGACAGACAGACAGTTACCTCCAATGTCAACTTTTCAGCTATCTCAGGTTTCCCATTGATCCTGGCCACTCTGTGCAGACTCTTTAATGCATCCTCAGAACGACGCTTCAGAACCAACCAACGAGCTGACTCAGAGTACCACCTGACCAATCGGAGAGCAGGATGGTCAGAACAAAAAGACCAATCAGAGAGCACTACCGTCAGAACAGACAGACCAATCTGACCAATCAGAGAGCAGGACTGTCAGAACAGACGGACCAATCTAAAAGCAGGATAATCATGACAAACTGACCATTAAGTGAGCCGGACTGTCAGAGCAGACGAACCAATCAGAGAGCAGAAAATGAGACAATTGATGCTCACCAGCTGTAGGTGAAGAACAGGAACTGGGGGGCGCAAACAACCACCTGCAGCTTCCTCCAGTCTCTCAGCCAATAGGCAAGCCCTGCAAGGATCATCTGACCAAATGTGAAGAAGAAGGATGTGAGCGTGCCCACTAGAGTCCTTTCTTTGGTGGGGATCCACTCCACCTCTGAAGACAGACAGGTTAACAGACAGACAAGTTAACAAACAGACAGGTATACAGTCAGACAGGTATACAGTCAGACAGGTATACAGACAGACAGGTATACAGACAGACAAGTTAACAGACAGACAGTCAGACAGGTATACAGTCAGACAGGTATACAGACAGACAGGTATACAGACAGACAGGTATACAGACAGACAAGTTAACAGACAGACAGTCAGACAGGTATACAGTCAGACAGGTATACAGTCAGACAGGTATACAGACAGACAGGTATACAGACAGACAAGTTAACAGACAGACAGTCAGACAGGTATACAGTCAGACAGGTATACAGACAGACAAGTTAACACACAGACAGGTATACAGACAGACAGGTTAACAAACAGACAAGTTACAGATAGAAAGATATACACTCAGAGAGTTATACAGACAGACAGGTAAACAGATATACACTCAGAGAGTTATACAGACAGACAGGTTTACAGATATACAGACAGACAGGTACATAGACAAACAGGTAGATAGGTACTCAGTGAGACTCCATTCAGGATGACTCCAGACACCGCCATTCCGCTCAGAAATCTAAAAACACAGTAGGCGGAGTATGAAGGAGAGAGGGCAGAGCTACAACCAAGCACGCCCAGCTGCAGGTAAGACCAAATCAGGACCGACCGCCTCCCATACCTGTTAAAGAGAGAATGAAAGGTTCTCATTGGTTGGTTTTTGGATTAAAACCTACAACAGGTGCACAGAATTATTACAATTAGAACAAAACTGAAGCATGTTCATAATGAGTAAAACATTTCTGAAAAGACCCCTGCTGGTTCAAAATGACTGAAAATGTAATCAAACAATTTGAACAGGTGAGTCTCACCTGTCTGACAGGCCGCCGTAGATAATGGCCCCTGCTAAAACTCCGCCCATGTAGATGGTCTGAATCATCTGTTTTAGAGGACGCAGAGAGCACACCAGCTCCCACTAAAAGCACAAAGGTCCAGAGAAGCATAAAAGAAAGCACAAAAGGATCACTACAACAACCAAGTCAAGGATCACTACAATCAAGTCAAGGATCACTACAACAACCAAGTCAAGGATCACTACAATCAAGTCAAGGATCACTACAACAACCAAGTCAAGGATCACTACAATCAAGTCAAGGATCACTACAACAACCAAGTCAAGGATCACTACAACAACCAAGTCAAGGATCACTACAACAACCAAGTCAAGGATCACTACAACAACCAAGTCAAGGATCACTACAACAACCAAGTCAAGGATCACTACAGCCAATTCAAGGATCACTACAACAACCAAGTTAAGGATCACTACAGCCAATTCAAGGATCACTACAACAACCAAGTTAAGGATCACTACAGCCAATTCAAGGATCACTACAACAACCAAGTCAAGGATCACTACAACAACCAAGTCAAGGATCACTACAACAACCAAGTTAAGGATCACTACAACAACCAAGTCAAGGATCACTACAACAACCAAGTCAAGGATCACTACAACAACCAAGTCAAGGATCACTACAACAACCAAGTCAAGGATCACTACAACAACCAAGTCAAGGATCACTACAACAACCAAGTCAAGGATCACTACAACAACCAAGTTAAGGATCACTACAATCAAGTCAAGGATCACTACAACAACCAAGTCAAGGATCACTACAACAACCAAGTCAAGGATCACTACAACAACCAAGTTAAGGATCACTACAGCCAATTCAAGGATCACTACAACAACCAAGTCAAGGATCACTACAACAACCAAGTTAAGGATCACTACAGCCAATTCAAGGATCACTACAACAACCAAGTCAAGGATCACTACAACAACCAAGTCAAGGATCACTACAGCCAATTCAAGGATTGCTACAACAACCAAGTCAAGGATCACTACAACAACCAAGTCAAGGATCACTACAACAACCAAGTCAAGGATCACTACAACAACCAAGTCAAGGATCACTACAGCCAATTCAAGGATTGCTACAACAACCAAGTCAAGGATCACTACAACAACCAAGTCAAGGATCACTACAACAACCAAGTCAAGGATCACTACAATCAAGTCAAGGATCACTACAACAACCAAGTCAAGGATCACTACAACAACCAAGTCAAGGATCACTACAACAACCAAGTCAAGGATCACTACAGCCAATTCAAGGATCACTACAACAACCAAGTTAAGGATCACTACAGCCAATTCAAGGATCACTACAACAACCAAGTCAAGGATCACTACAACAACCAAGTCAAGGATCACTACAGCCAATTCAAGGATTGCTACAACAACCAAGTCAAGGATCACTACAACAACCAAGTCAAGGATCACTACAACAACCAAGTCAAGGATCACTACAACAACCAAGTCAAGGATCACTACAGCCAATTCAAGGATCACTACAACAACCAAGTCAAGGATCACTACAACAACCAAGTCAAGGATCACTACAACAACCAAGTCAAGGATCACTACAATCAAGTCAAGGATCACTACAACAACCAAGTCAAGGATCACTACAACAACCAAGTCAAGGATCACTACAACAACCAAGTTAAGGATCACTACAGCCAATTCAAGGATCACTACAACAACCAAGTTAAGGATCACTACAGCCAATTCAAGGATCACTACAACAACCAAGTCAAGGATCACTACAACAACCAAGTCAAGGATCACTACAGCCAATTCAAGGATTGCTACAACAACCAAGTCAAGGATCACTACAACAACCAAGTCAAGGATCACTACAACAACCAAGTCAAGGATCACTACAACAACCAAGTCAAGGATCACTACAGCCAATTCAAGGATTGCTACAACAACCAAGTCAAGGATCACTACAACAACCAAGTCAAGGATCACTACAACAACCAAGTTAAGGATCACTACAGCCAATTCAAGGATCACTACAACAACCAAGTCAAGGATCACTACAACAACCAAGTCAAGGATCACTACAACAACCAAGTCAAGGATCACTACAGCCAATTCAAGGATCACTACAACAACCAAGTTAAGGATCACTACAGCCAATTCAAGGATCACTACAACAACCAAGTCAAGGATCACTACAACAACCAAGTCAAGGATCACTACAACAACCAAGTTAAGGATCACTACAACAACCAAGTCAAGGATCACTACAGCCAATTCAAGGATCACTACAACAACCAAGTCAAGGATCACTACAACAACCAAGTCAAGGATCACTACAACAACCAAGTCAAGGATCACTACAACAACCAAGTCAAGGATCACTACAACAACCAAGTCAAGGATCACTACAACAACCAAGTCAAGGATCACTACAACAACCAAGTTAAGGATCACTACAACAACCAAGTTAAGGATCACTACAGCCAATTCAAGGATCACTACAACAACCAAGTCAAGGATCACTACAACAACCAAGTCAAGGATCACTACAACAACCAAGTCAAGGATCACTACAACAACCAAGTCAAGGATCACTACAACAACCAAGTCAAGGATCACTACAACAACCAAGTCAAGGATCACTACAACAACCAAGTCAAGGATCACTACAACAACCAAGTCAAGGATCACTACAGCCAATTCAAGGATTGCTACAACAACCAAGTCAAGGATTGCTACAACAACCAAGTCAAGGATCACTACAACAACCAAGTCAAGGATCACTACAACAACCAAGTCAAGGATCACTACAGCCAATTCAAGGATCACTACAACAACCAAGTTAAGGATCACTACAGCCAATTCAAGGATCACTACAACAACCAAGTCAAGGATCACTACAACAACCAAGTCAAGGATCACTACAGCCAATTCAAGGATTGCTACAACAACCAAGTCAAGGATTGCTACAACAACCAAGTCAAGGATCACTACAACAACCAAGTCAAGGATCACTACAACAACCAAGTCAAGGATCACTACAGCCAATTCAAGGATTGCTACAACAACCAAGTCAAGGATCACTACAACAACCAAGTCAAGGATCACTACAACAACCAAGTCAAGGATCACTACAATCAAGTCAAGGATCACTACAACAACCAAGTCAAGGATCACTACAACAACCAAGTCAAGGATCACTACAACAACCAAGTCAAGGATCACTACAGCCAATTCAAGGATCACTACAACAACCAAGTTAAGGATCACTACAGCCAATTCAAGGATCACTACAACAACCAAGTCAAGGATCACTACAACAACCAAGTCAAGGATCACTACAGCCAATTCAAGGATTGCTACAACAACCAAGTCAAGGATTACTACAACAACCAAGTCAAGGATCACTACAACAACCAAGTCAAGGATCACTACAACAACCAAGTCAAGGATCACTACAGCCAATTCAAGGATCACTACAACAACCAAGTCAAGGATCACTACAACAACCAAGTCAAGGATCACTACAACAACCAAGTCAAGGATCACTACAACCAAGTCAAGGATCACTACAACAACCAAGTCAAGGATCACTACAACAACCAAGTCAAGGATCACTACAACAACCAAGTCAAGGATCACTACAGCCAATTCAAGGATCACTACAACAACCAAGTCAAGGATCACTACAGCCAATTCAAGGATCACTACAACAACCAAGTCAAGGATCACTACAACAACCAAGTCAAGGATCACTACAGCCAATTCAAGGATTGCTACAACAACCAAGTCAAGGATTGCTACAACAACCAAGTCAAGGATCACTACAACAACCAAGTCAAGGATCACTACAACAACCAAGTCAAGGATCACTACAGCCAATTCAAGGATCACTACAACAACCAAGTCAAGGATCACTACAACAACCAAGTCAAGGATCACTACAACAACCAAGTCAAGGATCACTACAACCAAGTCAAGGATCACTACAACAACCAAGTCAAGGATCACTACAACAACCAAGTCAAGGATCACTACAACAACCAAGTCAAGGATCACTACAGCCAATTCAAGGATCACTACAACAACCAAGTCAAGGATCACTACAGCCAATTCAAGGATCACTACAACAACCAAGTCAAGGATCACTACAACAACCAAGTCAAGGATCACTACAACAACCAAGTCAAGGATCACTACAACAACCAAGTCAAGGATCACTACAGCCAATTCAAGGATCACTACAACAACCAAGTCAAGGATCACTACAACAACCAAGTCAAGGATCACTACAACAACCAAGTCAAGGATCACTACAACAACCAAGTTAAGGATCACTACAACAACCAAGTCAAGGATCACTACAACAACCAAGTCAAGGATCACTACAACAACCAAGTCAAGGATCACTACAACAACCAAGTTAAGGATCACTACAGCCAATTCAAGGATCACTACAACAACCAAGTCAAGGATCACTACAACAACCAAGTCAAGGATCACTACAACAACCAAGTTAAGGATCACTACAACAACCAAGTCAAGGATCACTACAACAACCAAGTCAAGGATCACTACAACAACCAAGTCAAGGATCACTACAACAACCAAGTCAAGGATCACTACAACAACCAAGTCAAGGATCACTACAGCCAATTCAAGGATTGCTACAACAACCAAGTCAAGGATCGCTACAACAACCAAGTCAAGGATCACTACAACAACCAAGTCAAGGATCACTACAACAACCAAGTCAAGGATCACTACAGCCAATTCAAGGATCACTACAACAACCAAGTCAAGGATCACTACAGCCAATTCAAGGATTGCTACAACAACCAAGTCAAGGATCACTACAACAACCAAGTCAAGGATCACTACAACAACCAAGTCAAGGATCACTACAACAACCAAGTCAAGGATCACTACAACAACCAAGTCAAGGATCACTACAGCCAATTCAAGGATCACTACAACAACCAAGTCAAGGATCACTACAGCCAATTCAAGGATTGCTACAAACACCACCTAAAAGTTAACTATGACCAAGTCAAGGATCACTGCAACCAAGTGAAGGATAATGCTACAGGCTTGGACTACCGGGGAAACTGGCACCTTGAGCTCCTCTCTCTCTCTCTCTCTCTCTCTCTCTCTCTCTATACATTTTAGTTACTAACCACATATTTTCCTGGGAGCTCTTAAGCTTTCAGGTCTTGTAGGTTCCTCAGTATTGTTGGTGAGGACGGCCTGCTGCTATGGACTTACTAACTCTAACTCTATCTCTTACTAACCCTTATAAATCAGTACTCTGGTAATAATCTATTTCCATTTTAACATCCATTTATAAGACTTTTAGTAGGTGGGGCTCTTACTGTTACCTCGGAGACAGTGGTGGCGAGAAATTCTGAGCGGTCGAATGTCCATCCATCCAAACAGTCTTCTGTCTGTACCTGACTAATGTTAACTGAGCTGTTTGCGGCTAACAGCTGCCACTGAGGCTCAACAAACCTATACAACAACACAAGGAACAGCAAGTGACATTAGAGGGAGTCAATTCAATGAAACACAAAGATAAAATAAAAGAGAACACAGTTTACCTCCTGCAGCGGTCCAGTCTACTTCCTGAAGAGTCCAGAGGAATGAATGCCCTAAGCAGCTGCTTCTCATCCACCTAAAACAACCAATCATATTCATCCAACCAATCATGTTCAGTAATTCCTGGTGTCAGCTATGGATCAGTTAACATGTCAGAATCAGAATCAGAATCAGAATCGTGTTTATTGCCAAGTACATTTACACATATAAGGAGTTAGTCTCGGTGTATTGGTGCAAAAACAGTTAACAAGGAAATAAAGCCAAAAAAAGCAAGAACTTAAATAATATAAAAAATAATAAATGTACCAATATAAACAATAGAATTTAAAAAATGTCAAAAAATAAAGAATAATAATAAAAAATAACAAAATCTACAAGCTGTGATGGAGTGCATGTAAAGAATGTAAAGTCCAGTGAGCGTTAATGTAACTCATAAAAACAGTTCCAGCCTTCACATCACTGTGATGTTTTCTGACTGTGGGGCTGATGAGAGTCTGTGTTATGTGGGAGGAGGGGGGGGGGGGGGGGAGGGCAGGGACATTGTTCATGAGGCTGACAGCAGAGGGGAAGAAACTGTTCTTGTGGAGAGAGGTTTTGGTCCTGATGGACCGCAGCCTCTTGCCAGAGGGGAGAGTCTCAAACAGTCCATGTGCGGGGTGAGAGGGGTCGGCCACAATCTTACCTGCACGCCTCAGGGTCCTGGAGGTGTACAGGTCGTGGAGAGATGGAAGATTGCAGCCAATCACCTTCTCTGCAGAGCGGATGATGCGCTGCAGCCTGCACTTCTCTCTTGCTGTGGCTGCAGCGTACCAGACTGTGATGGAGGAGGAGAGGATGGACTCGATGATGGCAGTGTAGAAGTGCACCATCATGGTCTTTGGCAGGTTGAACTTCTTCAGCTGCCCCAGGAAGTACATCCTCTGCTGTCCTTTCTTGATGAGGGAGGTGATGTTCAGCTCCCACTTGAGGTCCTGGGCGATGGTGGTCCCCAGGAAGCGGAAAGACTCCACAGTAGACACCGTGGAGTCACCGATGGTGATGGGGCTGAGGGCGGCTGCGTTCTTCCTGAAGTCCACAACCATCTCCACTGTCTTCAGAGCGTTAAGCTCTAGGTTGTTTTCACTGCACCAGGTCACCAGATGGTCAGCCTCCCACCTGTAGGCAGACTCGTCCCCACCAGAGATGAGTCCAATGAGGGTGGTGTCGTCTGCGAACTTGAGGAGCTTGACAGACTGGTGACTGGAGGTGCAGCTGTTAGTGTACAGGGAGAAGAGCAGAGGAGAAAGAACGCAGCCTTGAGGGGAGCCAGTGCTGATGGTCCTGCTGTCCGAGACATTCTTCCCCAGCTTCACCTGCTGTCTCCTGTCAGACAGGAAGTCTGTGATCCACCTGCAGGTGGAGTCAGGCACGTTCAGCTGGGAGAGCTTGTCCTGGAGCAGGGCCGGGATTATTGTATTGAAGGCAGAGCTGAAATCCACAAACAGGATCCTGGCGTAGGTTCCTGCTGAGTCTGGTGCTTGAGGATGGAGTGGAGGGCCAGGTTGACAGCATCATCAACAGACCTGTTGGCTCTGTAGGCGAACTGTAGGGGGTCCAGGAGGGGGTCTGTGATGTCTTTGAGGTGTGAAAGCACCAGGCGCTCAAAGGACTTCATCACCACAGAGGTCAGGGCGACGGGTCTGAAGTTATTAAGTCCTGTGGTCCTTGGTTTTTTGGGGACAGGGATGATGGTGGAGGACTTGAAGCAGGCTGGCACGTGGCATGTCTCCAATGAGGTGTTAAAAATGTCTGTGAAGACTGGAGACAGCTGATCAGCACAGTGCTTCAAGGTGGAGGGAGAGACAGAGTCTGGTCCAGCTGCTTTGCGGGGGTTCTGTCTGAGTTATCACAGGGTAACCTGTCTGTCTGCTCTGACCCAGAAACCTGATTGTGTGAGACAGGTTACCTCTAGGTGAGGTGTGAGACAGGTTACCTGTTGGTGTGAGACAGCTTATGACAGGCAGTCAGGTTACCCAGTGTTAAGAGACAGGTATTGTGGTTATTGAGAGGTTCAGACAGACAGACAGACAGACAGGTTACCTGTAGGTGCGACAGGTTGTAGAAACTGTGATTGGCCGGCAGCCTGCAGTGGTGGGATGGGATTCCTGAGACAAAGTTGTTCAGAAGGTTCTGACTGGCCATCAACAATCCAGGTATACTGATCAGAGTCACATGGAGCCACTGGTACCTGCCAAACCCACCCACCTCACCATGGCAACCAAAGGGGGCAGGGTTACACTCATGGCCTTGTTTATGTTAAACTACCTACATTGATGTTAATCTGACGGACTAATGAGATTACATATTGATCAGATTACAGATTAATCAGATTATTCAGATTACATATTGATCAGATTGATCAGATTACAGATTGATCAGATTACATATTGATCAGATTACAGATTGATCAGGTTACTGATTGATCAGGTTAATCAGATTGATCAGATTACATATTGATCAGATTACAGATTGATCAGGTTACTGATTGATCAGATTACTGATTGATCAGATTACATATTGATCAGATTACATATTGATCAGATTACTGATTGATCAGATTACATATTGATCAGGTTACTGATTGATCAGGTTAATCAGATTGATCAGATTACATATTGATCAGATTACAGATTGATCAGGTTAATCAGATTGATCAGATTACTGATTGATCAGGTTACTGATTGATCAGGTTACTGATTGATCAGGTTACTGATTGATCAGGTTAATCAGATTGATCAGATTACTGATTGATCAGGTTAATCAGATTGATCAGATTACTGATTGATCAGGTTACTGATTGATCAGGTTAATTAGATTGATCAGATTACTGATTGATCAGGTTAATCAGATTGATCAGATTACTGATTGATCAGATTACATATTGATCAGATTACATATTGATCAGATTACTGATTGATCAGGTTAATCAGATTGATCAGATTACATATTGATCAGATTACAGATTGATCAGGTTAATCAGATTGATCAGATTACTGATTGATCAGGTTAATCAGATTGATCAGATTACATATTGATCAGATTACTGATTGATCAGGTTAATCAGATTGATCAGATTACATATTGATCAGATTACATATTGATCAGGTTACTGATTGATCAGGTTACTGATTGATCAGATTGATCAGATTACAGATTGATCAGATTACATATTGATCAGATTACTGATTGATCAGGTTACTGATTGATCAGGTTAATCAGATTGATCAGATTACATATTGATCAGATTACATATTGATCAGATTACTGATTGATCAGATTACATATTGATCAGATTACATATTGATCAGATTACTGATTGATCAGATTACATATTGATCAGATTACAGATTGATCAGATTACTGATTGATCAGATTGATCAGATTACATATTGATCAGATTACTGATTGATCAGATTGCATATGGATCAGATTGCATATTGATCAGATTACTGATTGATCAGATTGCATATTGATCAGATTACTGATTGATCAGATTGATCAGATTACATATTGATCAGATTACTGATTGATCAGATTACATATTGATCAGATTACTGATTGATCAGATTGATCAGATTACAGATTGATCAGATTACAGATTGATCAGATTACTGATTGATCAGGTTACTGATTGATCAGGTTAATCAGATTGATCAGATTACTGATTGATCAGGTTAATCAGATTGATCAGATTACTGATTGATCAGGTTACTGATTGATCAGGTTAATTAGATTGATCAGATTACTGATTGATCAGGTTAATCAGATTGATCAGATTACTGATTGATCAGATTACATATTGATCAGATTACATATTGATCAGATTACTGATTGATCAGGTTAATCAGATTGATCAGATTACATATTGATCAGATTACAGATTGATCAGGTTAATCAGATTGATCAGATTACTGATTGATCAGGTTAATCAGATTGATCAGATTACATATTGATCAGATTACTGATTGATCAGGTTAATCAGATTGATCAGATTACATATTGATCAGATTACTTATTGATCAGGTTACTGATTGATCAGGTTACTGATTGATCAGATTGATCAGATTACAGATTGATCAGATTACATATTGATCAGATTACTGATTGATCAGGTTACTGATTGATCAGGTTAATCAGATTGATCAGATTACATATTGATCAGATTACATATTGATCAGATTACTGATTGATCAGATTACATATTGATCAGATTACATATTGATCAGATTACTGATTGATCAGATTACTGATTGATCAGGTTAATCAGATTGATCAGATTACTGATTGATCAGATTGATCAGATTACAGATTGATCAGATTACATATTGATCAGATTACTGATTGATCAGATTACTGATTGATCAGGTTAATCAGATTGATCAGATTACTGATTGATCAGATTGATCAGATTACATATTGATCAGATTGCATATTGATCAGATTACTGATTGATCAGATTACATATTGATCAGATTGCATATTGATCAGATTACATATTGATCAGATTACATATTGATCAGATTACTGATTGATCAGATTACATATTGATCAGATTACATATTGATCAGATTACAGATTGATCAGATTACTGATTGATCAGGTTAATCAGATTGATCAGATTACTGATTGATCAGATTGATCAGATTACTGATTGATCAGATTACATATTGATCAGATTACTGATTGATCAGATTACTGATTGATCAGGTTAATCAGATTGATCAGATTACTGATTGATCAGATTGATCAGATTACATATTGATCAGATTGCATATGATCAGATTACTGATTGATCAGATTGATCAGATTACATATTGATCAGATTACTGATTGATCAGATTGTATATTGATCAGATTGCATATTGATCAGATTACTGATTGATCAGATTGCATATTGATCAGATTACTGATTGATCAGATTGATCAGATTACATATTGATCAGATTACTGATTGATCAGATTACATATTGATCAGATTACTGATTGATCAGATTGATCAGATTACAGATTGATCAGATTACAGATTGATCAGATTACTGATTGATCAGGTGACTGATTGATCAGGTTAATCAGATTGATCAGATTACATATTGATCAGATTACAGATTGATCAGGTTAATCAGATTGATCAGATTACAGATTGATCAGATTACTGATTGATCAGATTACTGATTGATCAGGTTAATCAGATTGATCAGATTACTGATTGATCAGATTACATATTGATCAGATTGCATATTGATCAGATTACTGATTGATCAGATTGATCAGATTACTGATTGATCAGATTGCATATTGATCAGATTACTGATTGATCAGATTGATCAGATTACTGATTGATCAGATTGCATATTGATCAGATTACATATTGATCAGATTGCATATTGATCAGATTACTGATTGATCAGATTGATCAGATTACATATTGATCAGATTACTGATTGATCAGATTACATATTGATCAGATTACTGATTGATCAGATTGATCAGATTACTGATTGATCAGATTGATCAGATTACTGATTGATCAGATTGATCAGATTACATATTGATCAGATTACTGATTGATCAGATTACATATTGATCAGATTACTGATTGATCAGATTGATCAGATTACTGATTGATCAGATTGATCAGATTACAGATTGATCAGACTCACCTCTTGAAGCAGCTCGGAGAATCCCATCTCTCTCTCTCTCTTTTTGTTCTTTGTTTTTTTGTTCACTTTTTTAAAACCCTTGTTTCATGTTCCTCAAGGTTAAACGACGACGACTGTTGAAACAGGTGAGCGTATTTTCAGGTTGAGGTCCCGATCCAGCAGAAAGAACCTGAAAATAAAACAAAGATATTACATTCATGTGGTCATTTCACTTTCAAAGAATTACTAACTTTTCAAAACTCTCCAAAACTATCCAAACCTTTTCAAACCTTTCCAAAGTTTTCCAAACCTCATTGACTTGTTGTGATCCAGTGGTCCAGTAACAGTGTGAACTCTCAGTGTGTAACAGTGAACTCTTAAAAGGTGAAATATTTGAATGGAGTCTGGTGAAAGCTATTAACAGATTAAACTCAGTAAATACAAACTAAGAGGATTTTCTCTGCAGATCAATGAAACATACTCACAGCCTGCAATGCTGACGGGCGACTGGAGGTCAGAGGGACAGACGGGTGGACAGACGGGTGGACAGACGGGTGGCCAGACGGGTGGACAGACAGGTGGAGAGACAGGTGGAGAGACGTTGATGAGTGGAGAGAGAGAAGAGAGTGGACCGACAGTTACTAGAAGACAAAATGAGTGACAAAAATTCAGCTGTGTGTCTGTCTCTCTCTGTGTGTCTGTCTGTCTCTCTCGCTCTCTTACACCATTCCTTCTTGTTCAGACACTTGTAACATTACTGATTGTTTTTGTTGGCTTAACAATCATTTGTTTTTCAGTTAATGGTTGAGTGATGTCTCTCTCTGTCCCCCCCTCTCCCTCTCTCTCCTCCCACTCTTCCTCCCACTCTCCCTCTCCTCCTCTCCCCCCCCCCCCCCCCCTCTTGATGTGAACGACTGATTTTTAGGTTCATGAGCTTTATGTCGTGTGATTGGCTGAGAGTAACCAGTGAATGTGATTGGCCGATCAGCTGATGAGTTAATTGATTCATTAATTGAACACAAAACAAATCAGATTCATTTTCTGAAAAACTGGAATCAATTTTATGTTTCTTTTTTTTTTAAGTTTAATTCATTTATTGATGAAAACCAGACTCTAGGCTTCCTGCCTGCATTTCAAAATAAAAGCTCTCAATTTAACAAAAGCTAAGAGCAGGAAGTGCCAAAACTAAAGAGTTTAAAATGTCCAGACCCCCTAATGACAGTTCCAGGCCTTTCCAGACGTTTCCAGACCTTTCGAGGCCCCGTCCTGCAGAGTTTGTTTTCGTGTTCCCACTCCTCGCCGAGTTTCTCTCTGCAGGAAGTCATCCCCCTGAGTTTCAGTCAACAGACGAGTCAGCGGGTTTCTGATTGAGACGGCGACAAACTCTACATGGACATTATACGTGTGTGTGTGTGTGTGTGTGTGTGTGTGTATGGGGCGCGGAATGGTTCAGCTGCTCGCACGAACGCACGTGTGATTATTTCATTAAAGTCACACACGTACACACGCGCGTGCGGTGTGTAAGTACTACACACAGCGTGACTTACAGACGCACATTCGTGCGTGTGTTTAATTTTATGTTTCAGTCCCTTCAGACGGTGTTATCTATATCAACAGGACGTAGATGTCCCGGGCCTGACAAGTTGAAAAAATCCTGGCGGACTGAAGTCCCGTACTCAAGCCGGGCCACAGTACCGATAGCCGGGCAGCCAACTCAACAAAGCCACCGGTCAACCAGACCTCATTTCTCAAAGTTGTGTGGTTTTTTATAGCCTACATGTTATAAAGTCGTGTTTGTGCACAATAGACAGCGGGGCATAGCCCCAGAGAAACGCTGCTCCGGTGATGTTGATCAGTATGGGGTTTGATAATAAATCCACTTCCCCGTCCTCCCTCATCTGTGAGCGTCCATCTGTCGAGACCTCAGCGGAGATTCAGTGAGCGCAGCCCCGGTATGCCTGGAGCCAAGCCCGGCAGCTCGCTACGGTCCTCCCCGGAGTCAAACGGAACGTGCACCGTTTTAAACTAATAAAACTACAAACTCTTAAACCAGGCAAGACGATTGACAACAAGCCTTCTCTCTCTGCTTTGTATAAAAATCGGAGATAGAATGAAAATATTAACAGCAGATTTCAGATTTATCCTCTGATTCTCAAAGCATCAGAAACGATGAGAGCCTTAAAGAGACGTATTTTAGTGCCAACATTAAAACATGATCAAATGTTTCCAAACCAACAGACGTGAACTTTTCCTTCAGCGTTGCTCACTGCAGTCTGATCAGCTCCCTTTAAATATGAGCGTGGCAGTCCGTTCTTCTACCGGTCCATACTATCAGAATCTAACGCTGTCACTGACTTTATCTCTCCGTGCGTCATTCAAGGAAGCATTTTAGCGCTGCTCTGCGGCTTGACCATAAAGATAACACCGCCTGAAGTGACAGAAACATAAAATGAAACACACGAACGAACGTGCGTCTGTAAGTCACGCTGCGTGTAGTACTTACACAACGCACGCGCGTGCAGCTGAACCATTCCGCGCGCCATAGTGTGTGTGTGTTATTGTGTGTGTGTGTGTGTTACTGTGTGTGTGTTACTGTGTGTGTGTTATTGTGTGTGTGTGTTACTGTGTGTGTGTTATTGTGTGTGTGTTTGTGTGTTTGTGTTACTGTGTGTGTGTTACTGTGTGTGTGTTTGTGTGTTTGTGTGTGTGTGTTACTGTGTGTGTGTTACTGTGTGTGTGTTACTGTGTGTGTGTTACTGTGTGTGTGTTACTGTGTGTGTGTGTGTGTGTTACTGTGTGTGTGTTATTGTGTGTGTGTGTTACTGTGTGTGTGTTATTGTGTGTGTGTTTTGTGTGTTTGTGTGTTTGTGTTACTGTGTGTGTGTTACTGTGTGTGTGTTTTGTGTGTTTGTGTGTGTGTGTTACTGTGTGTGTGTTTGCGTGTGTGTGTGTGTTACTGTGTGTGTGTTTGTGTGTGTTACTGTGTGTGTGTGTGTGTGTGTGTGTTACTGTGTGTGTGTGTGTGTGTGTGTGTTGTGTGTGTGTGTGTGTGTTACTGTGTGTGTGTGTGCGTGTGTGTGTTACTGTGTGTGTGTGTGTGTGTGTTACTGTGTGTGTGTTTGTGTGTTACTGTGTGTGTGTGTTACTGTGTGTGGTGTGTGTGTGTTACTGTGTGTGTGTGTGTGTGTGTGTGTTACTGTGTGTGTGTGTGCGTGTGTGTGTTACTGTGTGTGTGTGTTGTGTTACTGTGTGTGTGTTACTGTGTGTGTGTTTGCGTGTGTGTGTGTTACTGTGTGGTGTGTGTGTGTGTTTGTGTGTGTGTTTACTGTGTGTGTGTGTGTGTGTTACTGTGTGTGTGTGTGTGTTTGTTTGTGTGTGTGTGTTACTGTGTGTGTGGTGTGTGTGTTACTGTGTGTGTTACTGTGTGTGTGTGTGTGTGTGTGTGTGTGTGTTACTGTGTGTGTGTGTGTGTGTGTGTTTGTGTGTGTGTGTTACTGTGTGTGTGTGTGTGTGTGTGTTACTGTGTGTGTGTGTGTGTGTGTGTGTGTTCTGTGTGTGTTACTGTGTGTGTGTGTGTGTGTGTGTGTGTGTGTGTGTGTGTGTGCTGAGTCATCCTGAGTGGCTCTTGAGGTTTAACTGAACAAAGTTAAAATATTTAATGATTGTCAGCAGCAGCTGTGTCTCTTCTCTGATTGGCTGTCAGGCTGTGACATCATAGCAGATTGTTGATATGTGTCAGACATTGATTTTTGGCCGGAGGTCATTCAATGTGAGCTGCTAGCTGAACCCGCGAAAAGTCGCCTATTTGCATGTTAGAGAGTGTGTGAACGACGGCGTCTCGGTGACTCTGCAACTTGATACGTTTTTGAAAGACGACGTTAACTTCAATCTGGAAATTAGGAAGACAAAACCGTTTGTTCTGACCACGTGGATGGGGATAGTCCGCAAGCTGCTAGCTTCAATTGATGACAGGATGACTTCCTGTGATTAGTAGAGGCAGTTCTCTTATCGGTCTTAGACTATGGTGACGTGATGACTCTGTCACTCTGCTGTCAGATTCATCACTGGTGATAGATATGAGACTCACCATTGTGTATTGTATGATAGGGTTGGTTGGCCTTCTCTTCTCGTCAGAAAGACGTGAACATTGGTACTTGTTCATTTTCAAAGCCCTTCCTGGTAAACTGCGTCCATACATCACAGCATTGTTGGAGTGGAAAAGTGATTGGCTGGTACTGAAGGTCCCCGGCACATTCACATTTGGGAAAGACTGCGTTTTCATTCGATGCTCCTGATTCCTGGAATGTCATCAACACATTTTAAAAATGAGGATCCTCCCATGCAGCCTGTAAGGCCATAGTAACAGACCATTGTTCATCAAACTGTGTTTAACTGTGGCTGGCTGTTTTCTCTGTTTGAGCTGATTTATTTTCATCTCCTCCTCTATGCTGTGAACTGGACGTCGCTGTGAATGAGGGAACCCTCAGTGTCTTTCCAGTTCAAATAAAGGTTTTGAATTGAATTGAAATGAAGTCCTGTAGAACCTCCCCTCACCACGTTCCCACGCCCCGTTAGACTTATTGACCCTTCAGATAATAAGAGATGACTTATTTTGGTACAAGAAACGGAACTCATAATAATAATAATAATACATTTTATTTAAAGGCGCCTTTCAAAACTGTCAAGGTCGCCTCACAAAGCAGAGATCAAAACAACAGAGTAACAACACATGGATAAAATGAACATTAAAGACACATGTACAGGATGTAGAGGATTAAGAGGCCGGAACATGATCAGACTGAATATGAGAGTTTAAAAAGATGTGTTTTGAAATGAGATTTAAAAATGGAGAGAGAGTCGATATTACGGATGTGTGGTGGGAGGGAGTTCCAGAGGCGGGGGGGCAGATCGACTGAAAGCTCTGGACCCCGTGGTGGACAGGTGTGAGGGGGGTGCAGTGAGCTGAATGGAAGAAGAAGACCTGAGAGTGCGGGTTGGTGTGCAGGAGTTCAGAGAGCTCATCTTATTAAAACATATTTTATTTTTTTAGGACAGGTGTTACGCTGCTACACCAACCACAGCTAGAAGCTACCTCGAGCCTGACTCTATAGGGCCAGTGAGCCCATAACCTAGTGCCTCTCCTTACGTGCTGCGTTCAACGTGAAGGTGTACCTGCCTTACCTGAAGGTGTGCGACTGCCCTGTCTGTTAAAGGGGGTGCGTGTGGGTAACTCACCAACAAGCAGACTACCCTCGTTCGGGCCATGACCAGCACAATCGAACTGCCCGCTCCACAGAGACAGCGGTTGTGATCAGCGGTTGTGATCTCCTCCGCCAGCTCGCGCTCTTTCCTTGGATGTACCAGTTTAGGTACCCGCTCCTCCGCAGGTGCTGCTAATGAAGGTTAAAAAGAGAGAGCCACCACACCCCCCTCAGGTGTGACAGCAGTACTGACCCTGCTTCTCCGCCTACCAAACACACCAATCGCTGAAGACACTGAAGTAAATCCTCCTCAAGCATTATCATAACAACAGGACTGAGGACTTTCGTTCCTCAATGCATTCATATGCATGCAAATCCCTGGAGGACCAGCTGGATGTTATGAGTGGTTGACTCAAACCAGTGGAGCCTTCTCTAGAAACGGCTTCAGAAACAACCAAATCACGACCAGCAAAGAAATCCAAGTAACCGGCCAGTGAGCAGGAATAACTGCCCGTGTCCAACTCGGTCTTACTCTCTGTCATGGAAAGAATTGAGAGGTAGAATCAGATGCTGGTTAGCACGTGGATCTGGTTAGCATGTGGATCTGGTTAGCACGTGGGTCTGGTTAGCACGTGGATCTGGTTAGCACGTGGGTCTGGTTAGCACGTGGATCTGGTTAGCACGTGGGTCTGGTTAGCACATGGATCTGGTTAGCACATGGGTCTGGTTAGCACTTGGATCTGGTTAGCACGTGGATCTGGTTAGCACTTAGATCTGGTTAGCACGTGGGTCTGGTTAGCACGTGGATCTGGTTAGCACGTGGGTCTGGTTAGCACGTGGGTCTGGTTAGCACGTGGATCTGGTTAGCACATGGGTCTGGTTAGCACTTGGATCTGGTTAGCACGTGGATCTGGTTAGCACGTGGATCTGGTTAGCACTTAGATCTGGTTAGCACTTGGATCTGGTTAGCACGTGGATCTGGTTAGCACTAAGTTCTGGTTAGCACATGGGTCTGGTTAGCACTTGGATCTGGTTAGCACTTGGATCTGGTTAGCACGTGGATCTGGTTAGCACTTAGATCTGGTTAGCACGTGGATCTGGTTAGCACTTAGATCTGGTTAGCACATGGGTCTGGTTAGCACTTAGATCTGGTTAGCACGTGGATCTGGTTAGCACGTAGATCTGGTTAGCACGTGGATCTGGTTAGCACTTAGATCTGGTTAGCACATGGGTCTGGTTAGCACTTGGATCTGGTTAGCACTTAGATCTGGTTAGCATGTGGATCTGGTTAGCACTTAGATCTGGTTAGCACTTGGATCTGGTTAGCACTTGGATCTGGTTAGCACATGGATCTGGTTAGCACTTGGATCTGGTTAGCACGTGGATCTGGTTAGCACTTAGATCTGGTTAGCACATGGGTCTGGTTAGCACTTGGATCTGGTTAGCACGTGGATCTGGTTAGCACTTAGATCTGGTTAGCACTTGGATCTGGTTAGCACGTGGATCTGGTTAGCACATGGGTCTGGTTAGCACTTGGATCTGGTTAGCATGTGGATCTGGTTAGCACATGGGTCTGGTTAGCATTTCGATCTGGTTAGCACTTAGATCTGGTTAGCACTTGGATCTGGTTAGCACGTGGGTCTGGTTAGCACGTGGATCTGGTTAGCACGTGGGTCTGGTTAGCACGTGGATCTGGTTAGCACGTGGATCTGGTTAGCACTTAGATCTGGTTAGCACGTGGGTCTGGTTAGCACGTGGATCTGGTTAGCACGTGGGTCTGGTTAGCACGTGGGTCTGGTTAGCACGTGGATCTGGTTAGCACATAGGTCTGGTTAGCACTTGGATCTGGTTAGCACGTGGATCTGGTTAGCACTTAGATCTGGTTAGCACTTGGATCTGGTTAGCACGTGGATCTGGTTAGCATGTGGGTCTGGTTAGCACTTGGATCTGGTTAGCACGTGGATCTGGTTAGCACTTGGATCTGGTTAGCACGTGGATCTGGTTAGCACGTGGGTCTGGTTAGCACGTGGATCTGGTTAGCACTTGTATCTGGTTAGCACGTGGATCTGGTTAGCACGTGGGTCTCTGTCCGTTTCAGCGCTGCCTTCAGGCTCACTGTCTCTCTGTCCGTTTCAGCGCTGCCTTCAGGCTCACTGTGTCTCTCTGTACGTTTCAGCGCTGCCTTAAAGGCTGAATATGCGACATGTTACACATAAATATATCAGAAATCCAGTCTATCGTCTGAAAATAACTGCTGCAGGACACAGAGGAGAAGAGCAACCTTTGTCCCCAGGGCTGTCCAGCTCCTCAACTCCTGACCCCCCCCCCTTCCAAAAACATACTTCCAACCCCCCCCAAATAAACAACAAACATAACAGACACAGTCACCTCTCACCCATGTAGACTTTCTTAGTTGTGATCTTTGTATCTACTCCCTTTCCTCCGTGTCATGCAGCTCAACCTGTGCTCTTTCCTGATTGGTCTTCAGCTCAGGTGACGTTTGATTCCTGTTGTTATCAATCATTGAACTGCGCTCACTTTATTCATTCAGTGTATATTAGTCCTGTTCTATGATTCTCCATGCACCACTTCATCATTTAGTATCTGTCCACTTGCACATAGCTCTGTATATAAATATACAGCCCCCCCCCCATAACACAGACTGTCATCAGCCCCCCCCCCCCCTCCTCCCACATAACACAGACTCTCATCAGCCCCCCCCCCCCCTCCTCCCACATAACACAGACTGTCATCAGCCCCCCCCCCCCCTCCTCCCACATAACACAGACTCTCATCAGCCCCCCCCCCCCCCCCTCCCACATAACACAGACTCTCATCAGCCCCCCCCCCTCCTCCCACATAACACAGACTCTCATCAGCCCCCCCCCCCCCTCCTCCCACATAACACAGACTCTCATCAGCCCCCCCCCCCCCTCCTCCTCCCACATAACACAGACTCTCATCAGCCCCCCCCCCCCTCCTCCCACATAACACAGACTCTCATCAGCCCCCCCCCCCCCCTCCCACATAACACAGACTCTCATCAGCCCCCCCCCCCCTCCTCCTCCCACATAACACAGACTCTCATCAGCCCCCCCCCTCCTCCTCCCACATAACACAGACTCTCATCAGCCCCCCCCCCCCCCCTCCTCCCACATAACACAGACTCTCATCAGCCCCCCCCCCCCCCTCCCACATAACACAGACTCTCATCACCCCCCCCCCCCCCTCCTCCCAAGTAACACAGACTCTCATCAGCCCCCCCCCCCCCTCCTCCCACATAACACAGACTCTCATCAGCCCCCCCCCCCTCCTCCCACATAACACAGACTCTCATCAGCCCCCCCCCCCCCTCCTCCCAAGTAACACAGACTCTCATCAGCCCCCCCCCCTCCTCCCACATAACACAGACTCTCATCAGCCCCCCCCCCCCCTCCTCCCACATAACACAGACTCTCATCAGCCCCCCCCCCTCCTCCTCCCACATAACACAGACTCTCATCAGCCCCCCCCTCCTCCTCCCACATAACACAGACTCTCATCAGCCCCCCCCTCCTCCTCCCACATAACACAGACTCTCATCAGCCCCCCCCCCTCCTCCCACATAACACAGACTCTCATCAGCCCCCCCCCCTCCTCCCACATAACACAGACTCTCATCAGCCCCCCCCCCCCCTCCTCCCACATAACACAGACTCTCATCAGCCCCCCCCCCCCCTCCTCCCACATAACACAGACTCTCATCAGCCCCCCCCCCCTCCTCCCACATAACACAGACTCTCATCAGCCCCCCCCCCTCCTCCCACATAACACAGACTCTCATCAGCCCCCCCCCCCCCTCCCACATAACACAGACTCTCATCAGCCCCCCCCCCCTCCTCCCACATAACACAGACTCTCATCAGCCCCCCCCCCCCCTCCCACATAACACAGACTCTCATCAGCCCCCCCCCCCCTCCTCCCACATAACACAGACTCTCATCAGCCCCCCCCCCCCCCTCCCACATAACACAGACTCTCATCAGCCCCCCCCCCCTCCTCCCACATAACACAGACTCTCATCAGCCCCCCCCCCCTCCTCCCACATAACACAGACTCTCATCAGCCCCCCCCCCCCCCCCCTCCCACATAACACAGACTCTCATCAGCCCCCCCCCCCCCCCCTCCTCCCACATAACACAGACTCTCATCAGCCCCACAGTCAGAAAACATCACAGTGATGTGAAGGCTGGAACTGTTTTTATGAGTTACATTAACGCTCACTGGACTTTACATTCTTTACATGCACTCCATCACAGCTTGTAGATTTTGTTATTCTTTATTATTATTCTTTATTTTTTGACATTTTTTAAATTCTATTGTTTATATTGGTAAATCTCTTATATTTTATTTTATTTAAGTTCTTGCTTTTTTGGCTGTATTTCCTTGTTAACTGTTTTTTGCACCAACACACCGAGACTAACTCCTTATATGTGTAAATGTACTCGGCAATAAACACGATTCTGATTCTGATTCTGATTCTGCATCTGTTGGTCCGATCTCTGTCCACACACGTCTCCTCTTTTCATCTACTTTGTCATTTTTGTGACGCTTTATATTTTTGGGTTACAATAGTTGTCTTCCTGCTCTGTCGTTCATTTACTGCTCTGTTTGCCTCTCGGGGACAAATAAAGTTTTTTTTCTTGAATTGAATCTGAAACTTTTTCATTTTTTCTACAGAAACATTTTGGTCACATGATAAACTTCCTCCACACAGATCTGACTTCTAGGATCGTGGGTAGAGTAGTTCTTTTCCCCGATATCGTGAATAAACCGTGTTGTTCTTAAAGGTCGATATCAGACGAGCTTCACACTCGGGGGGGCTCGTGGTCAGTCGACCTGTGATGGTGTCGCGCCTATGGAGCTATTATTGTGGCAAAACTATTTGAAAATGCACAAACCCATCCACAAATGCGTGTTCTGATCTGTGAATATACCAGTTGCAAAACGTTTACTGATGAGCCTCTGATTTTCAAAATAAAAGCTTGCGTCTGATCCGCTCGTTCCTATTTTGTTTTTTAAGTACAGGGTTACGGCAATCATATCTTACTATTAAATAATTGGCCAATGCTGATTACGTTGATGGACAGATAGAAAGGCACCAGACGAGGGCATGAGATGAGAGGCTGCAGCCATGCCCGTCAGACGCGCATTTGAAACTCTGTCTACACATTTGTGGATCTTGTACGGCAGGAGTGTTGTAAAAGTCACGTGTAAATTGACGTCCAGTGGAGAGGCCCGCCTCAGTTCTAAGCGATGATTTGTGTATTTTCAGGACTTCCAGCTAAACAGCTCACTCGTCTGCCATTATTACATCAGTACACATTTGTGGATCTGTGTACGTATTTTCAAATAGTTTTGCCACAAGAATATCTCCATAGCGCCCCCTCCTGGGGTTCATAAAGTATTCATGGCTCAACAGGTCGATTGTTAATTTTATCTCTGAAGACTGTCTTAGAAAAACAAACACGTCTGGATCGAGCAGCGATCAAAAGATTCAAATCAGGAATTTAGTTGAAGTTCATTTTTACTTTCCCCTCCTCAAAGTTTACGTGACCCCCCTTCGACCCCCCATGGGGTCAGGAGGACCCCTGATTTGAAAAACACTGGGTGCGTTCGGATTGTCCCTCCTATCTCCTTTCACTCTCCTCTTGACCTTAACCCCGGAAGCGTTTAAGTGGCGGCCATGATAAGAGCCGTTTGAACTCTCTAAAAGCTAAGGAAAGGTGGGTCAATGCTTCCTTTATAACCTCCTTTAGGAAACACTGGACCATCCTTTACCAAAGGAGAGGAGATAATGCCGACCCACAATTCCTTGCGGCCGCAACATTTAAAGCGCCTCGCTCATCGGAGCGTTCAGGAAAACTAACGATCTGTTGGAGGAGAAATGAGCAGACAATCTGCATTTGGTTTATATATTGATTTGACTCATAATTAGTTTCTTTGTATTGATTAGATTTCTTTTTATTGAGTGTGAAGAAGGTGAACTTTGCTTTAACACATTCTTGTCTCATGTTCAGTGGAGATGCTTTGCTGTTATTTGATGTTGATTCAGAACTTGTAATATAAAACCTTGTTAATAAAAAAGAAAAGGGACTCAGATCATGGAAGTTACCAAGCTGCAATAATATGAACAACAGTGACCAATCTTAAGCCCAGAGGTGAACTATGAACGTGATGCTGATGTTGTCAAACCATCACAGTGAAGTATCCTGCTAGATTATATTCCTTTATTTCAAACCTCGTGGTTATTAGGATTATTTCACCGGTAAGAAGGGGAAAGATTTTTAGATCAGCTGTAGTCCATTTTCTGAAGATTGTAGTTTCACCACGGCAGACCCACGCCACTAACCTCCGCCGCCGTCGCATTATTACGTCACAGAGTGGAAATGCGGTCAGATTGTCAAAACAACGCGATCGCCTTTCCCTAAGTCCTTTATGAATTCTCCTAACACCTTTCCTTAACCCCGTGACGTTTTCACGGGGTTAAGGTGAAGAGGAGAGAGAGAGGAGGGACGATCTGAACGCACCCACTGTTATAGACACCTGAAGAGTCGTCATGGCAACGAAGATGTGTTAAAGTAGCTGCTAGCATTAGCACCAAGTCCAAGGTGAGTGTCATAGCGCCGACTTGACAGGCATTTAAAATTGACGACATGGCGTGAAAAGGTGCTTCCATACCTTTCACTACCTGCAGCCAGCAGAGGGATCAGGCTGAGCGAGGCCGTCTGATTGGTCAGAGTGGAGCCTTCAGTTTGTGCTGTGTTACTTGTTTCTACCTCAAAGGTTCAATAAAACACGTTTCCTGTTGTTAGTTGATCGTGTGCTTGTTAGCAGCGTACTTCAATGAGGGCGGGGCCAAGAGAAGCTTAAAGTAGAGTCAGCCAGAGACGGGGTTAACACGTTAGGCAGGAAATGACCCGACCCTTCAGTGTGAGAACACAACAGCAGCATAAACGCCATGAAGACGTGAGCGTGTTTACCCACCATGTTTACGAGGGAAAGTCACGTGGTTATTTTCAACCATTCGTTAACGACATGTTTAAACTCCACGATGATCCTCATTGGTCATCAGCAACGTACAACATTCATGCAGCTCTGTCTCCCCTGCTGAACCTGTCTCCCCTGCTGAACCTGTCTCACCTGCTGAACCTGTCTCACCTCCTGAACCTGTCTCCCCTGCTGAACCTGTCTCACCTCCTGAACCTGTCTCCCCTGCTGAACCTGTCTCACCTGCTGAACCTGTCTCCCCTCCTGAACCTGTCTCACCTGCTGAACCTGTCTCACCTCCTGAACCTGTCTCACCTCCTGAACCTGTCTCCCCTGCTGAACCTGTCTCACCTCCTGAACCTGTCTCCCCTCCTGAACCTGTCTCACCTCCTGAACCTGTCTCCCCTCCTGAACCTGTCTCACCTGCTGAACCTGTCTCACCTGCTGAACCTGTCTCCCCTGCTGAACCTGTCTCACCTGCTGAACCTGTCTCACCTGCTGAACCTGTCTCACCTGCTGAACCTGTCTCACCTCCTGAACCTGTCTCCCCTGCTGAACCTGTCTCCCCTGCTGAACCTGTCTCCCCTGCTGAACCTGTCTCACCTGCTGAACCTGTCTCCCCTGCTGAACCTGTCTCCCCTGCTGAACCTGTCTCACCTGCTGAACCTGTCTCCCCTGCTGAACCTGTCTCCCCTCCTGAACCTGTCTCCCCTGCTGAACCTGTCTCCCCTGCTGAACCTGTCTCCCCTGCTGAACCTGTCTCACCTCCTGAACCTGTCTCCCCTGCTGAACCTGTCTCACCTCCTGAACCTGTCTCACCTCCTGAACCTGTCTCCCCTGCTGAACCTGTCTCACCTCCTGAACCTGTCTCCCCTGCTGAACCTGTCTCCCCTCCTGAACCTGTCTCACCTGCTGAACCTGTCTCCCCTGCTGAACCTGTCTCACCTCCTGAACCTGTCTCCCCTCCTGAACCTGTCTCCCCTGCTGAACCTGTCTCACCTGCTGAACCTGTCTCCCCTCCTGAACCTGTCTCCCCTGCTGAACCTGTCTCACCTCCTGAACCTGTCTCACCTCCTGAACCTGTCTCACCTGCTGAACCTGTCTCACCTCCTGAACCTGTCTCCCCTCCTGAACCTGTCTCACCTGCTGAACCTGTCTCCCCTGCTGAACCTGTCTCCCCTGCTGAACCTGTCTCACCTGCTGAACCTGTCTCACCTCCTGAACCTGTCTCACCTGCTGAACCTGTCTCACCTCCTGAACCTGTCTCCCCTGCTGAACCTGTCTCACCTGCTGAACCTGTCTCACCTCCTGAACCTGTCTCCCCTGCTGAACCTGTCTCACCTCCTGAACCTGTCTCCCCTGCTGAACCTGTCTCACCTCCTGAACCTGTCTCACCTGCTGAACCTGTCTCCCCTGCTGAACCTGTCTCACCTCCTGAACCTGTCTCCCCTCCTGAACCTGTCTCACCTCCTGAACCTGTCTCCCCTCCTGAACCTGTCTCCCCTGCTGAACCTGTCTCACCTGCTGAACCTGTCTCCCCTGCTGAACCTGTCTCCCCTGCTGAACCTGTCTCCCCTCCTGAACCTGTCTCCCCTCCTGAACCTGTCTCACCTGCTGAACCTGTCTCCCCTGCTGAACCTGTCTCACCTGCTGAACCTGTCTCCCCTGCTGAACCTGTCTCACCTGCTGAACCTGTCTCACCTCCTGAACCTGTCTCCCCTCCTGAACCTGTCTCACCTGCTGAACCTGTCTCCCCTGCTGAACCTGTCTCACCTCCTGAACCTGTCTCACCTCCTGAACCTGTCTCCCCTGCTGAACCTGTCTCACCTCCTGAACCTGTCTCCCCTGCTGAACCTGTCTCACCTCCTGAACCTGTCTCACCTGCTGAACCTGTCTCCCCTGCTGAACCTGTCTCCCCTGCTGAACCTGTCTCACCTGCTGAACCTGTCTCACCTCCTGAACCTGTCTCCCCCTGCTGAACCTGTCTCACCTGCTGACCTGTCTCACCTGCTGAACCTGTCTCACCTCCTGAACCTGTCTCACCTCCTGAACCTGTCTCACCTGCTGAACCTGTCTCCCCTGCTGAACCTGTCTCCCCTGCTGAACCTGTCTCACCTCCTGAACCTGTCTCCCCTGCTGAACCTGTCTCACCTCCTGAACCTGTCTCACCTCCTGAACCTGTCTCACCTGCTGAACCTGTCTCCCCTGCTGAACCTGTCTCACCTCCTGAACCTGTCTCCCCTCCTGAACCTGTCTCACCTCCTGAACCTGTCTCCCCTCCTGAACCTGTCTCCCCTGCTGAACCTGTCTCACCTCCTGAACCTGTCTCACCTCCTGAACCTGTCTCCCCTGCTGAACCTGTCTCACCTCCTGAACCTGTCTCACCTGCTGAACCTGTCTCACCTCCTGAACCTGTCTCACCTGCTGAACCTGTCTCACCTGCTGAACCTGTCTCCCCTGCTGAACCTGTCTCCCCTGCTGAACCTGTCTCACCTGCTGAACCTGTCTCCCCTGCTGAACCTGTCTCCCCTGCTGAACCTGTCTCACCTGCTGAACCTGTCTCACCTCCTGAACCTGTCTCCCCTGCTGAACCTGTCTCACCTCCTGAACCTGTCTCACCTGCTGAACCTGTCTCACCTCCTGAACCTGTCTCACCTCCTGAACCTGTCTCCCCTGCTGAACCTGTCTCACCTCCTGAACCTGTCTCACCTGCTGAACCTGTCTCACCTGCTGAACCTGTCTCACCTGCTGAACCTGTCTCCCCTGCTGAACCTGTCTCCCCTCCTGAACCTGTCTCACCTGCTGAACCTGTCTCCCCTGCTGAACCTGTCTCACCTCCTGAACCTGTCTCACCTCCTGAACCTGTCTCACCTGCTGAACCTGTCTCCCCTGCTGAACCTGTCTCACCTCCTGAACCTGTCTCACCTCCTGAACCTGTCTCACCTCCTGAACCTGTCTCCCCTGCTGAACCTGTCTCCCCTGCTGAACCTGTCTCACCTCCTGAACCTGTCTCCCCTGCTGAACCTGTCTCCCCTGCTGAACCTGTCTCACCTGCTGAACCTGTCTCCCCTGCTGAACCTGTCTCCCCTGCTGAACCTGTCTCCCCTGCTGAACCTGTCTCACCTCCTGAACCTGTCTCACCTGCTGAACCTGTCTCCCCTGCTGAACCTGTCTCACCTGCTGAACCTGTCTCCCCTGCTGAACCTGTCTCCCCTGCTGAACCTGTCTCACCTCCTGAACCTGTCTCACCTCCTGAACCTGTCTCACCTGCTGAACCTGTCTCACCTCCTGAACCTGTCTCCCTGCTGAACCTGTCTCACCTGCTGAACCTGTCTCACCTCCTGAACCTGTCTCACCTCCTGAACCTGTCTCACCTCCTGAACCTGTATCACCTCCTGAACCTGTCTCACCTCCTGAACCTGTCTCCCCTGCTGAACCTGTCTCACCTCCTGAACCTGTCTCACCTCCTGAACCTGTCTCACTTTCTGTTAAAGAGAGAGAGAACCTTCACAAACTTTTAGTCTGACGTTTATTCACACAGATTTACAGATAAAAACATCTGTCCCTGAATGCATCATGAAGTGTACACTGACACCTCAACGTAAGGACAAACAACAACTGAAATGTGACCTGATAAATAACACACACACACACACGATGCGTTCACTGACCCTGTGACTGTAGGAGCTGCTACAGACATATTTTAACATCTATAAAAATATAAAACATTTTAAAAATGGTTGTGAAGAAAAGATAAAAACACGTTCATCAGGAGACCCAGAGTCTGAGTGGTCCAATCAGATGAGCCCACGCTGACATCAGCAGCTGTGATTGGACGATAAAGTTTCAGAGCGTGGAGAGAAAATCTCTGACCTGCAGAAGGAACACGAGCAGACGAAACCATGTCAACATGAGTCAGTGTTATACATTACTATCATTCATTTATCATGGAAGGTTTGAATGAGGGTCAAAGGTCAACCTTGTCAACGATGACTTCCTGTTTGATACGGTTGTTCTTGAAGTCGTCGTCGACGTCCAGAATCAGAACAGGAAGATCATTCAGGTAATCAAAGTCCAACCTGAACACACACATTCATATAATGAGCATTTTCTTCAGTCTGACCCTGAACGCATCACCAACATAGCAGAGAATCAGGTCAAAATCAAAGATGTTGCAGACAGAGCGCTCACTCAGTAACTTATACAAAGACTGAGCATGCTCAGTCATGTTTCTGTGTTGTGAGCATGTGTAACACTGCTGAAATAGTCCCTGCAATTGGACGAAAGCAGCTGTCACTCCAGTTACCTGAGCCAATTGGATGCAGGCTGCAGCCAACAGGCATCTTCCCCCTTTCCCCAGGTGAACTAATTACCTAATTAAATAGATTCACCAGCAGCCAGGAGAGAGAAGGACACTCATGACTTCTGAAAGGAAAGATCTTGTGCTTGGAACTTTGGAGACAAAGAACTTGAGGAGCTGATGGGCTGCTGCTGCTGCTGCTGGTGTGGATGATTGTGTTTAAATACTATGAACACTGGTCGGGAAAACATTGCTGGACACTCTACAGATGGCGAGCTAAAGGAGGAACACTAAAGGACAACTGACACCTAAATTCCCCAAAAAGGCAGGCCTCAAGCCTGGCTGCCTGCATGGTGTGGTAGGATTTCCCTACCTAAATAAAACACTGCCTAAGACATTCTGCACACACATCACTCAAACCTGCAGTAACAGTAATGTGTTTGATGCCTGAAGTTGTTTAACATGGTTGGGGTATAATTTATTGTATGTCGTATGAAGGGTAAAAAGTGCCCGTAAAGAAGGTGTGTGAACTTTTGAATTGAAGGCCTGTTTTATTTTGTTTTGTGATTTCCTTGATTGGATTCAAGTGTTTTTTGTTGTTAGTATTAGGAAAATATAAATACAAAACCGGTAACCAACATTCTGTGTCTTGTGTTTCATTAATTCTCCACCAGCTCCAAGAGTCGAACCCTACTCTAGCCCTGTGTTACATTTTTGTTTTTTGAGACTTTATAATTTTACATTCATATTTTATTTAAACTAAACTTGTATCCTGAGTGTTACACATGCTCAGTAGTTACCTAAGGTTTCTGTGGTAGAGCCAGGCTTCATGTTTGAAGTGAAGCTGTTCCAGATACTCCAGAGGAATGCTCTGCTCCTCCTCACGGCCACGGTGCATCAAACGCTGCATACAGCGCTGAAACGTACAGAGAAACACAGTGAGCCTGAAGGCAGCGCTGAAACGTACAGAGAAACACAGTGAGCCTGAAGGCAGCGCTGAAACGGACAGAGAAACACAGTGAGCCTGAAGGCAGCGCTGAAACGGACAGAGAAACGGACAGAGACAGAGAAACACAGTGAGCCTGAGTACAGGTGTAATGTACAGTGTACAGCAGGATGAGTACAGGTGTAATGTAGGATGAGTACAGGTGTAATGTACAGGTGTAATGTAGGATGAGTACAGGTGTAATGTACAGGTGTAATGCAGGATGAGTACTGGTGTAATGTACAGGTGTAATGTAGGATGAGTACAGGTGTAATGTACAGGTGTAATGTACAGGTGTAATGTACAGGTGTAGTGCAGGATGAGTACAGGTGTAATGTACAGGTGTAGTGCAGGATGAGTACAGGTGTAATGTACAGGTGTACAGCAGGATGAGTATAGGTGTAATGTACAGGTGTACAGCAGGATGAGTACAGGTGTAATGTACAGGTGTAATGTAGGATGAGTACAGGTGTAATGCAGGATGAGTACAGGTGTAATGTACAGGTGTACAGCAGGATGAGTACAGGTGTAATGTACAGGTGTAATGTAGGATGAGTACAGGTGTAATGCAGGATGAGTACAGGTGTAGTGCAGGATGAGTACAGGTGTAATGTACAGGTGTAATGTAGGATGAGTACAGGTGTAATGTACAGGTGTAATGTAGGATGAGTACAGGTGTAATGCAGGATGAGTACAGGTGTAATGTACAGGTGTACAGCAGGATGAGTACAGGTGTAATGTACAGGTGTAATGTAGGATGAGTACAGGTGTAATGCAGGATGAGTACAGGTGTAGTGCAGGATGAGTACAGGTGTAATGTACAGGTGTAATGTAGGATGAGTACAGGTGTAATGCAGGATGAGTACAGGTGTAATGTACAGGTGTAATGTAGGATGAGTACAGGTGTAATGTACAGGTGTAATGTACAGGTGTAATGTACAGGTGTAGTGCAGGATGAGTACAGGTGTAATGTACAGGTGTAGTGCAGGATGAGTACAGGTGTAATGTACAGGTGTAATGCAGGATGAGTACAGGTGTAATGAAGGATGAGTACAGGTGTAATGCAGGATGAGTACAGGTGTACAGCAGGATGAGTACACCTGTCCCAACGGTAGGACTCGTAGCATTGTGACTGTTAATAGTCCTGCAGTAGTACCTGCGGTGGCGCTCTCAGGTAGATGATGGCGTCGAGGGCGATTTCCGGTTCAAACTGGTTCAGTAACCAGGTGTGCCAGTCCTGATAGACACTCCACTCTGTCTCCGACAGGTTACCACTCTCAAACAGGTTAGATGCAAACACGTACCTGTTGACATGACACACGAGGTTACAGAGACTTAAGGGTCCTCTTTTTAGATTCTTACAAATATTCTAATCAAAACAGGTCCAGAGCAACTCGCTTTGTGTGCGTTACCGCTCTAGGTGTGTGTGTGTCACCTATCACAGGTGTGTGTGTTACCTGCCTCAGGTATGTGTGTGTTACCGGTCTAGGTGTGTGTGCGTTTCCTGCCTCAGGTGTGTGTGCGTTACCTGCCTCAGGTGTGTGTGCGTTACTTGCCTCAGGTGTGTGTGTGTTACCTGCCTCAGGTGTGTGTGTGTGTTACCTGTCTCAGTTGTGTGTGCGTTACCTGCCTCAGGTGTGTGTGCGTTACCTGCCTCAGGTGTGTGTGTGTTACCTGCCTCAGTTGCGTGTGTGTTACCTGCCTCAGGTGTGTGTGTGTTACCTGCCTCAGGTGTGTGTGTGTTACCTGCCTCAGTTGTGTGTGTGTGTTACCTGCCTCAAGTGTGTGTGTGTTACCTGCCTCAGGTGTGTGTGTGTTACCTGCCTCAGTTGCGTGTGTGTTACCTGCCTCAGGTGTGTGTGTGTTACCTGCCTCAGTTGCGTGTGTGTTACCTGCCTCAGGTGTGTGTGTGTTACCTGCCTCAGGTGTGTGTGTTACCTGCCTCAGTTGTGTATGTGTGTTACCTGCCTCAGGTGTGTGTGCGTTACCTGCCTCAGGTGTGTGTGCATTACCTGCCTCAGGTGTGTGTGCGTTACCTGCCTCAGGTGCGTGTGTGTTACCTGCCTCAGGTGCGTGTGTGTTACCTGCCTCAGTTGCGTGTGTATTACCTGCCTCAGGTGTGTGTGTGTTACCTGCCTCAGGTGTGTGTGTTACCTGCCTCAGTTGTGTGTGTGTGTGTCACTGCCTCAAGTGTGTGTGCGTTACCTGCCTCAGGTGTGTGTGTGTTACCTGCCTCAGGTGTGTGTGTGTTACCTGCCTCAGGTGTGTGTGTGTGTTACCTGCCTCAGGTGTGTGTGCGTTACCTGCCTCAGGTGTGTGTGTGTGTTACCTGCCTCAGGTGCGTGTGTGTTACCTGCCTCAGGTGTGTGTGCGTTACCTGCCTCAGGTGTGTGTGTGTTACCTGCCTCAGGTGTGTGTGTGTTACCTGCCTCAGGTGTGTGTGTGTTACCTGCCTCAGGTGCGTGTGTGTTACCTGCCTCAGGTGTGTGTGTGTTACCTGCCTCAGGTGTGTGTGTTACCTGCCTCAAGTGTGTGTGCGTTACCTGCCTCAGGTGTGTGTGTGTGTTACCTGCCTCAAGTGTGTGTGCGTTACCTGCCTCAGGTGTGTGTGCGTTACCTGCCTCAGGTGTGTGTTTGTTACCTGCCTCAGGTGTGTGTGTGCGTTACCTGCCTCAGGTGTGTGTGTGTGTTACCTGCCTCAGGTGCGTGTGTGTTACCTTTCTCAGTTGTGTGTGCGTTACCTGCCTCAGGTGTGTGTGTGTGTTACCTGTCTCAGGTGTGTGTGCGTTACCTGCCTCAGGTGTGTGTGTGTGTTACCTGCCTCAGGTGCGTGTGTGTTACCTGCCTCAGGTGTGTGTGCGTTACCTGCCTCAAGTGTGTGTGTGTTACCTGCCTCAGGTGTGTGTGTGTTACCTGCCTCAGGTGTGTGTGTGTGTTACCTGTCTCAGTTGTGTGTGCGTTACCTGCCTCAGGTGTGTGTGCGTTACCTGCCTCAGGTGTGTGTGTGTTACCTGCCTCAGTTGCGTGTGTGTTACCTGCCTCAGGTGTGTGTGTGTTACCTGCCTCAGGTGTGTGTGTTACCTGCCTCAGTTGTGTGTGTGTGTTACCTGCCTCAAGTGTGTGTGTGTTACCTGCCTCAGGTGTGTGTGTGTTACCTGCCTCAGTTGCGTGTGTGTTACCTGCCTCAGGTGTGTGTGTGTTACCTGCCTCAGTTGCGTGTGTGTTACCTGCCTCAGGTGTGTGTGTGTTACCTGCCTCAGGTGTGTGTGTTACCTGCCTCAGTTGTGTATGTGCGTTACCTGCCTCAGGTGTGTGTGCGTTACCTGCCTCAGGTGTGTGTGCATTACCTGCCTCAGGTGTGTGTGCGTTACCTGCCTCAGGTGCGTGTGTGTTACCTGCCTCAGGTGCGTGTGTGTTACCTGCCTCAGTTGCGTGTGTATTACCTGCCTCAGGTGTGTGTGTGTTACCTGCCTCAGGTGTGTGTGTTACCTGCCTCAGTTGTGTGTGTGTGTGTCACTGCCTCAAGTGTGTGTGCGTTACCTGCCTCAGGTGTGTGTGTGTTACCTGCCTCAGGTGTGTGTGTGTTACCTGCCTCAGGTGTGTGTGTGTGTTACCTGCCTCAGGTGTGTGTGCGTTACCTGCCTCAGGTGTATGTGTGTGTTACCTGCCTCAGGTGCGTGTGTGTTACCTGCCTCAGGTGTGTGTGCGTTACCTGCCTCAGGTGTGTGTGTGTTACCTGCCTCAGGTGTGTGTGTGTTACCTGCCTCAGGTGTGTGTGTGTTACCTGCCTCAGGTGCGTGTGTGTTACCTGCCTCAGGTGTGTGTGTGTTACCTGCCTCAGGTGTGTGTGTTACCTGCCTCAAGTGTGTGTGCGTTACCTGCCTCAGGTGTGTGTGCGTTACCTGCCTCAGGTGTGTGTGTGCGTTACCTGCCTCAGGTGTGTGTGTGTGTTACCTGCCTCAGGTGCGTGTGTGTTACCTGCCTCAGTTGTGTGTGCGTTACCTGCCTCAGGTGTGTGTGTGTGTTACCTGCCTCAGGTGTGTGTGTGTTACCTGCCTCAGGTGTGTGTGTGTTACCTGCCTCAGGTGTGTGCGTTACCTGCCTCAAGTGTGTGTGCGTTACCTGCCTCAGGTGTGTGTGCGTTACCTGCCTCAGGTGTGTGTTTGTTACCTGCCTCAGGTGTGTGTGTGCGTTACCTGCCTCAGGTGTGTGTGTGTGTTACCTGCCTCAGGTGCGTGTGTGTGTTACCTGTCTCAGGTGTGTGTGCGTTACCTGCCTCAGGTGTGTGTGTGTGTTACCTGCCTCAGGTGCGTGTGTGTTACCTGCCTCAGGTGTGTGTGCGTTACCTGCCTCAGGTGTGGTGTGTTACCTGCCTCAGGTGTGTGTGTGTTACCTGCCTCAGGTGTGTGTGCGTTACCTGCCTCAGGTGTGTGTGTGTGTTACCTGCCTCAGGTGCGTGTGTGTGTTACCTGTCTCAGGTGTGTGTGCGTTACCTGCCTCAGGTGTGTGTGTGTGTTACCTGCCTCAGGTGCGTGTGTGTTACCTGCCTCAGGTGTGTGTGTGTGTTACCTGCCTCAGGTGTGTGTGTGTTACCTGTCTCAGGTGTGTGTGCGTTACCTGCCTCAGGTGTGTGTGTGTGTTACCTGCCTCAGGTGCGTGTGTGTTACCTTTCTCAGTTGTGTGTGCGTTACCTGCCTCAGGTGTGTGTGTGTGTTACCTGTCTCAGGTGTGTGTGCGTTACCTGCCTCAGGTGTGTGTGTGTGTTACCTGCCTCAGGTGCGTGTGTGTTACCTGCCTCAGGTGTGTGTGCGTTACCTGCCTCAGGTGTGTGTGTGTTACCTGCCTCAGGTGTGTGTGTGTTACCTGCCTCAGGTGTGTGTGTTACCTGCCTCAGTTGTGTGTGTGCGTTACCTGCCTCAGGTGTGTGTGCGTTACCTGCCTCAGGTGTGTGTGTGTTACCTGCCTCAGGTGTGTGTGTGCGTTACCTGCCTCAGGTGTGTGTGTGTGTTACCTGCCTCAGGTGCGTGTGTGTTACCTGCCTCAGGTGTGTGTGTGTGTTACCTGCCTCAGGTGTGTGTGTGCGTTACCTGCCTCAGGTGTTTGTGTGTGTTACCTGCCTCAGGTGCATGTGTGTTACCTGCCTCAGTTGTGTGTGTGTTACCTGTCTCAGGTGTGTGTGCGTTACCTGCCTCAGGTGTGTGTGTGTGTTACCTGCCTCAGGTGTGTGTGCGTTACCTGCCTCAGGTGTGTGTGCGTTACCTGCCTCAGGTGTGTGTGCGTTACCTGCCTCAAGTGTGTGTGCGTTACCTGCCTCAGGTGTGTGTGTGTTACCTGCCTCAGGTGTGCGTGTGTGTTACCTGCCTCAGGTGTGCGTGTGTGTTACCTGCCTCAGGTGTGTGTGTGTTACCTGCCTCAGGTGTGTGTGTTACCTGCCTCAGTTGTGTGTGTGTGTGTTACCTGCCTCAAGTGTGTGTGCGTTACCTGCCTCAGGTGTGTGTGCGTTACCTGCCTCAGGTGTGTGCGTTACCTGCCTGTGTGTGTGTTACCTGCCTCAGGTGTGTGTGTGTGCGTTACCTGCCTCAGGTGTGTGTGTGTGTTACCTGCCTCAGGTGCGTGTGTGTTACCTGCCTCAGGTGTGTGTGTGTGTTACCTGCCTCAGGTGTGTGTGCGTTACCTGCCTCAGGTGTGTGTGTGTTACCTGCCTCAGGTGTGTGTGTGTTACCTGCCTCAGGTGTGTGTGTGTTACCTGCCTCAGGTGTGTGTGTGTTACCTGCCTCAGGTGTGTGTGTGTGTTACCTGCCTCAGGTGTGTGTGTGTTACCTGCCTCAGGTGTGTGTGTGTGTTACCTGTCTCAGGTGTGTGTGCGTTACCTGCCTCAGGTGTGTGTGTGTGTTACCTGCCTCAGGTGCGTGTGTGTTACCTGCCTCAGGTGTGTGTGCGTTACCTGCCTCAGGTGTGTGTGTGTGTGTGTTACCTGTCTCAGGTGTGTGTGCGTTACCTGCCTCAGGTGTGTGTGTGTGTTACCTGCCTCAGGTGCGTGTGTGTTACCTGCCTCAGGTGTGTGTTACCTGTCTGAATAGACGGAGCGTTCAAAGAACTGTACAGGCTTTTCTGCCTGTTGGAGTTTGACTGACGGAGACTGAAGCTGAGAACGAACTCTGCTGAGAGACGCATAACTCTGCAGACAGACAGGTGGAGAGAAAGACAAGTTCATTATTGGATAGTCAACGTTGATTTATCTGTCGTTGTTGTAAGTGTGCCAGCTCCAGCTGTGTGATGTCACAGTTACCTGGAAGGTATAGGACCAACGGCTTGGTTTGTTGTAAAACATCTGCAGCAGGTTTCCTCCACTCTTCTGAGAGGAACTCAGCTCCTACACACACACACACACACACACACACAGGTAAACATACAGGACTCTGCTGTTCATTCACTCTGATGTCACCTGTCTTCTGTGATGTCATAGCATACTGTACTGTGTTTACCTGGTAAACATCTTCACTGTCATTTTGGACGTTGCACCATTTCCCAATGGGCTCAGGAATCACCTCCCAGTCCTCTGACGCCCCCTGCAGGAGACGCACGAAAGTAGATTTACCTGCAGCTGAGAGAGAGAATATTTAATATCCTTTCTAAAGTAACAACAGTTCATCAGTGCAGCCCCCTGACTCGTTTCTCTGCTCTCACTAAACTGAACATTAAAGTTTGATTACAGGTTCACCGGTAGAACGGGTCTTCGTTCACCGGGAGGACGGGTCGGTAGTCACCGGGAGGACGGGTCGTTAGTCACCGGGAGGACGGGTCGGTAGTCACCGGGAGGACGGGTCGGTAGTCACCGGGAGGAGGACGGGTCGGTAGTCACCGGGAGGACGGGTCGTTAGTCACCGGGAGGACGGGTCGGTAGTCACCGGGAGGACGGGTCGGTAGTCACCGGGAGGACGGGTCGGTAGTCACCGGGAGGACGGGTCGGTAGTCACCGGGAGGACGGGTCGGTAGTCACCGGGAGGACGGGTCGTTAGTCACCGGGAGGACGGGTCGGTAGTCACCGGGAGGACGGGTCGTTAGTCACCGGGAGGACGGGTCGGTAGTCACCGGGAGGACGGGTCGGTAGTCACCGGGAGGACGGGTCGGTAGTCACCGGGAGGACGGGTCGTTAGTCACCGGGAGGACGGGTCGGTAGTCACCGGGAGGACGGGTCGTTAGTCACCGGGAGGACGGGTCGTTAGTCACCGGGAGGACGGGTCGTTAGTCACCGGGAGGACGGGTCGGTAGTCACCGGGAGGACGGGTCGGTAGTCACCGGGAGGACGGGTCGGTAGTCACCGGGAGGACGGGCGGTTTAACGGCTATAACTCTGTCGGTACTAAACTCAGCGCTACAGAACTCACCGATGTTTCCCTCGATGGAGATCTTCTTCTCTTTGGCGGGAACACGGTACGGTCTCTTCGGGGGAGTCGCCATGTTTGACACTGCCTTTCTTCTCACGGCTGTTTGTTTGTTTGTTTGTTTGTTTGTTTGTTTGTTTCTCTGACGGTGCTCCGCGCGAGGGACTCCGACCGAGCTGACTAACCACGGGCTGCTCGTGCGCTGTTCTTCTATTGAATCCCGCGCGCAGAGAGATTTCCGTTTCCGGGGGTGGGACTTTACTCGAGCATAGAATATGTTTTTATTTATTTCTATTTACATATAAACTTAAAATCATGCTGATTACTATTACAGGTAATGTGAAGAAGAATCAGATACAAATATGAAATAAGATTTTAGAAAATAAATATATAACTTAGGAGAGAGAGAGAGAGAGAGAGAGAGAGAGAGAGAGAGAGAGAGAGAGGGAGAGAGAGAAAGAGAGAGAGAGAGAGAGAGAGAGGGAGAGAGAGAGAGGGAGGCGGACAGACTTTACTAGCATCCAAAGAAGAAGAAGAAGAAGAATATCGTCCTTGCACATGCGCAGTGCGTGATTTCGGATCGTTCATTAAGATGGCTGCGCCCATAGATCTAGAGCTGAAGAAGGTAACAGAAAGATCAGGGTTTACCTGTCTGTGTGTGTGTCTGTGTGTGTGTCTGTGTGTGTGTCTGTGTGTGTGTCTGTCTGTCTGTCTGTGTGTCTGTCTGTCTGTGTGTGTGTCTGTGTATCGTAAGAAGCAGCGGCGGACAAAGAACAGCCGGTTAGCTGCAGCGTTAGCAACATTAGAGCTAACTGTTAGCATGAGGAGCTAAGACTCTTCCACGCGCGACTACACATTTCAGGTGTTTTTAAACAGAGTGATACCTCCCTGTTGTAGGCGTTCACAGATCTGCAGGTGAATATTGCTCAGGTGTATTTAGCAGAGTGATACCTCCCTGTTGTAGGCGTTCACAGATCTGCAGGTGAATATTGCTCAGGTGTATTTAAACAGAGTGATACCTCCCTGTTGTAGGCGTTCACAGATCTGCAGGTGAATATTGCTCAGGTGTATTTAAACAGAGTGATACCTCCCTGTTGTAGGCGTTCACAGATCTGCAGGTGAATATTGCTCAGGTGTATTTAAACAGAGTGATACCTCCCTGTTGTAGGCGTTCACAGATCTGCAGGTGAATATTGCTCAGGTGTATTTAAACAGAGTGATACCTCCCTGTTGTAGGCGTTCACAGAGCTTCAGGTGAAGATGATCGACACGCAGCAGAAGGTGAAGTTGGCCGACCTGCAGATCGATCAGCTGACTCGGGTCCAGAAACATGCTAAGCTAACTCACACTGAGATCACCACGCTACCTGACAACACACGACTGTACGAGGGAGTCGGGCGCATGTAAGTCTCCATGACAACCAGGATCTTTGTTAACCTAGACATTGAAAAAACACTGTCATCATTAAGTATGGTGTGTTTCAGGTTCATCCTGCAGTCCAAGGAGGATATCAACAATCAACTGAAGGACAAACAGA
>CM036546.1:211848-234348 GCA_020745685.1 Tautogolabrus adspersus
GATGCTTCATATTTGGTTGTTAATCTTCATGTCAGACACTTTTTAATCCCAGCTCCTCACAGACTCTTTACAAACTGACCCAGGATCTGTTTAAATGGCTTTTTAATGTCCCTCTTTTCTCCGGTATTAAACTCCGCTCATGTTGAGAAGTTTCACTGAAGTCTGATCCGCTGCAGCGTCCAATCAATGAGTGATATTCGATAAGGGGGCGTGTCTGTCAGTAAAAAGACTTCCGTAAAGCCAGCTCTCGTGTCTCCTCGGCCATCGCTCCTCGGATCTCCCTCCTCTCTCCTCGATCCTCTCTCCTCCTTTCAGTGTAAGAGCTTTGGGACGATCCTTAACATGGCGGGTCTAGAACTACTTCCTGTTCAGCCGAGGAGCGAGGACCGAGGAGATAGCAAATAAGAGAACTGAGAAGTACCCTATATAACGACACAGATTAAAAGGGATCTGATTGGTTCAAGTTTGTTACCATGGAGACCAGAAATCTGAAGATCAACTGGTTGAGAGCAGAGGCCTAATGTTTAACACAGCTGGGCGACCAATGAGATCACACCTGATACTGGTTATCAACCTGACGAGATAACCAGGGTTTAACTGAGCTTGCTCACATAAAAGGGGCGGAGTTAAATCCATAAAACCTTCCAATCAAGAGTGTGGCTTCAGCAGACCATGAGAATCAGTGAAGGTTTCAGGTTTCTAACGAGCTTTAACTTAATCATCATGAATACATCACACCTGAGTCACCTTCAGGGTCACGTGTGGCGTCTTTGTCAGCTGCAGCACCGACGGTTCACCTTAATATGAAACATGATGTATCTTCAGTGTTTAGTCTGACTCATCTTCATATGAAACATGATGTATCTTCAGTGTTTAGTCTGTCTCATCTTAATATGAAACATGATGTATCTTCAGTGTTTAGTCTGACTCATCTTAATATGAAACATGATGTATCTTCAGTGTTTAGTCTGACTCATCTTAATATGAAACATGATGTATCTTCAGTGTTTAGTCTGTCTCATCTTAATATGAAACATGATGTATCTTCAGTGTTTAGTCTGACTCATCTTAATATGAAACATGATGTATCTTCAGTGTTTAGTCTGTCTCATCTTAATATGAAACATGATGTATCTTCAGTGTTTAGTCTGACTCACCTTAATATGAAACATGATGTATCTTCAGTATTTAGTCTGTCTCATCTTAATATGAAACATGATGTATCTTCAGTGTTTAGTCTGACTCATCTTAATATGAAACATGATGTATCTTCAGTGTTTAGTCTGTCTCATCTTAATATGAAACATGATGTATCTTCAGTGTTTAGTCTGACTCACCTTAATATGAAACATGATGTATCTTCAGTGTTTAGTCTGACTCATCTTAATATGAAACATGATGTATCTTCAGTGTTTAGTCTGTCTCATCTTAATATGAAACATGATGTATCTTCAGTGTTTAGTCTGTCTCACCTTAATATGAAACATGATGTATCTTCAGTGTTTAGTCTGTCTCACCTTAATATGAAACATGATGTATCTTCAGTGTTTAGTCTGACTCATCTTAATATGAAACATGATGTATCTTCAGTGTTTAGTCTGTCTCATCTTAATATGAAACATGATGTATCTTCAGTGTTTAGTCTGTCTCACCTTAATATGAAACATGATGTATCTTCAGTGTTTAGTCTGTCTCATCTTAATATGAAACATGATGTATCTTCAGTGTTTAGTCTGTCTCATCTTAATATGAAACATGATGTATCTTCAGTGTTTAGTCTGACTCACCTTAATATGAAACATGATGTATCTTCAGTGTTTAGTCTGACTCATCTTAATATGAAACATGATGTATCTTCAGTGTTTAGTCTGACTCATCTTAATATGAAACATGATGTATCTTCAGTGTTTAGTCTGACTCATCTTCATATGAAACATGATGTATCTTCAGTGTTTAGTCTGTCTCACCTTAATATGAAACATGATGTATCTTCAGTGTTTAGTCTGACTCATCTTAATATGAAACATGATGTATCTTCAGTGTTTAGTCTGACTCATCTTAATATGAAACATGATGTATCTTCAGTGTTTAGTCTGTCTCATCTTAATATGAAACATGATGTATCTTCAGTGTTTAGTCTGACTCATCTTAATATGAAACATGATGTATCTTCAGTGTTTAGTCTGACTCATCTTAATATGAAACATGATGTATCTTCAGTGTTTAGTCTGTCTCATCTTCATATGAAACATGATGTATCTTCAGTGTTTAGTCTGTCTCATCTTAATATGAAACATGATGTATCTTCAGTGTTTAGTCTGACTCATCTTAATATGAAACATGATGTATCTTCAGTGTTTAGTCTGACTCATCTTAATATGAAACATGATGTATCTTCAGTGTTTAGTCTGTCTCATCTTAATATGAAACATGATGTATCTTCAGTGTTTAGTCTGACTCATCTTAATATGAAACATGATGTATCTTCAGTGTTTAGTCTGACTCACCTTAATATGAAACATGATGTATCTTCAGTGTTTAGTCTGTCTCATCTTAATATGAAACATGATGTATCTTCAGTGTTTAGTCTGACTCACCTTAATATGAAACATGATGTATCTTCAGTGTTTAGTCTGACTCATCTTAATATGAAACATGATGTATCTTCAGTGTTTAGTCTGACTCACCTTAATATGAAACATGATGTATCTTCAGTGTTTAGTCTGACTCATCTTAATATGAAACATGATGTATCTTCAGTGTTTAGTCTGTCTCATCTTAATATGAAACATGATGTATCTTCAGTGTTTAGTCTGTCTCATCTTAATATGAAACATGATGTATCTTCAGTGTTTAGTCTGTCTCACCTTAATATGAAACATGATGTATCTTCAGTGTTTAGTCTGACTCATCTTAATATGAAACATGATGTATCTTCAGTGTTTAGTCTGACTCACCTTAATATGAAACATGATGTATCTTCAGTGTTTAGTCTGACTCACCTTAATATGAAACATGATGTATCTTCAGTGTTTAGTCTGTCTCATCTTAATATGAAACATGATGTATCTTCAGTGTTTAGTCTGTCTCATCTTAATATGAAACATGATGTATCTTCAGTGTTTAGTCTGTCTCATCTTCATATGAAACATGATGTATCTTCAGTGTTTAGTCTGTCTCACCTTAATATGAAACATGATGTATCTTCAGTGTTTAGTCTGTCTCATCTTAATATGAAACATGATGTATCTTCAGTGTTTAGTCTGACTCATCTTAATATGAAACATGATGTATCTTCAGTGTTTAGTCTGACTCATCTTCATATGAAACATGATGTATCTTCAGTGTTTAGTCTGACTCATCTTCATATGAAACATGATGTATCTTCAGTGTTTAGTCTGACTCATCTTAATATGAAACATGATGTATCTTCAGTGTTTAGTCTGACTCATCTTAATATGAAACATGATGTATCTTCAGTGTTTAGTCTGACTCATCTTAATATGAAACATGATGTATCTTCAGTGTTTAGTCTGTCTCATCTTCATATGAAACATGATGTATCTTCAGTGTTTAGTCTGTCTCATCTTCATATGAAACATGATGTATCTTCAGTGTTTAGTCTGACTCATCTTAATATGAAACATGATGTATCTTCAGTGTTTAGTCTGACTCATCTTAATATGAAACATGATGTATCTTCAGTGTTTAGTCTGTCTCACCTTAATATGAAACATGATGTATCTTCAGTGTTTAGTCTGTCTCATCTTAATATGAAACATGATGTATCTTCAGTGTTTAGTCTGACTCATCTTAAGTCTGACTCATCTTAATATGAAACATGATGTATCTTCAGTGTTTAGTCTGACTCATCTTAATATGAAACATGATGTATCTTCAGTGTTTAGTCTGACTCATCTTAATATGAAACATGATGTATCTTCAGTGTTTAGTCTGTCTCATCTTAATATGAAACATGATGTATCTTCAGTGTTTAGTCTGACTCATCTTAAGTCTGACTCATCTTAATATGAAACATGATGTATCTTCAGTGTTTAGTCTGACTCATCTTAAGTCTGACTCATCTTAATATGAAACATGATGTATCTTCAGTGTTTAGTCTGACTCATCTTAATATGAAACATGATGTATCTTCAGTGTTTAGTCTGTCTCATCTTAATATGAAACATGATGTATCTTCAGTGTTTAGTCTGTCTCATCTTCATATGAAACATGATGTATCTTCAGTGTTTAGTCTGTCTCATCTTAATATGAAACATGATGTATCTTCAGTGTTTAGTCTGACTCATCTTAATATGAAACATGATGTATCTTCAGTGTTTAGTCTGTCTCATCTTAATATGAAACATGATGTATCTTCAGTGTTTAGTCTGTCTCATCTTAATATGAAACATGATGTATCTTCAGTGTTTAGTCTGTCTCATCTTAATATGAAACATGATGTATCTTCAGTGTTTAGTCTGTCTCATCTTTAATATGAAACATGATGTATCTTCAGTGTTTAGTCTGACTCATCTTAATATGAAACATGATGTATCTTCAGTGTTTAGTCTGACTCATCTTAATATGAAACATGATGTATCTTCAGTGTTTAGTCTGACTCATCTTAATATGAAACATGATGTATCTTCAGTGTTTAGTCTGTCTCACCTTAATATGAAACATGATGTATCTTCAGTGTTTAGTCTGTCTCACCTTAATATGAAACATGATGTATCTTCAGTGTTTAGTCTGACTCATCTTAATATGAAACATGATGTATCTTCAGTGTTTAGTCTGACTCATCTTAATATGAAACATGATGTATCTTCAGTGTTTAGTCTGTTTAGTCTGACTCATCTTAATATGAAACATGATGTATCTTCAGTGTTTAGTCTGACTCATCTTAATATGAAACATGATGTATCTTCAGTGTTTAGTCTGTCTCATCTTAATATGAAACATGATGTATCTTCAGTGTTTAGTCTGTCTCATCTTAATATGAAACATGATGTATCTTCAGTGTTTAGTCTGACTCATCTTAATATGAAACATGATGTATCTTCAGTGTTTAGTCTGTCTCATCTTAATATGAAACATGATGTATCTTCAGTGTTTAGTCTGTCTCACCTTAATATGAAACATGATGTATCTTCAGTGTTTAGTCTGTCTCATCTTCATATGAAACATGATGTATCTTCAGTGTTTAGTCTGACTCATCTTAATATGAAACATGATGTATCTTCAGTGTTTAGTCTGACTCATCTTAATATGAAACATGATGTATCTTCAGTGTTTAGTCTGACTCACCTTAATATGAAACATGATGTATCTTCAGTGTTTAGTCTGTCTCATCTTAATATGAAACATGATGTATCTTCAGTGTTTAGTCTGTCTCATCTTCATATGAAACATGATGTATCTTCAGTGTTTAGTCTGACTCATCTTAATATGAAACATGATGTATCTTCAGTGTTTAGTCTGACTCACCTTAATATAAAACATGATGTATCTTCAGTGTTTAGTCTGTCTCATCTTAATATGAAACATGATGTATCTTCAGTGTTTAGTCTGACTCACCTTAATATGAAACATGATGTATCTTCAGTGTTTAGTCTGACTCACCTTAATATGAAACATGATGTATCTTCAGTGTTTAGTCTGACTCATCTTAATATGAAACATGATGTATCTTCAGTGTTTAGTCTGTCTCATCTTAATATGAAACATGATGTATCTTCAGTGTTTAGTCTGACTCATCTTAATATGAAACATGATGTATCTTCAGTGTTTAGTCTGACTCATCTTAATATGAAACATGATGTATCTTCAGTGTTTAGTCTGTCTCATCTTAATATGAAACATGATGTATCTTCAGTGTTTAGTCTGACTCATCTTAATATGAAACATGATGTATCTTCAGTGTTTAGTCTGTCTCATCTTAATATGAAACATGATGTATCTTCAGTGTTTAGTCTGCTTAGGTCTTTGTCTGCATTAGTTTACGAGTAGAACGTTGAAAGATTTACTAGTAAACTAGTCTGCAAAAATTCCTACGTTAACTAGTAAGGTGGAAAACATCTAAACTTTAACTAGTGAGGCTCGGAAATGTTTACTAGTTAACTAGTAGAAGCTAAAATGTCAACTAGTCACACTAGTGAGAGCAGTTTTTAGTTTACTAGTAAAGCCCCATACAGTTTACAAGTAAACTAATAAGTGCCTCAGCGTCCACTAGTTAAACCAGCAGGTGTCTCTTTGGCCTCTGCAGCAGCTCCCCCTCGGCCAGCTGCCCCTCCTGGACCATCATCCAAACAAGAGGTGCAGATTCTGCCCTCGCCGGAGTGATCTCAAAACATCGAAAGTGTGCCAAAAATGAAATACATACATCTGCAAAGATCACGCCATTACTACCTGCCTCACATGCAGACATGTAAATGAGTTCTTATTGGCCTTCCATTTCAAATGGAATAAAGAAATGGTGTTCATGTGTTTGAATGAAGTCGTTACTAAAGGTGTGACACAGAATTGGGTAAAATATCCACTTTATATTCTTTAAATGACGGTCAAACCAGACGGGGTCATTTTGACCCCAGAGGACAGCTGGTGTATGGCAATCGAGAGGACATTACGAGGGTTTTAACACTGATGTATTCAGCATCAGTTACCATGGTGATCTACCCTGAGAAGAAGTGAGCTGAAAACACAGATTTTACCCCAGAGTTACCATGGTAACCGTTCAGAGGACAGAGCTCGGGTCTGTACTAGGAAGCAGGATTTGGGGTTAGCGAGGTCCCTTCTGGGTTAACCCTGGGTTTTCAGTCCTACGAGGGTCGTTCACTTCTTACCTGGGTATATCGCCACGGTAACTTACGCTGCACACCTAACCTGCTCCAGGTTATGTTGGAGATAAGAGATCAACCTGTGATAATCTCCGCCCACTGACCAATCAGATCTCTTGATGGTGGAGCTCTGTGAGCTGATGGAGGGGGGGAGGACCCTTCATGTGTCCCGTATGATTTAACATTATAGTCCTTAAAGGTAATGATTGTTTGTTACTGATATCCTTCATCCTTCAACAGAGAGTGAAAAAGCCCCGGAGCCTTTGAGTTGTTTTGAAGATGTTAAATGATGAAGAGCTTCTTCTGTCTTTGAATGATATCTTCATATGAATGTTTAGTGTCTCCATGCCGCTCTGTTTGTGATGCTCAGAGCTGCAGCTGAAATAGAACTTCTCAAACTGTTCTACTCTCCACATGAAAGAGTCAGAGCAACACATTCAGTTCAGAGAAGAAACAGGAGTTATTATGTTCAGTTCAAAGGTCAACTAACGATGGAACAAATAGAATAAGCCGTAGTTTGGACATTAATACTCTCTGATGTTTCTGCCAGTTGTCCTTCCTGCATTTGTTCCTGCAGCGGTGTAACTTTAGTCTTTGGGAGCCTGTTTGTCTTCAACTTCTTCATATTATTCAGATAGTTTGTTCAGAGTTTGTTAGATATGACGATCTGCTGACAGCAGACTCAGTGAGGATTGTGATAGGTCTGTTGACCTCTTTTCGTAGTACAGGCCCCAGGTGTGTGCTTTGCTGCCTCGTTAACAACAACAACACAAACAGGTAAACAAATAATCAGCTTTTATTTAAACACACAGGTACATCCACACGTGACTGTGCTGTCTGTGACATCACAGCTCTGTGTGACATCACGTGTTGTTGTTGTTGCTGCCGGAGTTTTGGACGAAGTTGATGGAGTACGACCCCGTGGAGGCGTCCTGGTTCACCTGGAAGTTGTTGGTTGAAAGTCCAAACGGTCTCAGGACCAGATTCCCCAGATCCTTCAGTTTACCTGAGACAGGAAGTCATTCAGATAAACACAACTTCACAATAAGACTCATTGTAACACGTGAGCTTTGAACTGTTCCTTTAAGATGGTGTGTTCAGGTGCAGTACGTACTTATCATCTCCTCCTTCAACTTCTCATTCCTCTCCTGAATCTGCCCAGGTAACCTCTGAGAGACAGACAGGTACAGAGAGAGAGACACAGGTACAGAGAGAGAGAGAGAGAGAGAGAGACAGGTACAGAGAGAGAGAGAGAGAGAGAGAGACAGGTACAGAGAGATACACAGGCAGGTACAGAGAGAGAGAGAGAGAGAGAGAGACAGGTACAGAGAGATACAGACAGGTACAGAGAGAGAGAGAGAGAGAGAGAGAGAGAGACAGAGAGAGAGAGAGAGAGAGAGAGAGACAGGTACAGAGAGATACAGACAGGTACAGAGAGAGAGAGAGAGAGAGAGAGAGAGAGAGAGAGAGAGAGAGAGAGAGAGACAGGTACAGAGAGATACAGACAGGTACAGAGAGAGAGAGAGAGAGAGAGAGAGAGAGAGACAGGTACAGAGAGAGACAGGTACAGAGAGAGAGAGAGAGAGAGAGAGAGAGAGAGAGACAGGTACAGAGAGAGAGAGAGACAGGTACAGAGAGAGAGAGAGAGAGAGAGAGACAGGTACAGAGAGAGAGAGAGAGAGAGAGAGAGAGAGAGAGAGAGAGAGACAGACAGGTACAGAGAGAGAGAGAGACAGGTACAGAGAGAGAGAGAGAGAGAGAGAGAGAGAGAGACAGGTACAGAGAGAGAGAGAGACAGGTACAGAGAGAGAGAGAGAGAGAGAGAGAGACAGGTACAGAGAGAGAGAGAGAGAGAGAGAGAGAGAGACAGACAGGTACAGAGAGAGAGAGAGAGAGAGAGAGACAGGTACAGAGAGAGAGAGAGAGAGAGAGAGAGAGAGACAGACAGGTACAGAGAGAGAGAGAGAGAGAGAGAGAGAGAGACAGGTACAGAGAGAGAGAGAGAGAGAGAGAGAGAGAGACAGGTACAGAGAGAGAGAGAGACAGGTACAGAGAGAGAGAGAGAGAGAGAGAGAGAGAGAGACAGACAGGTACAGAGAGAGAGAGAGAGAGACAGGTACAGAGAGAGAGAGAGAGAGAGAGAGAGAGAGAGAGAGAGACAGGTACAGAGAGAGAGAGACAGGTACAGAGAGAGAGAGAGAGAGAGAGAGAGAGAGAGAGAGAGAGAGAGAGAGAGAGAGAGAGAGACAGGTACAGAGAGAGAGAGAGAGAGAGAGAGAGAGAGAGAGAGAGAGACAGGTACAGAGAGAGACACAGACAGGTACAGAGAGAGAGAGAGAGAGAGAGAGAGAGAGAGAGAGAGAGAGAGAGAGAGAGAGAGAGAGAGAGAGACAGGTACAGAGAGAGAGAGACAGGTACAGAGAGAGAGAGAGAGAGAGAGACAGGTACAGAGAGAGAGAGAGAGAGAGACAGGTACAGAGAGAGAGAGAGAGAGAGAGAGAGAGAGAGAGAGAGAGAGAGACAGGTACAGAGAGAGAGAGACAGGTACACAGAGAGAGAGACAGACAGGTACAGAGAGAGAGAGAGAGAGAGAGAGAGAGACAGGTACAGAGAGAGAGAGACAGACAGGTACAGAGAGAGAGAGAGAGAGAGAGAGAGAGAGAGAGAGGTACAGAGAGAGAGAGAGAGAGAGAGAGAGAGACAGGTACAGAGAGAGAGAGACAGGTACAGAGAGAGAGAGAGAGAGAGAGACAGGTACAGAGAGAGAGAGACAGGTACAGAGAGAGAGAGAGAGAGAGAGAGAGAGAGAGAGAGAGAGACAGGTACAGAGAGAGAGAGACAGGTACAGAGAGAGAGAGAGAGAGAGAGAGAGACAGGTACAGAGAGAGAGAGACAGGTACAGAGAGAGAGAGACAGGTACACAGAGAGAGAGACAGGTACAGAGAGAGAGACAGGTACACAGAGACAGGTACAGAGAGAGAGAGACAGGTACAGAGAGAGAGAGACAGGTACACAGAGAGAGAGACAGGTACAGAGAGAGAGAGACAGGTACAGAGAGAGAGACAGGTACACAGAGACAGGTACACAGAGACAGGTACACAGAGAGAGAGACAGGTACACAGAGAGAGAGAGACAGGTACAGAGAGAGAGAGACAGGTACACAGAGACAGGTACAGAGAGAGAGAGACAGGTACACAGAGACAGGTACACAGAGAGAGAGACAGGTACACAGAGACAGGTACACAGAGAGAGAGACAGGTACACAGAGACAGGTACAGAGAGAGAGAGACAGGTACACAGAGAGAGAGACAGGTACACAGAGACAGGTACAGAGAGAGAGAGACAGGTACACAGAGACAGGTACAGAGAGAGAGAGACAGGTACACAGAGACAGGTACACAGAGAGAGAGACAGGTACACAGAGACAGGTACAGAGAGAGAGAGACAGGTACACAGAGACAGGTACAGAGAGAGAGAGACAGGTACACAGAGAGAGAGACAGGTACACAGAGACAGGTACACAGAGAGAGAGAGACAGGTACACAGAGAGAGGTACACAGAGAGAGAGAGACAGGTACACAGAGACAGGTACACAGAGAGAGAGACAGGTACACAGAGACAGGTACACAGAGACAGGTACACAGAGAGAGAGAGACAGGTACACAGAGACAGGTACACAGAGAGAGAGACAGGTACACAGAGACAGGTACACAGAGAGAGAGACAGGTACACAGAGACAGGTACACAGAGACAGGTACACAGAGAGAGAGAGACAGGTACACAGAGACAGGTACACAGAGACAGGTACACAGAGAGAGAGACAGGTACACAGAGACAGGTACACAGAGACAGGTACACAGAGACAGGTACAGAGACAGGTACAGAGAGAGAGAGACAGGTACACAGAGACAGGTACAGAGAGAGAGAGACAGGTACACAGAGACAGGTACACAGAGACAGGTACACAGAGACAGGTACAGAGAGAGAGAGACAGGTACACAGAGACAGGTACAGAGAGAGAGAGACAGGTACAGAGAGAGAGAGACAGGTACACAGAGACAGGTACAGAGAGAGAGAGACAGGTACAGAGAGAGAGAGAGAGGTACACAGAGACAGGTACAGAGAGAGAGAGACAGGTACAGAGAGAGAGAGACAGGTACAGAGAGAGAGAGACAGGTACACAGAGACAGGTACAGAGTGACAACTGAAGTCAGCAGTGTGATAACATATTTTGTTTATATTCGTCTTCATTACATTTTTTTTGTTAACTTTATTTATCTGTCACAAATTCACACAACATTCATGACTCTGATTCTTCTTCTTCTCTTGTTTGTCCCAGCGGTCAGTGAACTCACCATGCAGGCCTGTCTGGCAGCAGTGTGGGTCGGGTCCAGGTCCAGAACCTTCTTGTAGTCCTCCAGAGCCTCGTCCAGCTTCTCCGTCTGCTCAAAAAGCTCCGCCCTCCTCAGCAATGCCCTCATATAGTCTGGATTCAGCTCTATCGCTATGGTAACAATACGTCCAATCAACAAACAGACGAATCAGAGATGCTTTAACGCTGCACAGGTACAGAATGATGTCATCACTCACCTTTGGTACAGTCTGAGATCGCCTGATCCTTCAGGTCCTGACAAACAGACACAGGAGAAACAGTAAGCATGTTGTTAGCTTGTAGTTAGCATTCTGTCTGCAGGTTGTTAGCTTTCAATCAACATGTTGTTAGCTTGTAGTTAGCCTTCTGTCTGCATGTTGTTAGCTTTTAATCAACATGTTGTTAGCGTGTAGTTAGCATTCTGTCTGCAGGTTGTTAGCTTTCAATCAACATGTTGTTAGCATGTAGTTAGCATTCTGTCTGCAGGTTGTTAGCTTTCAATCAACATGTTGTTAGCGTGTAGTTAGCATTCTGTCTGCAGGTTGTTAGCTTTCAATCAACATGTTGTTAGCGTGTAGTTAGCATTCTGTCTGCAGGTTGTTAGCTTTTAATCAGCATGTTGTTAGCGTGTAGTTAGCATTCTGTCTGCAGGTTGTTAGCTTTTAATCAGCATGTTGTTAGCGTGTAGTTAGCATTCTGTCTGCAGGTTGTTAGCTTTCAATCAACATGTTGTTAGCGTGTAGTTAGCATTCTGTCTGCAGGTTGTGAGCTTTCAATCAACATGTTGTTAGCGTGTAGTTAGCATTCTGTCTGCAGGTTGTTAGCATTCCCTCTGCATGTAGTTAGCTTGTTGTTAGCACGTACCAGGTGCAGTCTGGCTGCAGCTCTGTTGGAGAACAGCACAGCTCTCTCTCTGCTGAAACAGACAGGACATAAAACCAGTGCCTCCTTGTAGCTCCGCTCCGCCTCCTCCCAGTCTGCAAGAACATGAGGTAACTCTGGGTCATACTGGTCATACTGGTTTGTACTGGTTCACATACTGGACATGATGTCACTCACCTCCAGATTTAAACTGAATGTTTCCTCGTTCCTTCAGGGTGAAACTCTGCTGTCGGCGACCCTGAAACAAAATCAGAGTGCACGTCAACCTGAAGCTCTGACTTACACCCGAACGCACCTGAGACTGATTTACACCCGAACGCATCTTAGACTGATTTACACCCGAACGCATCTTAGACTGATTTACACCCGAATGCATCTTAGACTGATTTACACCCGAACGCACCTGAGACTGATTTACACCCGAACGCACCTGAGACTGATTTACACCCGAATGCATCTTAGACTGATTTACACCCGAACGCATCTTAGACTGATTTACACCCGAACGCATCTTAGACTGATTTACACCTGAACGCACCTTAGACTGATTTACACCTGAACGCACCTTAGACTGATTTACACCTGAACGCATCTTAGACTGATTTACACCTGAACGCATCTTAGACTGATTTACACCTGAACGCACCTTAGACTGATTTACACACGAACGCACCTTAGACTGATTTACACCCGAACGCACCTTAGACTGATTTACACCCGAACGCATCTTAGACTGATTTACACCCGAACGCATCTTAGACTGATTTACACCCGAATGCATCTTAGACTGATTTACACCCGAATGCATCTTAGACTGATTTACACCCGAACGCATCTTAGACTGATTTACACCTGAACGCATCTTAGACTGATTTACACCTGAACGCATCTTAGACTGATTTACACACGAACGCACCTTAGACTGATTTACACCCGAACGCACCTTAGACTGATTTACACCCGAACGCATCTTAGACTGATTTACACCCGAACGCATCTTAGACTGATTTACACCCGAACGCATCTTAGACTGATTTACACCCGAACGCACCTTAGACTGATTTACACCCGAACGCATCTTAGACTGATTTACACACGAACGCACCTTAGACTGATTTACACCCGAACGCATCTTAGACTGATTTACACCTGAACGCATCTTAGACTGATTTACACACGAACGCACCTTAGACTGATTTACACCTGAACGCACCTTAGACTGATTTACACCTGAACGCATCTTAGACTGATTTACACACGAACGCACCTTAGACTGATTTACACACGAACGCATCTTAGACTGATTTACACACGAACGCATCTTAGACTGATTTACACACGAACGCATCTTAGACTGATTTACACACGAACGCACCTTAGACTGATTTACACCTGAACGCACCTGAGACTGATTTACACCCGAACGCATCTTAGACTGATTTACACACGAACGCACCTGAGACTGATTTACACCTGAACGCATCTTAGACTGATTTACACACGAACGCATCTTAGACTGATTTACACACGAACGCATCTTAGACTGATTTACACACGAACGCATCTTAGACTGATTTACACACGAACGCATCTTAGACTGATTTACACACGAACGCACCTTAGACTGATTTACACACGAACGCATCTTAGACTGATTTACACACGAACGCATCTTAGACTGATTTACACACGAACGCACCTTAGACTGATTTACACACGAACGCACCTTAGACTGATTTACACACGAACGCATCTTAGACTGATTTACACACGAACGCACCTTAGACTGATTTACACACGAACGCACCTTAGACTGATTTACACACGAACGCACCTTAGACTGATTTACACACGAACGCATCTTAGACTGATTTACACACGAACGCATCTTAGACTGATTTACACACGAACGCATCTTAGACTGATTTACACACGAACGCATCTTAGACTGATTTACACACGAACGCACCTTAGACTGATTTACACACGAACGCATCTTAGACTGATTTACACACGAACGCATCTTAGACTGATTTACACACGAACGCACCTTAGACTGATTTACACCTGAACGCATCTTAGACTGATTTACACCTGAACGCATCTTAGACTGATTTACACACGAACGCATCTTAGACTGATTTACACCTGAACGCATCTTAGACTGATTTACACACGAACGCATCTTAGACTGATTTACACACGAACGCATCTTAGACTGATTTACACCTGAACGCATCTTAGACTGATTTACACACGAACGCATCTTAGACTGATTTACACACGAACGCATCTTAGACTGATTTACACACGAACGCATCTTAGACTGATTTACACACGAACGCACCTTAGACTGATTTACACCCGAACGCATCTTAGACTGATTTACACCTGAACGCATCTTAGACTGATTTACACACGAACGCATCTTAGACTGATTTACACACGAACGCATCTTAGACTGATTTACACACGAACGCATCTTAGACTGATTTACACACGAACGCATCTTAGACTGATTTACACCTGAACGCACCTTAGACTGATTTACACCTGAACGCACCTTAGACTGATTTACACACGAACGCATCTTAGACTGATTTACACACGAACGCATCTTAGACTGATTTACACACGAACGCATCTTAGACTGATTTACACCTGAACGCACCTTAGACTGATTTACACCTGAACGCACCTTAGACTGATTTACACCTGAACGCATCTTAGACTGATTTACACACGAACGCACCTTAGACTGATTTACACCTGAACGCATCTTAGACTGATTTACACCTGAACGCATCTTAGACTGATTTACACCTGAACGCATCTTAGACTGATTTACACCTGAACGCATCTTAGACTGATTTACACCTGAACGCATCTTAGACTGATTTACACACGAACGCACCTTAGACTGATTTACACCTGAACGCATCTTAGACTGATTTACACCCGAACGCATCTTAGACTGATTTACACACGAACGCATCTTAGACTGATTTACACACGAACGCACCTTAGACTGATTTACACCTGAACGCATCTTAGACTGATTTACACACGAACGCATCTTAGACTGATTTACACACGAACGCATCTTAGACTGATTTACACACGAACGCACCTTAGACTGATTTACACACGAACGCATCTTAGACTGATTTACACACGAACGCACCTTAGACTGATTTACACACGAACGCATCTTAGACTGATTTACACCCGAACGCATCTTAGACTGATTTACACACGAACGCACCTTAGACTGATTTACACACGAACGCATCTTAGACTGATTTACACACGAACGCATCTTAGACTGATTTACACACGAACGCACCTTAGACTGATTTACACACTAACGCATCTTAGACTGATTTACACACTAACGCATCTTAGACTGATTTACACACGAACGCATCTTAGACTGATTTACACACGAACGCATCTTAGACTGATTTACACACGAACGCACCTTAGACTGATTTACACCTGAACGCATCTTAGACTGATTTACACACGAACGCACCTTAGACTGATTTACACCTGAACGCATCTTAGACTGATTTACACCTGAACGCATCTTAGACTGATTTACCCCCTGAACGCATCTTAGACTGATTTACACCTGAACGCACCTTAGACTGATTTACACACGAACGCATCTTAGACTGATTTACACCTGAACGCACCTTAGACTGATTTACACCTGAACGCATCTTAGACTGATTTACACACGAACGCATCTTAGACTGATTTACACACGAACGCATCTTAGACTGATTTACACACGAACGCATCTTAGACTGATTTACACCTGAACGCATCTTAGACTGATTTACACACGAACGCATCTTAGACTGATTTACACACGAACGCACCTTAGACTGATTTACACCTGAACGCACCTTAGACTGATTTACACCTGAACGCACCTTAGACTGATTTACACACGAACGCATCTTAGACTGATTTACACACGAACGCACCTTAGACTGATTTACACCTGAACGCATCTTAGACTGATTTACACACGAACGCATCTTAGACTGATTTACACACGAACGCATCTTAGACTGATTTACACACGAACGCATCTTAGACTGATTTACACACGAACGCATCTTAGACTGATTTACACACGAACGCATCTTAGACTGATTTACACACGAACGCACCTTAGACTGATTTACACACTGAACGCATCTTAGACTGATTTACACACGAACGCATCTTAGACTGATTTACACACGAACGCATCTTAGACTGATTTACACCCGAACGCATCTTAGACTGATTTACACACGAACGCATCTTAGACTGATTTACACACGAACGCATCTTAGACTGATTTACACCTGAACGCACCTTAGACTGATTTACACACGAACGCATCTTAGACTGATTTACACACGAACGCATCTTAGACTGATTTACACACGAACGCATCTTAGACTGATTTACACACGAACGCATCTTAGACTGATTTACACACGAACGCATCTTAGACTGATTTACACACGAACGCATCTTAGACTGATTTACACACGAACGCATCTTAGACTGATTTACACACGAACGCATCTTAGACTGATTTACACCTGAACGCATCTTAGACTGATTTACACACGAACGCATCTTAGACTGATTTACACCTGAACGCATCTTAGACTGATTTACACCTGAACGCACCTTAGACTGATTTACACACGAACGCATCTTAGACTGATTTACACACGAACGCATCTTAGACTGATTTACACCCGAACGCATCTTAGACTGATTTACACATGAACGCACCTTAGACTGATTTACACACGAACGCATCTTAGACTGATTTACACACGAACGCATCTTAGACTGATTTACACCTGAACGCATCTTAGACTGATTTACACCTGAACGCATCTTAGACTGATTTACACACGAACGCATCTTAGACTGATTTACACACGAACGCACCTTAGACTGATTTACACACGAACGCATCTTAGACTGATTTACACACGAACGCATCTTAGACTGATTTACACACGAACGCATCTTAGACTGATTTACACCTGAACGCATCTTAGACTGATTTACACACGAACGCATCTTAGACTGATTTACACACGAACGCATCTTAGACTGATTTACACCCGAACGCATCTTAGACTGATTTACACACGAACGCATCTTAGACTGATTTACACACGAACGCATCTTAGACTGATTTACACACGAACGCATCTTAGACTGATTTACACACGAACGCATCTTAGACTGATTTACACACGAACGCACCTTAGACTGATTTACACCTGAACGCATCTTAGACTGATTTACACACGAACGCATCTTAGACTGATTTACACCTGAACGCATCTTAGACTGATTTACACACGAACGCACTTAGACTGATTTACACCTGAACGCATCTTAGACTGATTTACACACGAACGCATCTTAGACTGATTTACACACGAACGCACCTTAGACTGATTTACACACGAACGCATCTTAGACTGATTTACACCTGAACGCATCTTAGACTGATTTACACCTGAACGCATCTTAGACTGATTTACACACGAACGCATCTTAGACTGATTTACACACGAACGCATCTTAGACTGATTTACACACGAACGCATCTTAGACTGATTTACACCTGAACGCATCTTAGACTGATTTACACACGAACGCATCTTAGACTGATTTACACCTGAACGCATCTTAGACTGATTTACACCTGAACGCATCTTAGACTGATTTACACACGAACGCACCTTAGACTGATTTACACACGAACGCATCTTAGACTGATTTACACCTGAACGCATCTTAGACTGATTTACACACGAACGCATCTTAGACTGATTTACACCTGAACGCATCTTAGACTGATTTACACACGAACGCATCTTAGACTGATTTACACCTGAACGCATCTTAGACTGATTTACACACGAACGCACCTTAGACTGATTTACACCTGAACGCATCTTAGACTGATTTACACCCGAACGCATCTTAGACTGATTTACACACGAACGCATCTTAGACTGATTTACACCTGAACGCATCTTAGACTGATTTACACCTGAACGCATCTTAGACTGATTTACACCCGAACGCATCTTAGACTGATTTACACACGAACGCATCTTAGACTGATTTACACCTGAACGCATCTTAGACTGATTTACACCTGAACGCATCTTAGACTGATTTACACCTGAACGCATCTTAGACTGATTTACACACGAACGCATCTTAGACTGATTTACACACGAACGCATCTTAGACTGATTTACACACGAACGCATCTTAGACTGATTTACACCTGAACGCATCTTAGACTGATTTACACCTGAACGCATCTTAGACTGATTTACACACGAACGCATCTTAGACTGATTTACACCTGAACGCATCTTAGACTGATTTACACCCGAACGCATCTTAGACTGATTTACACCTGAACGCATCTTAGACTGATTTACACCCGAACGCACCTTAGACTGATTTACACCCGAACGCATCTTAGACTGATTTACACATGAACGCATCTTAGACTGATTTACACACGAACGCATCTTAGACTGATTTACACACGAACGCATCTTAGACTGATTTACACCTGAACGCATCTTAGACTGATTTACACCTGAACGCATCTTAGACTGATTTACACCTGAACGCATCTTAGACTGATTTACACACGAACGCATCTTAGACTGATTTACACACGAACGCATCTTAGACTGATTTACACCCGAACGCACCTTAGACTGATTTACACCCGAACGCATCTTAGACTGATTTACACACGAACGCACCTTAGACTGATTTACACACGAACGCATCTTAGACTGATTTACACCTGAACGCATCTTAGACTGATTTACACACGAACGCATCTTAGACTGATTTACACCTGAACGCATCTTAGACTGATTTACACACGAACGCACCTTAGACTGATTTACACACGAACGCATCTTAGACTGATTTACACACGAACGCATCTTAGACTGATTTACACACGAACGCATCTTAGACTGATTTACACACGAACGCACCTTAGACTGATTTACACCTGAACGCATCTTAGACTGATTTACACACGAACGCATCTTAGACTGATTTACACACGAACGCATCTTAGACTGATTTACACACGAACGCATCTTAGACTGATTTACACACGAACGCATCTTAGACTGATTTACACACGAACGCACCTTAGACTGATTTACACACGAACGCATCTTAGACTGATTTACACACGAACGCATCTTAGACTGATTTACACACGAACGCATCTTAGACTGATTTACACCCGAACGCATCTTAGACTGATTTACACACGAACGCATCTTAGACTGATTTACACACGAACGCACCTTAGACTGATTTACACACGAACGCACCTTAGACTGATTTACACACGAACGCATCTTAGACTGATTTACACCTGAACGCATCTTAGACTGATTTACACACGAACGCATCTTAGACTGATTTACACATGAACGCACCTTAGACTGATTTACACACGAACGCATCTTAGACTGATTTACACACGAACGCATCTTAGACTGATTTACACCTGAACGCATCTTAGACTGATTTACACCTGAACGCACCTTAGACTGATTTACACCTGAACGCATCTTAGACTGATTTACACATGAACGCATCTTAGACTGATTTACACCTGAACGCATCTTAGACTGATTTACACCTGAACGCATCTTAGACTGATTTACACCTGAACGCATCTTAGACTGATTTACACCCGAACTAGGGATGTTAACAATTAATCGGTTAACGATTAATTGGTCGTTAAGAATTTGCTCGACCTAGAAACATTTAATCGATGTAATAGAATAGAATAGAACGCCTTTATTGTCATTATACAAATGTACAACGAAATTATTTGGCTCCACCTTAAAGTGCACAACAACAACAACAACAACAACAACAACAACAACAACAACAACAAAAAATAAGAATACAAATTAAAAAGAGACATCATTCAAATTTTAATGACATCATTAAAAAATTTAAAAGAAAAAATTACTGATTTGAAATATGAAGAACGTGTCTCATTTCAACGTCCGTGCAAAGTGTTGCAGCGATGCTGGACCCTCTCCACAAACATCTGAGTTTTAACAAACGCACAATGAAAGCTGGTTGAGTTGGGAGAAGCGGTGCAGGTGACCATCCCGAACCCACAGGCTAACGGTGCTGGGCACGACAGAGACACCGTTACTCGCGCCGGGACGCAGCGATTTTATGAATAAATGAAAAATGTAATGATAACAGGTCAAAAATCTAGGCCACTTATGCTGCCCAGGTATCGTCTATGTGTGGGAAACACTGCGTTTATTTAACAAGCCGGACGCCGCCACCGCGAGCTCAGAAAGTGTAATTTGGTATTCAGTTTATTTTATATTTAACTTGATGTGTCATCGTAGGCCAAAACGTAATGTTTTACGCATGCTATGTTGTCAGAGAATGTGTTGCTGTGGGAAAAAGACAGCTACAGTTATAATGTGGTTAAATAGCGAAGATTTTTTTTGAGCGCTTGCGTTAATCAATGAACGTTATAAAGTCGGCCTTAACATCCTGACATTATCCAGCTAAATGAGTTAGCCACGTACGAGGAACGGGGCCCTGCTCTGAAAGAGGCGGTTGAGGTTTGAACGATGCGCGAGCAGCGTGCGGAGGATCGTTGTACGAGACAGCTGTTTCAGCCTGGGGTCAGTACTACGAAGAGAGGTCAACAGACCCGGGTCTCTTTGGGTGATCTGGCTTCACTAACCCTGACATAAGAGATCGTGATTAACAGTCACATGAAGCTGGTTATCAACCTGAGAGGTAAACCCAGAGTTTCAGAGAGCGCGTTCACAGAAAGGGGCGGAGTTATCTTCATTTAACCTATCACAATCATCACAGAGTCTGCTGTCAGCAGATCGTCATATCTAACAAACTCTGAACAAACTATCTGAATAATATGAAGAAGTTGAAGACAAACAGGCTCCCAAAGACTAAAGTTACACCGCTGCAGGAACAAATGCAGGAAGGACAACTGGCTGCACACATAACCTGCTCTGGAGCAGGTTATGTGTGCAGCATAAGTTACCGTGGCGATATACCCAGGTAAGAAGTGAACGACCCTCGTAGGACTGAAAACCCAGGGTCAACCCTGAAGTGACCTCGCTAACCCCAAATCCTGCTTCGTAGTACAGAGACCTTCAACTGTATCCACATACTTTCTTCTTCTTCTTTTACTCTTATCTTAGGGTATGTTTTAATATCAGGTTTGTATTTGTATCAAATGTGTTTTCCCCTTTAAATTAATTTAGTTTTTGCAACAAACAACTTTAATCTGCTCAATTTATCCGCGCACAGACCCAAACACGACGACTACCCCTCCCGTTTTGAAAAGTTCCACTCGATATTCCGTTATTTATAAGAGTTCAGCACAGAATCAGCTGCAAGCAGCTGTACATTAACATTTTTAAAACGAAGCATGAGAAGCTTCAGTTTTGATGGAGCACGGTGCATTTAAAGAGAGGTGTGCGGACGACGCCACAACTCCGTTTGCACGAGGACTTTAATAAAGTGTGGGGCCGCGGCTGTCAGCGCGTCACTTTGACCCGCAAGGCCCAAACGGAGACGCAAAGCAAACACAGATATTGATGCGTGCGTCGTTTTGGGAACAACGGGTCACAGAGGAGATGATGACCAAAAAAACTTCAGAGACTGTATTTCTGCGCTCTGGACGCGGTGCTTGGTGAAATGGATTTCAGATTCAGCGAGCGCACCTCGCAGCTGGCCAGTGCACTTGATGCAATCAAAGTTATTTAAAATATACTTTTGACTTCATTTCATTTGGTTTCATGATTATTGAAAATGTTGAATGATATAGTTAATTTAAAATGAAGCTCTAATGCGTGCAATGCAGTGTGTGAATGTGGGTGTGAGACGGAGAGAGAGAGAGACTTATAGGCTGTGGGTGGCACAGTGCCCTGTGTGTGTGAAATATAAACTCTGGAGCATGTTTTGACGCTGACCCAGCACAATTCGGACAAATAAATCACAAAGCAGCTCATTCAATCGCGCAACATGAACAAGCAGCCAGGGCTGTGTGGCGTCACTTCTAAATCACCCTCCCACCCCCCCCCCCCCCGGTTTCCCATCGACAGCTTACGTTCAGAAGCGCTTCCTGAGGGCATTTCACGGGGTAATGCATCACAACTTTTCCTTTTACATCCCCTTGCAAGTGACAACTGTTGTTCACTGATTTACACGAAGATATTTTCATTCATTCTCAAAGCGTCCCGCGGAAAGCTAACAGGAAGTGTCAAAGCATACCACGTGATGCGTCTGAACGAATCACGTTAT
>CM036546.1:246848-256237 GCA_020745685.1 Tautogolabrus adspersus
GAGAGAGACAGGTGAGGAGAGAGAGACAGGTGAGGAGAGAGAGACAGGTGAGGAGAGAGAGACAGGTGAGGGGAGAGAGACAGTTGATGTGTGTGTGTGTGTGTGTGTGTGTATGCCTCACCCCCTTCCTCCTCCTTCCCCCAGCCGGCTATGAAGCACCGTGTTCCTGGCGAGAGGTCGTGACCTCCAGGAGGTAAACAAACTGGTTGAACTGAGTCTGTAAAAAAAAAGGGTCATTGAGTTTAACCCTTGAGGCACCTTGGGGCCCAAACGTGTACGTTTAGCATATTTTTCATTTTTGATTCTCAATATCGCTCAATTTTAATGCTAATTGTATGAAACTTGGCCAAGATGCTTTTTTTATTATTAATTTTAAAATTCGAGATTCACATTTGTGTCACTCTCCACACCCTTGGGCCTGATTTGGGCCCATTGACTCCCATTATAACCACATATGTTTGATACACTGTAATCCTGACATATTATTATGCTGTTCCCATGATAACCTAATAAATGTAAACCTCTACCTTCAAAATACAGGGAAAACTGGTTTTAGATGTGATGACCCCCCTAAACCACCGGGGGCAGCAGAGACTTTATCACATACATTTTAATGGAGGCCTGGTTGTCTTTATTTACAAAATGCTCAGCAATAAAAAAGCTGAACATCACAAAAATGTTCTTGATGTGTTGGGATAGATATAGAAGAGTGGTGTGTGTGTATGTGCGTGTATGCGCGTGTGTATGCGCGCGTGTATGTGTGTGTGTGTGTCTAGTGTGAGTCTGCTCGTAGTTTAAAATGGTTATTTCACATTTTTCAGACTCAGCAGCCAAAATCAGAGTTCTTATGACAAAACTGGCAAAAAACATAAAATATATAAAACAATTATATAAACTTTACATCTATGGTCTGAAGTTGTTGAAAACTTTGATGCGGAGAAAGTGAAAATAAATATTTATAAATTACATTTCTGTTACATTTTTATGAGAGGGACCCGTTTGGGGCCTTAGGGACTTAAGTGAAATAATTTTTAAAGATGCCTCAAGGGTTAAACCAGTGGTTCTCAATTATTTTCTGTCATGCCCCCCCTAGGGGACAGACATTTTTTCACGCCCCCCCTAACCCCCCCCCCCCCCCCCCCCCCCATTTATCTGAACAAACCACTGTATGAGTTGCTGGCACCAGTATACAATCACCTGATTATCAAAATAGATTACGTCGTATTTCCTGGTTTTATTAGGTTTGCTTTTCTTGCCTCTGACGCCTTTTCTTTTCACTCCTGTCAGAAACTTCTCCATCTCTCTTCCTCCGTCAGCTCTGTACACCGGGGTTTCTGTGTACTTCGCGGTCACACTGGCAATCCGTACCGTACCCAAGCACGCTTCAACCCTAAAGTCCAGTTCGTTTGGCCAGTGTGACCGCGAAGTACTGTGCTCAGGCACGCTGCACTTCTTGGCCCTGGCACACTTCGGAGAGATGTGCTTGGGCACGGTACACTTCATGCACGAGCACAAGCACGCGGGTACACAACGCTGACAGCCTTCATTATGGAGAAATCCAGAGTTTAATGTCTGTATCTGACTAACATGACTCAAAATAAGTCAGTAAAGTATCTGCCATGCTCTCTGTTCTCCGATGTGCAGACGCGGACTCGACTGCACGTCCCTTTTTTTTTTTTCTCTCGAGTCCGCCTGTTTGTAAACTGAGCACGCTTCATAATAACATAAAACATGCATGTGCTGTATTACGACGTTATGTCCAAGAGGTCATCGTGCTCAGGCACGGTTAGTCCTGATGCAGTGTGACCGCGGGCCGTGCTGGCCAGTGGGGGAATGGCGCAGGGGGGGACAATCGTGCTTGAGTACGGCACAAAAATACTGAAAGTCCCCCCCCTGCCTCTCGCGCCCCCCCCTGGCCCCACTATTTGAGAAGCACTGGGTTAAACTCTATCGATTAATCGTGCACAGCTGAAATAATCTAATGTCACGTGTTCTGATTTATCTGAGAAATACATCATGATTCAAAATATTCATATTATTATTTATTATATATTTATAATATTAAATATTTAAACGCTTTGTTTGTTTGTGAGAAATATTTGCATGTGTGTGATCGGGCCTATGTGTGTGAGAAGCATGTCTCTAGAATAGAGTGTTAACCCAAATTTCCCTCAGGGATTAATAACGTATTTCAAAATCACACAAAAAAAACATTAACATGAAGGAATCAAGGACACATTGAAGGACACAGAGATTAACATGACGGACACAAGGACACACTGAAGGACACAAGGACACAGTGATTAACACGAAGGACACATTGAAGGACACAAGGACACAGTAATTAACACAAAGGACACAAGAACACATTGAAGGACACAAGGACACAGTGATTAACATGAAGAACACAAGGACACAGTGATTAACACAAAGGACACAAGGACACATTGAAGGACACAAGGACACAGTGATTTACACAAAGGACACAAGGACACATTGAAGGACACAAGGACACAGTGATTAACATGAAGGACACAGTAATGTCTGAGGTTATTATTTTTAACATTGTTACTGACTGGTGAAGTTTATTGGCGTCTGCAGATGCATCATGGCGATATCCGCCTGTTTGGTTTGTCGATTGTACTCTCTGTTGATGATGATGCGATCGACTCGTCGAGTCTGAACGTCCAGGGAGTTGCTGTTACTCTGAGCGTGAAGACCAAAAACAGCCAACCAGGACGTCAGGTGGATGTTCTTCCTGTAGGACAAAAACACACAGTTCAGTCGGGAGCAGTGACGTTCAAATCACACATTTAACACCTACAGAACAGCACAGGTGTGAGTTTTTAAGATTTTTAAAGAGTTAAAATAAAATGTTTGTGTTTACAGTCTCACCCGTAGACGCAGTGTGCAGCTGTGAGAAGCCAGTCTTCACCAATCAGAGAGGCTCCACAAACATGACGCCCCTTCCACCACAGAGACACCATCCATGGCCACGCCCCCTTCCACGCATTAGCCCCGCCCACCACTCTGCCCCCACCTGTCAGTTAAGAATAAGAATAGTTGGACTGAAAAACCCCCAGTATCAGCCAAACAAGAAGAAGTCAGACTTAAACTGAACTTAAACCTGCACCTGTTGTCCTCTCTGCTGATTGATCAATCCCTCTCGAGTCATTTAAGACTTGACGAACGCCACACGCTAGAAAACACAGATATCAATAAATCAATATGGATCTTTACACTTAAAAAAATACTAAGTGACACAAAACACAAAAGCATAAACAGAACATCAGCAGGGTAAGAAACATTAATTAAGTAATTCTCACAGTGTGCAAGGTTGAGTAGTTTTAATGTTCAGTGTTTATGAGTGTAGGTGTGAGTAGTTTTAATGTTCAGTGTTTATGAGTGTAGGTGTGAGTAGTTTAACAGTCAGTGTTTATGAGTGTAGGTGTGAGTAGTTTTAACGGTCAGTGTTTATGAGTGTAGGTGTGAGTAGTTTTAACAGTCAGTGTTTATGAGTGTATGTGTGAGTAGTTTTAACAGTCAGTGTTTATGAGTGTAGGTGTGAGTAGTTTTAATGTTCAGTGTTTATGAGTGTATGTGTGAGTAGTTTTAATGTTCAGTGTTTATGAGTGTAGGTGTGAGTAGTTTTAACAGTCAGTGTTTATGAGTGTAGGTGTGAGTAGTTTTAACGGTCAGTGTTTATGAGTGTAGGTGTGAGTAGTTTAACGGTCAGTGTTTATGAGTGTAGGTGTGAGTAGTTTAACGGTCAGTGTTTATGAGTGTATGTGTGAGTAGTTTAACGGTCAGTGTTTATGAGTGTATGTGTGAGTAGTTTTAACGGTCAGTGTTTATGAGTGTAGGTGTGAGTAGTTTTAACGGTCAGTGTTTATGAGTGTAGGTGTGAGTAGTTTTAACGGTCAGTGTTTATGAGTGTAGGTGTGAGTAGTTTTAACGGTCAGTGTTTATGAGTGTAGGTGTGAGTAGTTTTAACAGTCAGTGTTTATGAGTGTAGGTGTGAGTAGTTTTAACGGTCAGTGTTTATGAGTGTATGTGTGAGTAGTTTTAATGTTCAGTGTTTATGAGTGTATGTGTGAGTAGTTTTAATGTTCAGTGTTTATGAGTGTAGGTGTGAGTAGTTTTAACAGTCAGTGTTTATGAGTGTAGGTGTGAGTAGTTTTAACAGTCAGTGTTTATGAGTGTAGGTGTGAGTAGTTTTAACGGTCAGTGTTTATGAGTGTAGGTGTGAGTAGTTTTAATGGTCAGTGTTTATGAGTGTAGGTGTGAGTAGTTTTAATGTTCAGTGTTTATGAGTGTAGGTGTGAGTAGTTTTAACGGTCAGTGTTTATGAGTGTAGGTGTGAGTAGTTTTAACAGTCAGTGTTTATGAGTGTAGGTGTGAGTAGTTTTAACAGTCAGTGTTTATGAGTGTATGTGTGAGTAGTTTTAACAGTCAGTGTTTATGAGTGTAGGTGTGAGTAGTTTTAATGTTCAGTGTTTATGAGTGTATGTGTGAGTAGTTTTAACGGTCAGTGTTTATGAGTGTAGGTGTGAGTAGTTTTAACGGTCAGTGTTTATGAGTGTAGGTGTGAGTAGTTTTAACAGTCAGTGTTTATGAGTGTAGGTGTGAGTAGTTTTAATGTTCAGTGTTTATGAGTGTAGGTGTGAGTAGTTTTAACAGTCAGTGTTTATGAGTGTAGGTGTGAGTAGTTTTAACGGTCAGTGTTTATGAGTGTAGGTGTGAGTAGTTTTAATGTTCAGTGTTTATGAGTGTATGTGTGAGTAGTTTTAATGTTCAGTGTTTATGAGTGTAGGTGTGAGTAGTTTTAATGTTCAGTGTTTATGAGTGTAGGTGTGAGTAGTTTTAACGGTCAGTGTTTATGAGTGTAGGTGTGAGTAGTTTTAATGTTCAGTGTTTATGAGTGTAGGTGTGAGTAGTTTTAATGTTCAGTGTTTATGAGTGTAGGTGTGAGTAGTTTTAACAGTCAGTGTTTATGAGTGTAGGTGTGAGTAGTTTTAATGTTCAGTGTTTATGAGTGTATGTGTGAGTAGTTTTAATGTTCAGTGTTTATGAGTGTAGGTGTGAGTAGTTTTAATGTTCAGTGTTTATGAGTGTAGGTGTGAGTAGTTTTAACTGTCAGTGTTTATGAGTGTAGGTGTGAGTAGTTTTAACGGTCAGTGTTTATGAGTGTAGGTGTGAGTAGTTTTAATGTTCAGTGTTTATGAGTGTAGGTGTGAGTAGTTTTAACGGTCAGTGTTTATGAGTGTAGGTGTGAGTAGTTTTAACGGTCAGTGTTTATGAGTGTAGGTGTGAGTAGTTTTAATGTTCAGTGTTTATGAGTGTAGGTGTGAGTAGTTTTAACGGTCAGTGTTTATGAGTGTAGGTGTGAGTAGTTTTAATGTTCAGTGTTTATGAGTGTAGGTGTGAGTAGTTTTAATGGTCAGTGTTTATGAGTGTAGGTGTGAGTAGTTTTAACGGTCAGTGTTTATGAGTGTAGGTGTGAGTAGTTTTAACGGTCAGTGTTTATGAGTGTATGTGTGAGTAGTTTTAACGGTCAGTGTTTATGAGTGTAGGTGTGAGTAGTTTTAATGGTCAGTGTTTATGAGTGTAGGTGTGAGTAGTTTTAATGTTCAGTGTTTATGAGTGTAGGTGTGAGTAGTTTTAATGTTCAGTGTTTATGAGTGTAGGTGTGAGTAGTTTTAATGTTCAGTGTTTATGAGTGTATGTGTGAGTAGTTTTAATGTTCAGTGTTTATGAGTGTATGTGTGAGTAGTTTTAACGTTCAGTGTTTATGAGTGTATGTGTGAGTAGTTTTAATGTTCAGTGTTTATGAGTGTATGTGTGAGTAGTTTTAATGTTCAGTGTTTATGAGTGTAGGTGTGAGTAGTTTTAATGTTCAGTGTTTATGAGTGTATGTGTGAGTAGTTTTAATGTTCAGTGTTTATGAGTGTAGGTGTGAGTAGTTTTAACAGTCAGTGTTTATGAGTGTAGGTGTGAGTAGTTTTAATGTTCAGTGTTTATGAGTGTATGTGTGAGTAGTTTTAATGTTCAGTGTTTATGAGTGTATGTGTGAGTAGTTTTAATGTTCAGTGTTTATGAGTGTAGGTGTGAGTAGTTTTAATGTTCAGTGTTTATGAGTGTAGGTGTGAGTAGTTTTAACGGTCAGTGTTTATGAGTGTAGGTGTGAGTAGTTTTAATGTTCAGTGTTTATGAGTGTAGGTGTGAGTAGTTTTAACGGTCAGTGTTTATGAGTGTATGTGTGAGTAGTTTTAATGTTCAGTGTTTATGAGTGTAGGTGTGAGTAGTTTTAATGTTCAGTGTTTATGAGTGTAGGTGTGAGTAGTTTTAATGTTCAGTGTTTATGAGTGTAGGTGTGAGTAGTTTTAATGTTCAGTGTTTATGAGTGTAGGTGTGAGTAGTTTTAACAGTCAGTGTTTATGAGTGTAGGTGTGAGTAGTTTTAACAGTCAGTGTTTATGAGTGTAGGTGTGAGTAGTTTTAATGTTCAGTGTTTATGAGTGTATGTGTGAGTAGTTTTAACAGTCAGTGTTTATGAGTGTAGGTGTGAGTAGTTTTAATGTTCAGTGTTTATGAGTGTAGGTGTGAGTAGTTTTAACTGTCAGTGTTTATGAGTGTAGGTGTGAGTAGTTTTAATGTTCAGTGTTTATGAGTGTATGTGTGAGTAGTTTTAATGTTCAGTGTTTATGAGTGTAGGTGTGAGTAGTTTTAACAGTCAGTGTTTATGAGTGTATGTGTGAGTAGTTTTAATGTTCAGTGTTTATGAGTGTAGGTGTGAGTAGTTTTAATGTTCAGTGTTTATGAGTGTAGGTGTGAGTAGTTTTAATGTTCAGTGTTTATGAGTGTATGTGTGAGTAGTTTTAACGGTCAGTGTTTATGAGTGTATGTGTGAGTAGTTTTAATGTTCAGTGTTTATGAGTGTAGGTGTGAGTAGTTTTAATGTTCAGTGTTTATGAGTGTAGGTGTGAGTAGTTTTAATGTTCAGTGTTTATGAGTGTAGGTGTGAGTAGTTTTAATGTTCAGTGTTTATGAGTGTATGTGTGAGTAGTTTTAATGTTCAGTGTTTATGAGTGTAGGTGTGAGTAGTTTTAATGTTCAGTGTTTATGAGTGTATGTGTGAGTAGTTTTAATGTTCAGTGTTTATGAGTGTATGTGTGAGTAGTTTTAATGTTCAGTGTTTATGAGTGTAGGTGTGAGTAGTTTTAATGTTCAGTGTTTATGAGTGTAGGTGTGAGTAGTTTTAATGTTCAGTGTTTATGAGTGTAGGTGTGAGTAGTTTTAATGTTCAGTGTTTATGAGTGTATGTGTGAGTAGTTTTAACTGTCAGTGTTTATGAGTGTAGGTGTGAGTAGTTTAACTGTCAGTGTTTATGAGTGTAGGTGTGAGTAGTTTTAATGTTCAGTGTTTATGAGTGTAGGTGTGAGTAGTTTTAATGTTCAGTGTTTATGAGTGTAGGTGTGAGTAGTTTTAACGGTCAGTGTTTATGAGTGTAGGTGTGAGTAGTTTTAATGTTCAGTGTTTATGAGTGTAGGTGTGAGTAGTTTTAACTGTCAGTGTTTATGAGTGTAGGTGTGAGTAGTTTTAACGGTCAGTGTTTATGAGTGTATGTGTGAGTAGTTTTAATGTTCAGTGTTTATGAGTGTAGGTGTGAGTAGTTTTAATGTTCAGTGTTTATGAGTGTAGGTGTGAGTAGTTTTAATGTTCAGTGTTTATGAGTGTAGGTGTGAGTAGTTTTAATGGTCAGTGTTTATGAGTGTAGGTGTGAGTAGTTTTAATGTTCAGTGTTTATGAGTGTAGGTGTGAGTAGTTTTAATGTTCAGTGTTTATGAGTGTAGGTGTGAGTAGTTTTAATGTTCAGTGTTTATGAGTGTAGGTGTGAGTAGTTTTAACGGTCAGTGTTTATGAGTGTAGGTGTGAGTAGTTTTAATGGTCAGTGTTTATGAGTGTAGGTGTGAGTAGTTTTAATGGTCAGTGTTTATGAGTGTAGGTGTGAGTAGTTTTAATGTTCAGTGTTTATGAGTGTAGGTGTGAGTAGTTTTAATGGTTAGTGTTTATGAGTGTAGGTGTGAGTAGTTTTAATGTTCAGTGTTTATGAGTGTAGGTGTGAGTAGTTTTAATGGTCAGTGTTTATGAGTGTATGTGTGAGTAGTTTTAATGTTCAGTGTTTATGAGTGTAGGTGTGAGTAGTTTTAATGTTCAGTGTTTATGAGTGTAGTGTGAGTAGTTTTAATGTTCAGTGTTTATGAGTGTAGGTGTGAGTAGTTTTAATGTTCAGTGTTTATGAGTGTAGGTGTGAGTAGTTTTAATGGTCAGTGTTTATGAGTGTAGGTGTGAGTAGTTTTAATGTTCAGTGTTTATGAGTGTAGGTGTGAGTAGTTTTAATGTTCAGTGTTTATGAGTGTAGGTGTGAGTAGTTTTAATGTTCAGTGTTTATGAGTGTAGGTGTGAGTAGTTTAACGGTCAGTGTTTATGAGTGTAGGTGTGAGTAGTTTTAATGTTCAGTGTTTATGAGTGTAGGTGTGAGTAGTTTTAATGTTCAGTGTTTATGAGTGTAGGTGTGAGTAGTTTTAATGTTCAGTGTTTATGAGTGTAGGTGTGAGTAGTTGTTCAGTGTTTATGAGTGTATGTGTGAGTAGTTTTAATGGTTAGTGTTTATGAGTGTAGGTGTGAGTAGTTTTAATGTTCAGTGTTTATGAGTGTATGTGTGAGTAGTTTTAATGTTCAGTGTTTATGAGTGTAGGTGTGAGTAGTTTTAATGGTTCAGTGTTTATGAGTGTAGGTGTGAGTAGTTTTAATGTTCAGTGTTTATGAGTGTAGGTGTGAGTAGTTTTAACGGTCAGTGTTTATGAGTGTATGTGTGAGTAGTTTTAACGGTTAGTGTTTGAGTGTAGGTGTGAGTAGTTTTAATGTTCAGTGTTTATGAGTGTATGTTGAGTAGTTTTAATGTTCAGTGTTTATGAGTGTAGTGTGAGTAGTTTTAATGTTCAGTGTTTATGAGTGTAGGTGTGAGTAGTTTTAACGGTCAGTGTTTATGAGTGTAGGTGTGAGTAGTTTAATGTTCAGTGTTTATGAGTGTAGGTGTGAGTAGTTTTAATGTTCAGTTGTTTATGAGTGTAGGTGTGAGTAGTTTTAATGTTCAGTGTTTATGAGTGTAGGTGTGAGTAGTTTTAAACGGTCAGTGTTTATGAGTGTAGGTGTTAGTAGTTTTAATGTTCAGTGTTTATGAGTGTAGGTGTGAGTAGTTTTAATGTTCAGGTGTTTATGAGTGTAGGTGTGAGTAGTTTTAATGTTCAGTGTTTATGAGTGTAGGTGTGAGTAGTTTTATGTTCAGTGTTTATGAGTGTAGGTGTGAGTAGTTTTAATGTTCAGTGT
>CM036546.1:256437-268937 GCA_020745685.1 Tautogolabrus adspersus
TGTGAGTAGTTTTAACGGTCAGTGTTTATGAGTGTAGGTGTGAGTAGTTTTAACGGTCAGTGTTTATGAGTGTAGGTGTGAGTAGTTTTAATGTTCAGTGTTTATGAGTGTAGGTGTGAGTAGTTTTAATGTTCAGTGTTTATGAGTGTAGGTGTGAGTAGTTTTAACGGTCAGTGTTTATGAGTGTAGGTGTGAGTAGTTTTAATGTTCAGTGTTTATGAGTGTAGGTGTGAGTAGTTTTAATGTTCAGTGTTTATGAGTGTAGGTGTGAGTAGTTTTAATGTTCAGTGTTTATGAGTGTAGGTGTGAGTAGTTTTAACGGTCAGTGTTTATGAGTGTAGGTGTGAGTAGTTTTAATGTTCAGTGTTTATGAGTGTAGGTGTGAGTAGTTTTAATGTTCAGTGTTTATGAGTGTAGGTGTGAGTAGTTTTAATGGTCAGTGTTTATGAGTGTAGGTGTGAGTAGTTTTAATGTTCAGTGTTTATGAGTGTAGGTGTGAGTAGTTTTAATGTTCAGTGTTTATGAGTGTAGGTGTGAGTAGTTTTAACGGTCAGTGTTTATGAGTGTAGGTGTGAGTAGTTTAACGGTCAGTGTTTATGAGTGTAGGTGTGAGTAGTTTTAATGTTCAGTGTTTATGAGTGTAGGTGTGAGTAGTTTTAATGTTCAGTGTTTATGAGTGTAGGTGTGAGTAGTTTTAATGTTCAGTGTTTATGAGTGTATGTGTGAGTAGTTTTAATGTTCAGTGTTTATGAGTGTAGGTGTGAGTAGTTTTAACAGTCAGTGTTTATGAGTGTATGTGTGAGTAGTTTTAAAGGTCAGTGTTTATGAGTGTAGGTGTGAGTAGTTTTAATGTTCAGTGTTTATGAGTGTAGGTGTGAGTAGTTTTAACAGTCAGTGTTTATGAGTGTAGGTGTGAGTAGTTTTAATGTTCAGTGTTTATGAGTGTATGTGTGAGTAGTTTTAATGTTCAGTGTTTATGAGTGTAGGTGTGAGTAGTTTTAATGTTCAGTGTTTATGAGTGTAGGTGTGAGTAGTTTAACGGTCAGTGTTTATGAGTGTATGTGTGAGTAGTTTTAATGTTCAGTGTTTATGAGTGTAGGTGTGAGTAGTTTTAATGTTCAGTGTTTATGAGTGTAGGTGTGAGTAGTTTTAATGTTCAGTGTTTATGAGTGTAGGTGTGAGTAGTTTTAACGGTCAGTGTTTATGAGTGTAGGTGTGAGTAGTTTTAATGTTCAGTGTTTATGAGTGTAGGTGTGAGTAGTTTTAATGTTCAGTGTTTATGAGTGTAGGTGTGAGTAGTTTTAATGTTCAGTGTTTATGAGTGTATGTGTGAGTAGTTTTAATGTTCAGTGTTTATGAGTGTAGGTGTGAGTAGTTTTAATGTTCAGTGTTTATGAGTGTAGGTGTGAGTAGTTTTAATGTTCAGTGTTTATGAGTGTAGGTGTGAGTAGTTTTAATGTTCAGTGTTTATGAGTGTAGGTGTGAGTAGTTTTTAATGTTCAGTGTTTATGAGTGTAGGTGTGAGTAGTTTTAATGTTCAGTGTTTATGAGTGTAGGTGTGAGTAGTTTTAATGTTCAGTGTTTATGAGTGTAGGTGTGAGTAGTTTTAATGTTCAGTGTTTATGAGTGTATGTGTGAGTAGTTTTAACGGTCAGTGTTTATGAGTGTAGGTGTGAGTAGTTTTAATGTTCAGTGTTTATGAGTGTAGGTGTGAGTAGTTTTAATGTTCAGTGTTTATGAGTGTAGGTGTGAGTAGTTTTAATGTTCAGTGTTTATGAGTGTAGGTGTGAGTAGTTTTAATGTTCAGTGTTTATGAGTGTATGTGTGAGTAGTTTTAATGTTCAGTGTTTATGAGTGTATGTGTGAGTAGTTTTAATGTTCAGTGTTTATGAGTGTAGGTGTGAGTAGTTTTAATGTTCAGTGTTTATGAGTGTAGGTGTGAGTAGTTTTAATGTTCAGTGTTTATGAGTGTAGGTGTGAGTAGTTTTAATGTTCAGTGTTTATGAGTGTAGGTGTGAGTAGTTTTAACAGTCAGTGTTTATGAGTGTAGGTGTGAGTAGTTTTAATGTTCAGTGTTTATGAGTGTAGGTGTGAGTAGTTTTAACAGTCAGTGTTTATGAGTGTAGGTGTGAGTAGTTTTAACGGTCAGTGTTTATGAGTGTAGGTGTGAGTAGTTTTAACTGTCAGTGTTTATGAGTGTAGGTGTGAGTAGTTTTAACGGTCAGTGTTTATGAGTGTAGGTGTGAGTAGTTTAACGGTCAGTGTTTATGAGTGTAGGTGTGAGTAGTTTTAATGTTCAGTGTTTATGAGTGTAGGTGTGAGTAGTTTTAACGGTCAGTGTTTATGAGTGTAGGTGTGAGTAGTTTTAATGTTCAGTGTTTATGAGTGTAGGTGTGAGTAGTTTTAATGTTCAGTGTTTATGAGTGTAGGTGTGAGTAGTTTTAATGTTCAGTGTTTATGAGTGTAGGTGTGAGTAGTTTTAATGTTCAGTGTTTATGAGTGTAGGTGTGAGTAGTTTTAACGGTCAGTGTTTATGAGTGTAGGTGTGAGTAGTTTTAACGGTCAGTGTTTATGAGTGTAGGTGTGAGTAGTTTTAACGGTCAGTGTTTATGAGTGTAGGTGTGAGTAGTTTTAATGTTCAGTGTTTATGAGTGTAGGTGTGAGTAGTTTTAACGGTCAGTGTTTATGAGTGTAGGTGTGAGTAGTTTTAACGGTCAGTGTTTATGAGTGTATGTGTGAGTAGTTTTAATGTTCAGTGTTTATGAGTGTAGGTGTGAGTAGTTTTAACGGTCAGTGTTTATGAGTGTATGTGTGAGTAGTTTTAACGGTCAGTGTTTATGAGTGTATGTGTGAGTAGTTTTAACGGTCAGTGTTTATGAGTGTAGGTGTGAGTAGTTTTAACGGTCAGTGTTTATGAGTGTAGGTGTGAGTAGTTTTAACGGTCAGTGTTTATGAGTGTAGGTGTGAGTAGTTTTAACGGTCAGTGTTTATGAGTGTATGTGTGAGTAGTTTTAACGGTCAGTGTTTATGAGTGTAGGTGTGAGTAGTTTTAATGTTCAGTGTTTATGAGTGTAGGTGTGAGTAGTTTTAATGTTCAGTGTTTATGAGTGTATGTGTGAGTAGTTTTAATGTTCAGTGTTTATGAGTGTAGGTGTGAGTAGTTTTAATGTTCAGTGTTTATGAGTGTATGTGTGAGTAGTTTTAATGTTCAGTGTTTATGAGTGTATGTGTGAGTAGTTTTAATGTTCAGTGTTTATGAGTGTAGGTGTGAGTAGTTTTAATGTTCAGTGTTTATGAGTGTATGTGTGAGTAGTTTTAACGGTCAGTGTTTATGAGTGTAGGTGTGAGTAGTTTTAATGTTCAGTGTTTATGAGTGTATGTGTGAGTAGTTTTAACGGTCAGTGTTTATGAGTGTAGGTGTGAGTAGTTTTAATGTTCAGTGTTTATGAGTGTATGTGTGAGTAGTTTTAATGTTCAGTGTTTATGAGTGTATGTGTGAGTAGTTTTAATGTTCAGTGTTTATGAGTGTAGGTGTGAGTAGTTTTAATGTTCAGTGTTTATGAGTGTATGTGTGAGTAGTTTTAATGTTCAGTGTTTATGAGTGTATGTGTGAGTAGTTTTAATGTTCAGTGTTTATGAGTGTATGTGTGAGTAGTTTTAATGTTCAGTGTTTATGAGTGTAGGTGTGAGTAGTTTTAATGTTCAGTGTTTATGAGTGTAGGTGTGAGTAGTTTTAACGGTTCAGTGTTTATGAGTGTAGGTGTGAGTAGTTTTAATGTTCAGTGTTTATGAGTGTAGGTGTGAGTAGTTTTAATGTTCAGTGTTTATGAGTGTAGGTGTGAGTAGTTTTAACGTTCAGTGTTTATGAGTGTAGGTGTGAGTAGTTTTAACGGTCAGTGTTTATGAGTGTAGGTGTGAGTAGTTTTAACGGTCAGTGTTTATGAGTGTAGGTGTGAGTAGTTTTAATGTTCAGTGTTTATGAGTGTAGGTGTGAGTAGTTTAACGGTCAGTGTTTATGAGTGTAGGTGTGAGTAGTTTTAATGGTCAGTGTTTATGAGTGTAGGTGTGAGTAGTTTAACGGTCAGTGTTTATGAGTGTATGTGTGAGTAGTTTTAATGTTCAGTGTTTATGAGTGTAGGTGTGAGTAGTTTTAATGTTCAGTGTTTATGAGTGTATGTGTGAGTAGTTTTAATGTTCAGTGTTTATGAGTGTAGGTGTGAGTAGTTTTAACGGTCAGTGTTTATGAGTGTAGGTGTGAGTAGTTTAACGGTCAGTGTTTATGAGTGTAGGTGTGAGTAGTTTTAACGGTCAGTGTTTATGAGTGTATGTGTGAGTAGTTTTAACGGTCAGTGTTTATGAGTGTATGTGTGAGTAGTTTTAACGGTCAGTGTTTATGAGTGTATGTGTGAGTAGTTTTAACGGTCAGTGTTTATGAGTGTATGTGTGAGTAGTTTTAACGGTCAGTGTTTATGAGTGTATGTGTGAGTAGTTTTAACGGTCAGTGTTTATGAGTGTATGTGTGAGTAGTTTTAATGTTCAGTGTTTATGAGTGTATGTGTGAGTAGTTTTAATGTTCAGTGTTTATGAGTGTAGGTGTGAGTAGTTTTAACGGTCAGTGTTTATGAGTGTAGGTGTGAGTAGTTTTAATGTTCAGTGTTTATGAGTGTAGGTGTGAGTAGTTTTAATGTTCAGTGTTTATGAGTGTATGTGTGAGTAGTTTTAATGTTCAGTGTTTATGAGTGTAGGTGTGAGTAGTTTTAATGTTCAGTGTTTATGAGTGTAGGTGTGAGTAGTTTTAACGGTCAGTGTTTATGAGTGTAGGTGTGAGTAGTTTTAATGTTCAGTGTTTATGAGTGTATGTGTGAGTAGTTTTAATGTTCAGTGTTTATGAGTGTATGTGTGAGTAGTTTTAACGGTCAGTGTTTATGAGTGTATGTGTGAGTAGTTTTAATGTTCAGTGTTTATGAGTGTATGTGTGAGTAGTTTTAATGTTCAGTGTTTATGAGTGTAGGTGTGAGTAGTTTTAACGGTCAGTGTTTATGAGTGTATGTGTGAGTAGTTTTAATGTTCAGTGTTTATGAGTGTAGGTGTGAGTAGTTTTAATGTTCAGTGTTTATGAGTGTAGGTGTGAGTAGTTTTAACGGTCAGTGTTTATGAGTGTAGGTGTGAGTAGTTTTAATGTTCAGTGTTTATGAGTGTAGGTGTGAGTAGTTTTAACGTTCAGTGTTTATGAGTGTATGTGTGAGTAGTTTTAACGGTCAGTGTTTATGAGTGTATGTGTGAGTAGTTTTAACGGTCAGTGTTTATGAGTGTATGTGTGAGTAGTTTTAACGGTCAGTGTTTATGAGTGTATGTGTGAGTAGTTTTAACGGTCAGTGTTTATGAGTGTAGGTGTGAGTAGTTTTAACGGTCAGTGTTTATGAGTGTAGGTGTGAGTAGTTTTAACGGTCAGTGTTTATGAGTGTATGTGTGAGTAGTTTTAACGGTCAGTGTTTATGAGTGTATGTGTGAGTAGTTTTAACGGTCAGTGTTTATGAGTGTATGTGTGAGTAGTTTTAACGGTCAGTGTTTATGAGTGTAGGTGTGAGTAGTTTTAATGTTCAGTGTTTATGAGTGTATGTGTGAGTAGTTTTAACGGTCAGTGTTTATGAGTGTATGTGTGAGTAGTTTTAACGGTCAGTGTTTATGAGTGTAGGTGTGAGTAGTTTTAACGGTCAGTGTTTATGAGTGTAGGTGTGAGTAGTTTTAACGGTCAGTGTTTATGAGTGTAGGTGTGAGTAGTTTTAATGTCAGTGTTTATGAGTGTAGGTGTGAGTAGTTTTAATGTTCAGTGTTTATGAGTGTATGTGTGAGTAGTTTTAATGTTCAGTGTTTATGAGTGTAGGTGTGAGTAGTTTTAATGTTCAGTGTTTATGAGTGTAGGTGTGAGTAGTTTTAACGGTCAGTGTTTATGAGTGTAGGTGTGAGTAGTTTTAATGTTCAGTGTTTATGAGTGTAGGTGTGAGTAGTTTTAATGTTCAGTGTTTATGAGTGTAGGTGTGAGTAGTTTTAACGGTCAGTGTTTATGAGTGTAGGTGTGAGTAGTTTTAATGTTCAGTGTTTATGAGTGTAGGTGTGAGTAGTTTTAACTGTCAGTGTTTATGAGTGTAGGTGTGAGTAGTTTTAATGTTCAGTGTTTATGAGTGTAGGTGTGAGTAGTTTTAATGTTCAGTGTTTATGAGTGTATGTGTGAGTAGTTTTAACGGTCAGTGTTTATGAGTGTATGTGTGAGTAGTTTTAATGTTCAGTGTTTATGAGTGTAGGTGTGAGTAGTTTTAATGTTCAGTGTTTATGAGTGTATGTGTGAGTAGTTTTAACGGTCAGTGTTTATGAGTGTAGGTGTGAGTAGTTTTAACGGTCAGTGTTTATGAGTGTAGGTGTGAGTAGTTTTAACGGTCAGTGTTTATGAGTGTATGTGTGAGTAGTTTTAACGGTCAGTGTTTATGAGTGTAGGTGTGAGTAGTTTTAATGTTCAGTGTTTATGAGTGTATGTGTGAGTAGTTTTAACGGTCAGTGTTTATGAGTGTATGTGTGAGTAGTTTTAATGTTCAGTGTTTATGAGTGTATGTGTGAGTAGTTTTAATGTTCAGTGTTTATGAGTGTATGTGTGAGTAGTTTTAACGGTCAGTGTTTATGAGTGTATGTGTGAGTAGTTTTAACGGTCAGTGTTTATGAGTGTAGGTGTGAGTAGTTTTAACGGTCAGTGTTTATGAGTGTAGGTGTGAGTAGTTTTAATGTTCAGTGTTTATGAGTGTAGGTGTGAGTAGTTTTAACTGTCAGTGTTTATGAGTGTATGTGTGAGTAGTTTTAACGGTCAGTGTTTATGAGTGTAGGTGTGAGTAGTTTTAACGGTCAGTGTTTATGAGTGTAGGTGTGAGTAGTTTTAACGGTCAGTGTTTATGAGTGTAGGTGTGAGTAGTTTTAATGTTCAGTGTTTATGAGTGTAGGTGTGAGTAGTTTTAACGGTCAGTGTTTATGAGTGTAGGTGTGAGTAGTTTTAATGGTCAGTGTTTATGAGTGTAGGTGTGAGTAGTTTTAACGGTCAGTGTTTATGAGTGTATGTGTGAGTAGTTTTAACGGTCAGTGTTTATGAGTGTAGGTGTGAGTAGTTTTAACTGTCAGTGTTTATGAGTGTAGGTGTGAGTAGTTTTAACGGTCAGTGTTTATGAGTGTAGGTGTGAGTAGTTTTAATGTTCAGTGTTTATGAGTGTAGGTGAGTAGTTTTAACGGTCAGTGTTTATGAGTGTATGTGTGAGTAGTTTTAACGGTCAGTGTTTATGAGTGTAGGTGTGAGTAGTTTTAATGTTCAGTGTTTATGAGTGTAGGTGTGAGTAGTTTTAACGGTCAGTGTTTATGAGTGTATGTGTGAGTAGTTTTAACTGTCAGTGTTTATGAGTGTAGGTGTGAGTAGTTTTAACGGTCAGTGTTTATGAGTGTATGTGTGAGTAGTTTTAACGGTCAGTGTTTATGAGTGTAGGTGTGAGTAGTTTTAACTGTTCAGTGTTTATGAGTGTAGGTGTGAGTAGTTTTAACGGTCAGTGTTTATGAGTGTAGGTGTGAGTAGTTTTAACGGTCAGTGTTTATGAGTGTAGGTGTGAGTAGTTTTAATGTTCAGTGTTTATGAGTGTAGGTGTGAGTAGTTTTAATGTTCAGTGTTTATGAGTGTAGGTGTGAGTAGTTTTAATGTTCAGTGTTTATGAGTGTATGTGTGAGTAGTTTTAACGGTCAGTGTTTATGAGTGTATGTGTGAGTAGTTTTAATGTTCAGTGTTTATGAGTGTAGGTGTGAGTAGTTTAACGGTCAGTGTTTATGAGTGTATGTGTGAGTAGTTTTAACGGTCAGTGTTTATGAGTGTATGTGTGAGTAGTTTTAATGTTCAGTGTTTATGAGTGTAGGTGTGAGTAGTTTTAACGGTCAGTGTTTATGAGTGTAGGTGTGAGTAGTTTTAATGTTCAGTGTTTATGAGTGTATGTGTGAGTAGTTTTAACGGTCAGTGTTTATGAGTGTATGTGTGAGTAGTTTTAACGGTCAGTGTTTATGAGTGTATGTGTGAGTAGTTTTAACGGTCAGTGTTTATGAGTGTATGTGTGAGTAGTTTTAATGTTCAGTGTTTATGAGTGTAGGTGTGAGTAGTTTTAATGTTCAGTGTTTATGAGTGTAGGTGTGAGTAGTTTTAACGGTCAGTGTTTATGAGTGTAGGTGTGAGTAGTTTTAATGTTCAGTGTTTATGAGTGTAGGTGTGAGTAGTTTTAATGTTCAGTGTTTATGAGTGTATGTGTGAGTAGTTTTAACGGTCAGTGTTTATGAGTGTATGTGTGAGTAGTTTTAACGGTCAGTGTTTATGAGTGTAGGTGTGAGTAGTTTTAACGGTCAGTGTTTATGAGTGTATGTGTGAGTAGTTTTAACGGTCAGTGTTTATGAGTGTATGTGTGAGTAGTTTTAACGGTCAGTGTTTATGAGTGTAGGTGTGAGTAGTTTTAACGGTCAGTGTTTATGAGTGTAGGTGTGAGTAGTTTTAACGGTCAGTGTTTATGAGTGTATGTGTGAGTAGTTTTAACGGTCAGTGTTTATGAGTGTAGGTGTGAGTAGTTTTAACGGTCAGTGTTTATGAGTGTATGTGTGAGTAGTTTTAATGTTCAGTGTTTATGAGTGTATGTGTGAGTAGTTTTAACGGTCAGTGTTTATGAGTGTATGTGTGAGTAGTTTTAATGTTCAGTGTTTATGAGTGTATGTGTGAGTAGTTTTAACGGTCAGTGTTTATGAGTGTAGGTGTGAGTAGTTTTAACGGTCAGTGTTTATGAGTGTAGGTGTGAGTAGTTTTAACGGTCAGTGTTTATGAGTGTAGGTGTGAGTAGTTTTAACGGTCAGTGTTTATGAGTGTAGGTGTGAGTAGTTTTAATGTTCAGTGTTTATGAGTGTAGGTGTGAGTAGTTTTAATGTTCAGTGTTTATGAGTGTAGGTGTGAGTAGTTTTAATGTTCAGTGTTTATGAGTGTAGGTGTGAGTAGTTTTAACGGTCAGTGTTTATGAGTGTAGGTGTGAGTAGTTTTAACGGTCAGTGTTTATGAGTGTAGGTGTGAGTAGTTTTAACGGTCAGTGTTTATGAGTGTAGGTGTGAGTAGTTTTAACAGTCAGTGTTTATGAGTGTATGTGTGAGTAGTTTTAATGTTCAGTGTTTATGAGTGTAGGTGTGAGTAGTTTTAATGTTCAGTGTTTATGAGTGTATGTGTGAGTAGTTTTAATGTTCAGTGTTTATGAGTGTATGTGTGAGTAGTTTTAACGGTCAGTGTTTATGAGTGTATGTGTGAGTAGTTTTAACGGTCAGTGTTTATGAGTGTATGTGTGAGTAGTTTTAACGGTCAGTGTTTATGAGTGTAGGTGTGAGTAGTTTTAATGTTCAGTGTTTATGAGTGTATGTGTGAGTAGTTTTAATGTTCAGTGTTTATGAGTGTAGGTGTGAGTAGTTTTAACGGTCAGTGTTTATGAGTGTATGTGTGAGTAGTTTTAATGTTCAGTGTTTATGAGTGTAGGTGTGAGTAGTTTTAATGTTCAGTGTTTATGAGTGTATGTGTGAGTAGTTTTAACGGTCAGTGTTTATGAGTGTATGTGTGAGTAGTTTTAATGTTCAGTGTTTATGAGTGTATGTGTGAGTAGTTTTAACGGTCAGTGTTTATGAGTGTAGGTGTGAGTAGTTTTAATGTTCAGTGTTTATGAGTGTAGGTGTGAGTAGTTTTAATGTTCAGTGTTTATGAGTGTAGGTGTGAGTAGTTTTAACGGTCAGTGTTTATGAGTGTAGGTGTGAGTAGTGTTTAATGTTCAGTGTTTATGAGTGTATGTGTGAGTAGTTTTAACGGTCAGTGTTTATGAGTGTAGGTGTGAGTAGTTTTAACGGTCAGTGTTTATGAGTGTATGTGTGAGTAGTTTTAATGTTCAGTGTTTATGAGTGTATGTGTGAGTAGTTTTAATGGTCAGTGTTTATGAGTGTAGGTGTGAGTAGTTTTAATGTTCAGTGTTTATGAGTGTAGGTGTGAGTAGTTTTAACGGTCAGTGTTTATGAGTGTAGGTGTGAGTAGTTTAACGGTCAGTGTTTATGAGTGTATGTGTGAGTAGTTTTAACGGTCAGTGTTTATGAGTGTATGTGTGAGTAGTTTTAACGGTCAGTGTTTATGAGTGTATGTGTGAGTAGTTTTAATGTTCAGTGTTTATGAGTGTAGGTGTGAGTAGTTTTAACGGTCAGTGTTTATGAGTGTATGTGTGAGTAGTTTTAACGGTCAGTGTTTATGAGTGTATGTGTGAGTAGTTTTAATGTTCAGTGTTTATGAGTGTATGTGTGAGTAGTTTTAACGGTCAGTGTTTATGAGTGTAGGTGTGAGTAGTTTTAACGGTCAGTGTTTATGAGTGTAGGTGTGAGTAGTTTTAATGTTCAGTGTTTATGAGTGTATGTGTGAGTAGTTTTAACGGTCAGTGTTTATGAGTGTAGGTGTGAGTAGTTTTAACGGTCAGTGTTTATGAGTGTAGGTGTGAGTAGTTTTAACGGTCAGTGTTTATGAGTGTAGGTGTGAGTAGTTTTAACGGTCAGTGTTTATGAGTGTAGGTGTGAGTAGTTTTAATGTTCAGTGTTTATGAGTGTATGTGTGAGTAGTTTTAACGGTCAGTGTTTATGAGTGTAGGTGTGAGTAGTTTTAATGTTCAGTGTTTATGAGTGTATGTGTGAGTAGTTTAACGGTCAGTGTTTATGAGTGTATGTGTGAGTAGTTTTAACGGTCAGTGTTTATGAGTGTATGTGTGAGTAGTTTTAATGTTCAGTGTTTATGAGTGTAGGTGTGAGTAGTTTTAATGTTCAGTGTTTATGAGTGTATGTGTGAGTAGTTTTAATGGTCAGTGTTTATGAGTGTAGGTGTGAGTAGTTTTAATGTTCAGTGTTTATGAGTGTAGGTGTGAGTAGTTTTAACGGTCAGTGTTTATGAGTGTAGGTGTGAGTAGTTTTAATGTTCAGTGTTTATGAGTGTAGGTGTGAGTAGTTTTAACGGTCAGTGTTTATGAGTGTAGGTGTGAGTAGTTTTAACGGTCAGTGTTTATGAGTGTATGTGTGAGTAGTTTTAATGTTCAGTGTTTATGAGTGTAGGTGTGAGTAGTTTTAACGGTCAGTGTTTATGAGTGTAGGTGTGAGTAGTTTTAATGTTCAGTGTTTATGAGTGTAGGTGTGAGTAGTTTAACAGTCAGTGTTTATGAGTGTAGGTGTGAGTAGTTTTAACGGTCAGTGTTTATGAGTGTAGGTGTGAGTAGTTTTAATGTTCAGTGTTTATGAGTGTAGGTGTGAGTAGTTTTAACGGTCAGTGTTTATGAGTGTAGGTGTGAGTAGTTTTAATGTTCAGTGTTTATGAGTGTAGGTGTGAGTAGTTTAACGGTCAGTGTTTATGAGTGTATGTGTGAGTAGTTTTAATGTTCAGTGTTTATGAGTGTATGTGTGAGTAGTTTTAATGTTCAGTGTTTATGAGTGTAGGTGTGAGTAGTTTTAATGTTCAGTGTTTATGAGTGTAGGTGTGAGTAGTTTAACGGTCAGTGTTTATGAGTGTAGGTGTGAGTAGTTTTAACGGTCAGTGTTTATGAGTGTAGGTGTGAGTAGTTTTAATGTTCAGTGTTTATGAGTGTAGGTGTGAGTAGTTTTAACGGTCAGTGTTTATGAGTGTAGGTGTGAGTAGTTTTAATGTTCAGTGTTTATGAGTGTATGTGTGAGTAGTTTTAATGTTCAGTGTTTATGAGTGTAGGTGTGAGTAGTTTTAATGTTCAGTGTTTATGAGTGTATGTGTGAGTAGTTTTAATGTTCAGTGTTTATGAGTGTAGGTGTGAGTAGTTTTAACGGTCAGTGTTTATGAGTGTAGGTGTGAGTAGTTTTAACGGTCAGTGTTTATGAGTGTATGTGTGAGTAGTTTAACGGTCAGTGTTTATGAGTGTAGGTGTGAGTAGTTTTAATGGTCAGTGTTTATGAGTGTAGGTGTGAGTAGTTTAACGGTCAGTGTTTATGAGTGTATGTGTGAGTAGTTTTAACGGTCAGTGTTTATGAGTGTAGGTGTGAGTAGTTTTAACGGTCAGTGTTTATGAGTGTATGTGTGAGTAGTTTAACGGTCAGTGTTTATGAGTGTAGGTGTGAGTAGTTTTAACGGTCAGTGTTTATGAGTGTAGGTGTGAGTAGTTTTAACGGTCAGTGTTTATGAGTGTATGTGTGAGTAGTTTTAATGTTCAGTGTTTATGAGTGTATGTGTGAGTAGTTTTAATGGTCAGTGTTTATGAGTGTAGGTGTGAGTAGTTTTAATGTTCAGTGTTTATGAGTGTAGGTGTGAGTAGTTTTAACGGTCAGTGTTTATGAGTGTAGGTGTGAGTAGTTTTAACGGTCAGTGTTTATGAGTGTATGTGTGAGTAGTTTTAATGGTCAGTGTTTATGAGTGTAGGTGTGAGTAGTTT
>CM036546.1:278937-323937 GCA_020745685.1 Tautogolabrus adspersus
CTTTAGTGTGTAGTGTCTACTCTGTAGTGTGTAGTCTGCAGTGTGTATTTTTTAGTGTGTACTGTGTAGTTTGTACCTTATACTGAGGACTGTATAGTGTTATTTATAATGTGTACTTTACACTGTGTACGTTGCAGCCTGGGTTTTTAGTGTGTAATCTGAAGTGTGCACTTTACAGTGTGTTCTTGTGTAGTACTTAGTGTGTTCTTTGTAGTTTAGATTTAACAGTAGAGGTACTTCAAAGTTTCCGTGCTTGGACCACTAGAGGTGCGAACACAGAGTGTGTACTTTAAAGAGTGTGCTTTAAAGTGTGTACTGTATAGTGTGCACTTTAAAGAGTGTGCTTTATAGTGTGTACTGAGTGTACTTTAAAGAGTGTGCTTTATAGTGTGTACTGTATAGTGTGCACTTTAAAGAGTGTGCTTTATAGTGTGTACTGTATAGTGTGCACTTTAAAGAGTGTGCTTTATAGTGTGTACTGTATAGTGTGCACTTTAAAGAGTGTGCTTTATAGTGTGTACTGAGTGTACTTTAAAGAGTGTGCTTTATAGTGTGTACTGAGTGTACTTTAAAGAGTGTGCTTTATAGTGTGTACTGAGTGTACTTTAAAGAGTGTGCTTTATAGTGTGTACTGAGTGTACTTTAAAGAGTGTGCTTTATAGTGTGTAATGAGTGTACTTTAAAGAGTGTGCTTTATAGTGTGTAATGAGTGTACTTTAAAGAGTGTGCTTTATAGTGTGTAATGAGTGTACTTTAAAGAGTGTGCTTTATAGTGTGTACTGAGTGTACTTTAAAGAGTGTGCTTTATAGTGTGTACTGAGTGTACTTTAAAGAGTGTGCTTTATAGTGTGTAATGAGTGTACTTTAAAGAGTGTGCTTTATAGTGTGTAATGAGTGTACTTTAAAGAGTGTGCTTTATAGTGTGTACTGAGTGCACTTTAAAGAGTGTGCTTTATAGTGTGTACTGAGTGTACTTTAAAGAGTGTGCTTTATAGTGTGTACTGAGTGTACTTTAAAGAGTGTGCTTTATAGTGTGTACTGAGTGTACTTTAAAGAGTGTGCTTTATAGTGTGTAATGAGTGTACTTTAAAGAGTGTGCTTTATAGTGTGTACTGAGTGTACTTTAAAGAGTGTGCTTTATAGTGTGTACTGAGTGTACTTTAAAGAGTGTGCTTTATAGTGTGTACTGAGTGTACTTTAAAGAGTGTGCTTTATAGTGTGTACTGTATAGTGTGCACTTTAAAGAGTGTGCTTTATAGTGTGTACTGAGTGTACTTTAAAGAGTGTGCTTTATAGTGTGTACTGAGTGCACTTTAAAGAGTGTGCTTTATAGTGTGTACTGAGTGCACTTTAAAGAGTGTGCTTTATAGTGTGTACTGAGTGTACTTTAAAGAGTGTGCTTTATAGTGTGTAATGAGTGTACTTTAAAGAGTGTGCTTTATAGTGTGTACTGAGTGTACTTTAAAGAGTGTGCTTTATAGTGTGTACTGAGTGCACTTTAAAGAGTGTGCTTTATAGTGTGTACTGAGTGCACTTTAAAGAGTGTGCTTTATAGTGTGTACTGAGTGTACTTTAAAGAGTGTGCTTTATAGTGTGTACTGAGTGTACTTTAAAGAGTGTGCTTTATAGTGTGTAATGAGTGTACTTTAAAGAGTGTGCTTTATAGTGTGTAATGAGTGTACTTTAAAGAGTGTGCTTTATAGTGTGTACTGAGTGTACTTTAAAGAGTGTGCTTTATAGTGTGTACTGAGTGTACTTTAAAGAGTGTGCTTTATAGTGTGTAATGAGTGTACTTTAAAGAGTGTGCTTTATAGTGTGTACTGAGTGTACTTTAAAGAGTGTGCTTTATAGTGTGTACTGAGTGTACTTTAAAGAGTGTGCTTTATAGTGTGTACTGAGTGTACTTTAAAGAGTGTGCTTTATAGTGTGTACTGAGTGTACTTTAAAGAGTGTGCTTTATAGTGTGTACTGAGTGTACTTTAAAGAGTGTGCTTTATAGTGTGTACTGAGTGTACTTTAAAGAGTGTGCTTTATAGTGTGTAATGAGTGTACTTTAAAGAGTGTGCTTTATAGTGTGTAATGAGTGTACTTTAAAGAGTGTGCTTTATAGTGTGTACTGAGTGTACTTTAAAGAGTGTGCTTTATAGTGTGTACTGAGTGTACTTTAAAGAGTGTGCTTTATAGTGTGTACTGAGTGCACTTTAAAGAGTGTGCTTTATAGTGTGTACTGAGTGTACTTTAAAGAGTGTGCTTTATAGTGTGTACTGAGTGTACTTTAAAGAGTGTGCTTTATAGTGTGTAATGAGTGTACTTTAAAGAGTGTGCTTTATAGTGTGTAATGAGTGTACTTTAAAGAGTGTGCTTTATAGTGTGTAATGAGTGTACTTTAAAGAGTGTGCTTTATAGTGTGTACTGAGTGTACTTTAAAGAGTGTGCTTTATAGTGTGTACTGAGTGTACTTTAAAGAGTGTGCTTTATAGTGTGTAATGAGTGTACTTTAAAGAGTGTGCTTTATAGTGTGTAATGAGTGTACTTTAAAGAGTGTGCTTTATAGTGTGTACTGAGTGTACTTTAAAGAGTGTGCTTTATAGTGTGTACTGAGTGTACTTTAAAGAGTGTGCTTTATAGTGTGTACTGAGTGTACTTTAAAGAGTATGCTTTATAGTGTGTACTGAGTGCACTTTAAAGAGTGTGCTTTATAGTGTGTAATGAGTGTACTTTAAAGAGTGTGCTTTATAGTGTGTACTGAGTGTACTTTAAAGAGTGTGCTTTATAGTGTGTACTGTATAGTGTGCACTTTAAAGAGTGTGCTTTATAGTGTGTACTGAGTGTACTTTAAAGAGTGTGCTTTATAGTGTGTACTGTATAGTGTGCACTTTAAAGAGTGTGCTTTATAGTGTGTACTGAGTGCACTTTAAAGAGTGTGCTTTATAGTGTGTACTGAGTGTACTTTAAAGAGTGTGCTTTATAGTGTGTACTGTATAGTGTGCACTTTAAAGAGTGTGCTTTATAGTGTGTACTGAGTGCACTTTAAAGAGTGTGCTTTATAGTGTGTACTGAGTGTACTTTAAAGAGTGTGCTTTATAGTGTGTAATGAGTGTACTTTAAAGAGTGTGCTTTATAGTGTGTAATGAGTGTACTTTAAAGAGTGTGCTTTATAGTGTGTACTGAGTGCACTTTAAAGAGTGTGCTTTATAGTGTGTAATGAGTGTACTTTAAAGAGTGTGCTTTATAGTGTGTACTGAGTGTACTTTAAAGAGTGTGCTTTATAGTGTGTACTTTAAAGAGTGTGCTTTATAGTGTGTACTGTATAGTGTGCACTTTAAAGAGTGTGCTTTATAGTGTGTAATGAGTGTACTTTAAAGAGTGTGCTTTATAGTGTGTACTGAGTGTACTTTAAAGAGTGTGCTTTATAGTGTGTACTGTATAGTGTGCACTTTAAAGAGTGTGCTTTATAGTGTGTAATGAGTGCACTTTAAAGAGTGTGCTTTATAGTGTGTACTGAGTGTACTTTAAAGAGTGTGCTTTATAGTGTGTACTGAGTGTGCTTTAAAGAGTGTGCTTTATAGTGTGTACTGAGTGTACTTTAAAGAGTGTGCTTTATAGTGTGTACTGAGTGTACTTTAAAGAGTGTGCTTTATAGTGTGTACTGAGTGTACTTTAAAGAGTGTGCTTTATAGTGTGTACTGAGTGTACTTTAAAGAGTGTGCTTTATAGTGTGTACTGAGTGTACTTTAAAGAGTGTGCTTTATAGTGTGTAATGAGTGTACTTTAAAGAGTGTGCTTTATAGTGTGTACTGAGTGTACTTTAAAGAGTGTGCTTTATAGTGTGTAATGAGTGTACTTTAAAGAGTGTGCTTTATAGTGTGTACTGTATAGTGTGCACTTTAAAGAGTGTGCTTTATAGTGTGTACTGAGTGTACTTTAAAGAGTGTGCTTTATAGTGTGTACTGAGTGTACTTTAAAGAGTGTGCTTTATAGTGTGTACTGAGTGTACTTTAAAGAGTGTGCTTTATAGTGTGTAATGAGTGTACTTTAAAGAGTGTGCTTTATAGTGTGTACTGAGTGTACTTTAAAGAGTGTGCTTTATAGTGTGTACTGAGTGTACTTTAAAGAGTGTGCTTTATAGTGTGTACTGAGTGTACTTTAAAGAGTGTGCTTTATAGTGTGTACTGAGTGTACTTTAAAGAGTGTGCTTTATAGTGTGTACTGAGTGTACTTTAAAGAGTGTGCTTTATAGTGTGTACTGAGTGTACTTTAAAGAGTGTGCTTTATAGTGTGTACTGAGTGCACTTTAAAGAGTGTGCTTTATAGTGTGTACTGAGTGTACTTTAAAGAGTGTGCTTTATAGTGTGTACTGAGTGTACTTTAAAGAGTGTGCTTTATAGTGTGTAATGAGTGTACTTTAAAGAGTGTGCTTTATAGTGTGTAATGAGTGTACTTTAAAGAGTGTGCTTTATAGTGTGTACTGAGTGTACTTTAAAGAGTGTGCTTTATAGTGTGTACTGAGTGTACTTTAAAGAGTGTGCTTTATAGTGTGTACTGAGTGTACTTTAAAGAGTGTGCTTTATAGTGTGTAATGAGTGCACTTTAAAGAGTGTGCTTTATAGTGTGTAATGAGTGCACTTTAAAGAGTGTGCTTTATAGTGTGTACTGAGTGTACTTTAAAGAGTGTGCTTTATAGTGTGTACTGAGTGTACTTTAAAGAGTGTGCTTTATAGTGTGTAATGAGTGTACTTTAAAGAGTGTGCTTTATAGTGTGTACTGAGTGCACTTTAAAGAGTGTGCTTTATAGTGTGTAATGAGTGTACTTTAAAGAGTGTGCTTTATAGTGTGTACTGAGTGTACTTTAAAGAGTGTGCTTTATAGTGTGTACTGTATAGTGTGCACTTTAAAGAGTGTGCTTTATAGTGTGTAATGAGTGTACTTTAAAGAGTGTGCTTTATAGTGTGTACTGTATAGTTTGCACTTTAAAGAGTGTGCTTTATAGTGTGTACTGAGTGCACTTTAAAGAGTGTGCTTTATAGTGTGTACTGAGTGTACTTTAAAGAGTGTGCTTTATAGTGTGTACTGAGTGTACTTTAAAGAGTGTGCTTTATAGTGTGTACTGAGTGTACTTTAAAGAGTGTGCTTTATAGTGTGTACTGTATAGTGTGCACTTTAAAGAGTGTGCTTTATAGTGTGTACTGAGTGCACTTTAAAGAGTGTGCTTTATAGTGTGTACTGAGTGTACTTTAAAGAGTGTGCTTTATAGTGTGTAATGAGTGTACTTTAAAGAGTGTGCTTTATAGTGTGTAATGAGTGTACTTTAAAGAGTGTGCTTTATAGTGTGTAATGAGTGCACTTTAAAGAGTGTGCTTTATAGTGTGTAATGAGTGCACTTTAAAGAGTGTGCTTTATAGTGTGTACTGAGTGTACTTTAAAGAGTGTGCTTTATAGTGTGTACTTTAAAGAGTGTGCTTTATAGTGTGTACTGTATAGTGTGCACTTTAAAGAGTGTGCTTTATAGTGTGTAATGAGTGTACTTTAAAGAGTGTGCTTTATAGTGTGTACTGAGTGTACTTTAAAGAGTGTGCTTTATAGTGTGTACTGTATAGTGTGCACTTTAAAGAGTGTGCTTTATAGTGTGTAATGAGTGTACTTTAAAGAGTGTGCTTTATAGTGTGTACTGAGTGTACTTTAAAGAGTGTGCTTTATAGTGTGTACTGAGTGTACTTTAAAGAGTGTGCTTTATAGTGTGTACTGAGTGTACTTTAAAGAGTGTGCTTTATAGTGTGTACTGAGTGTACTTTAAAGAGTGTGCTTTATAGTGTGTACTGAGTGCACTTTAAAGAGTGTGCTTTATAGTGTGTACTGAGTGTACTTTAAAGAGTGTGCTTTATAGTGTGTACTGAGTGTACTTTAAAGAGTGTGCTTTATAGTGTGTAATGAGTGTACTTTAAAGAGTGTGCTTTATAGTGTGTACTGAGTGTACTTTAAAGAGTGTGCTTTATAGTGTGTAATGAGTGTACTTTAAAGAGTGTGCTTTATAGTGTGTACTGTATAGTGTGCACTTTAAAGAGTGTGCTTTATAGTGTGTAATGAGTGTACTTTAAAGAGTGTGCTTTATAGTGTGTACTGTATAGTGTGCACTTTAAAGAGTGTGCTTTATAGTGTGTACTGAGTGCACTTTAAAGAGTGTGCTTTATAGTGTGTACTGAGTGTACTTTAAAGAGTGTGCTTTATAGTGTGTAATGAGTGCACTTTAAAGAGTGTGCTTTATAGTGTGTAATGAGTGTACTTTAAAGAGTGTGCTTTATAGTGTGTACTGAGTGTACTTTAAAGAGTGTGCTTTATAGTGTGTAATGAGTGTACTTTAAAGAGTGTGCTTTATAGTGTGTACTGAGTGTACTTTAAAGAGTGTGCTTTATAGTGTGTACTTTAAAGAGTGTGCTTTATAGTGTGTACTGTATAGTGTGCACTTTAAAGAGTGTGCTTTATAGTGTGTAATGAGTGTACTTTAAAGAGTGTGCTTTATAGTGTGTACTGAGTGTACTTTAAAGAGTGTGCTTTATAGTGTGTACTGTATAGTGTGCACTTTAAAGAGTGTGCTTTATAGTGTGTAATGAGTGCACTTTAAAGAGTGTGCTTTATAGTGTGTACTGAGTGTACTTTAAAGAGTGTGCTTTATAGTGTGTACTGAGTGTGCTTTAAAGAGTGTGCTTTATAGTGTGTACTGAGTGTACTTTAAAGAGTGTGCTTTATAGTGTGTACTGAGTGCACTTTAAAGAGTGTGCTTTATAGTGTGTAATGAGTGTACTTTAAAGAGTGTGTTTTATAGTGTGTACTGAATGCACTTTAAAGAGTGTGCTTTATAGTGTGTACTGTATAGTGTGTACTTTAAAGAGTGTGCTTTATAGTGTGTAATGAGTGTACTTTAAAGAGTGTGCTTTATAGTGTGTAATGAGTGTACTTTAAAGAGTGTGCTTTATAGTGTGTACTGAATGCACTTTAAAGAGTGTGCTTTATAGTGTGTACTGTATAGTGTGTACTTTAAAGAGTGTGCTTTATAGTGTGTAATGAGTGTACTTTAAAGAGTGTGCTTTATAGTGTGTAATGAGTGTACTTTAAAGAGTGTGCTTTATAGTGTGTAATGAGTGTACTTTAAAGAGTGTGCTTTATAGTGTGTACTGAGTGCACTTTAAAGAGTGTGTTTTATAGTGTGTACTGAATGCACTTTAAAGAGTGTGCTTTATAGTGTGTACTGTATAGTGTGTACTTTAAAGAGTGTGCTTTATAGTGTGTACTGTATAGTGTGCACTTTAAAGAGTGTGCTTTATAGTGTGTACTGTATAGTGTGTACTTTAAAGAGTGTGCTTTATAGTGTGTAATGAGTGTACTTTAAAGAGTGTGTTTTATAGTGTGTACTGTATAGTGTGTACTTTAAAGAGTGTGCTTTATAGTGTGTACTGAGTGTACTTTAAAGAGTGTGCTTTATAGTGTGTACTGTATAGTGTGCACTTTAAAGAGTGTGCTTTATAGTGTGTACTGAGTGTACTTTAAAGAGTGTGCTTTATAGTGTGTACTGAGTGTACTTTAAAGAGTGTGCTTTATAGTGTGTAATGAGTGTACTTTAAAGAGTGTGCTTTATAGTGTGTACTGTATAGTGTGCACTTTAAAGAGTGTGCTTTATAGTGTGTACTGAGTGTACTTTAAAGAGTGTGCTTTATAGTGTGTACTGAGTGTACTTTAAAGAGTGTGCTTTATAGTGTGTACTGAGTGCACTTTAAAGAGTGTGCTTTATAGTGTGTACTGAGTGTACTTTAAAGAGTGTGCTTTATAGTGTGTACTGAGTGCACTTTAAAGAGTGTGCTTTATAGTGTGTACTGAGTGTACTTTAAAGAGTGTGCTTTATAGTGTGTACTGAGTGTACTTTAAAGAGTGTGCTTTATAGTGTGTACTGAGTGCACTTTAAAGAGTGTGCTTTATAGTGTGTACTGAGTGCACTTTAAAGAGTGTGCTTTATAGTGTGTACTGTATAGTGTGTACTTTAAAGAGTGTGCTTTATAGTGTGTAATGAGTGTACTTTAAAGAGTGTGTTTTATAGTGTGTACTGTATAGTGTGCACTTTAAAGAGTGTGCTTTATAGTGTGTAATGAGTGTACTTTAAAGAGTGTGCTTTATAGTGTGTACTGTATAGTGTGCACTTTAAAGAGTGTGCTTTATAGTGTGTACTGAGTGTACTTTAAAGAGTGTGCTTTATAGTGTGTACTGAGTGTACTTTAAAGAGTGTGCTTTATAGTGTGTACTGAGTGTACTTTAAAGAGTGTGCTTTATAGTGTGTACTGAGTGCACTTTAAAGAGTGTGCTTTATAGTGTGTACTGAGTGCACTTTAAAGAGTGTGCTTTATAGTGTGTACTGAGTGCACTTTAAAGAGTGTGCTTTATAGTGTGTACTGAGTGCACTTTAAAGAGTGTGCTTTATAGTGTGTACTGTATAGTGTGTACTTTAAAGAGTGTGCTTTATAGTGTGTAATGAGTGTACTTTAAAGAGTGTGCTTTATAGTGTGTACTGTATAGTGTGCACTTTAAAGAGTGTGCTTTATAGTGTGTACTGAGTGTACTTTAAAGAGTGTGCTTTATAGTGTGTACTGAGTGCACTTTAAAGAGTGTGCTTTATAGTGTGTACTGAGTGTACTTTAAAGAGTGTGCTTCATAGTGTGTACTGAGTGTACTTTAAAGAGTGTGCTTTATAGTGTGTACTGAGTGTACTTTAAAGAGTGTGCTTCATAGTGTGTACTGAGTGTACTTTAAAGAGTGTGCTTTATAGTGTGTACTGAGTGTACTTTAAAGAGTGTGCTTCATAGTGTGTACTGAGTGTACTTTAAAGAGTGTGCTTCATAGTGTGTACTGAGTGTACTTTAAAGAGTGTGCTTTATAGTGTGTACTGAGTGTACTTTAAAGAGTGTGCTTTATAGTGTGTACTGAGTGTACTTTAAAGAGTGTGCTTTATAGTGTGTACTGAGTGTACTTTAAAGAGTGTGCTTTATAGTGTGTACTGTATAGTGTGCACTTTAAAGAGTGTGCTTTATAGTGTGTACTGAGTGTACTTTAAAGAGTGTGCTTCATAGTGTGTACTGAGTGTACTTTAAAGAGTGTGCTTTATAGTGTGTACTGAGTGCACTTTAAAGAGTGTGCTTTATAGTGTGTACTGAGTGTACTTTAAAGAGTGTGCTTTATAGTGTGTACTGAGTGTACTTTAAAGAGTGTGCTTTATAGTGTGTACTGAGTGTACTTTAAAGAGTGTGCTTTATAGTGTGTACTGAGTGTACTTTAAAGAGTGTGCTTTATAGTGTGTACTGAGTGCACTTTAAAGAGTGTGCTTTATAGTGTGTACTGAGTGTACTTTAAAGAGTGTGCTTTATAGTGTGTACTGAGTGTACTTTAAAGAGTGTGCTTCATAGTGTGTACTGAGTGTACTTTAAAGAGTGTGCTTTATAGTGTGTACTGAGTGTACTTTAAAGAGTGTGCTTCATAGTGTGTACTGAGTGTACTTTAAAGAGTGTGCTTTATAGTGTGTACTGAGTGTACTTTAAAGAGTGTGCTTTATAGTGTGTACTGAGTGCACTTTAAAGAGTGTGCTTTATAGTGTGTACTGAGTGCACTTTAAAGAGTGTGCTTTATAGTGTGTACTGAGTGCACTTTAAAGAGTGTGCTTTATAGTGTGTAGTGAGTGCACTTTAAAGAGTGTGCTTTATAGTGTGTACTGAGTGCACTTTAAAGAGTGTGCTTTATAGTGTGTACTGAGTGCACTTTAAAGAGTGTGCTTTATAGTGTGTACTGAGTGTACTTTAAAGAGTGTGCTTTATAGTGTGTAGTGAGTGCACTTTAAAGAGTGTGCTTTATAGTGTGTACTGAGTGCACTTTAAAGAGTGTGCTTTATAGTGTGTACTGAGTGCACTTTAAAGAGTGTGCTTTATAGTGTGTACTGAGTGCACTTTAAAGAGTGTGCTTTATAGTGTGTACTGTATAGTGTGCACTTTAAAGAGTGTGCTTTATAGTGTGTACTGAGTGTACTTTAAAGAGTGTGCTTTATAGTGTGTACTGTATAGTGTGCACTTTAAAGAGTGTGCTTTATAGTGTGTACTGAGTGTACTTTAAAGAGTGTGCTTTATAGTGTGTACTGAGTGCACTTTAAAGAGTGTGCTTTATAGTGTGTACTGAGTGCACTTTAAAGAGTGTGCTTTATAGTGTGTACTGAGTGCACTTTAAAGAGTGTGCTTTATAGTGTGTACTGAGTGCACTTTAAAGAGTGTGCTTTATAGTGTGTACTGAGTGTACTTTCAAGAGTGTGCTTTATAGTGTGTACTGAGTGCACTTTAAAGAGTGTGCTTTATAGTGTGTAGTGAGTGCACTTTAAAGAGTGTGCTTTATAGTGTGTACTGAGTGCACTTTAAAGAGTGTGCTTTATAGTGTGTAATGAGTGCACTTTAAAGAGTGTGCTTTATAGTGTGTACTGAGTGCACTTTAAAGAGTGTGCTTTATAGTGTGTACTGAGTGCACTTTAAAGAGTGTGCTTTATAGTGTGTACTGTATAGTGTGCACTTCAAAGAGTGTGCTTTATAGTGTGTACTGAGTGTACTTTAAAGAGTGTGCTTTATAGTGTGTACTGAGTGTACTTTAAAGAGTGTGCTTTATAGTGTGTACTAAGTGCACTTTAAAGAGTGTGCTTTATAGTGTGTACTGAGTGCACTTTAAAGAGTGTGCTTTATAGTGTGTACTGAGTGCACTTTAAAGAGTGTGCTTTATAGTGTGTACTGAGTGTACTTTAAAGAGTGTGCTTTATAGTGTGTACTGAGTGTACTTTAAAGAGTGTGCTTTATAGTGTGTACTGAGTGCACTTTAAAGAGTGTGCTTTATAGTGTGTACTGAGTGCACTTTAAAGAGTGTGCTTTATAGTGTGTACTGAGTGTACTTTAAAGAGTGTGCTTTATAGTGTGTACTGAGTGCACTTTAAAGAGTGTGCTTTATAGTGTGTACTGAGTGCACTTTAAAGAGTGTGCTTTATAGTGTGTACTGAGTGCACTTTAAAGAGTGTGCTTTATAGTGTGTACTGAGTGCACTTTAAAGAGTGTGCTTTATAGTGTGTACTGAGTGCACTTTAAAGAGTGTGCTTTATAGTGTGTACTGAGTGCACTTTAAAGAGTGTGCTTTATAGTGTGTACTGAGTGCACTTTAAAGAGTGTGCTTTATAGTGTGTACTGAGTGCACTTTAAAGAGTGTGCTTTATAGTGTGTACTGAGTGCACTTTAAAGAGTGTGCTTTATAGTGTGTACTGAGTGCACTTTAAAGAGTGTGCTTTATAGTGTGTACTGTATAGTGTGTACTTTAAAGAGTGTGCTTTATAGTGTGTAATGAGTGTACTTTAAAGAGTGTGTTTTATAGTGTGTACTGTATAGTGTGCACTTTAAAGAGTGTGCTTTATAGTGTGTACTGAGTGCACTTTAAAGAGTGTGCTTTATAGTGTGTACTGAGTGTACTTTAAAGAGTGTGCTTTATAGTGTGTACTGAGTGCACTTTAAAGAGTGTGCTTTATAGTGTGTACTGAGTGCACTTTAAAGAGTGTGCTTTATAGTGTGTACTGAGTGCACTTTAAAGAGTGTGCTTTATAGTGTGTACTGTATAGTGTGTACTTTAAAGAGTGTGCTTTATAGTGTGTAATGAGTGTACTTTAAAGAGTGTGCTTTATAGTGTGTACTGTATAGTGTGCACTTTAAAGAGTGTGCTTTATAGTGTGTACTGAGTGTACTTTAAAGAGTGTGCTTTATAGTGTGTACTGAGTGTACTTTAAAGAGTGTGCTTTATAGTGTGTACTGAGTGTACTTTAAAGAGTGTGCTTTATAGTGTGTACTGTATAGTGTGCACTTTAAAGAGTGTGCTTTATAGTGTGTACTGAGTGTACTTTAAAGAGTGTGCTTCATAGTGTGTACTGAGTGTACTTTAAAGAGTGTGCTTTATAGTGTGTACTGAGTGTACTTTAAAGAGTGTGCTTTATAGTGTGTACTGAGTGTACTTTAAAGAGTGTGCTTCATAGTGTGTACTGAGTGTACTTTAAAGAGTGTGCTTTATAGTGTGTACTGAGTGCACTTTAAAGAGTGTGCTTTATAGTGTGTACTGAGTGTACTTTAAAGAGTGTGCTTTATAGTGTGTACTGAGTGTACTTTAAAGAGTGTGCTTTATAGTGTGTACTGTATAGTGTGCACTTTAAAGAGTGTGCTTTATAGTGTGTACTGAGTGTACTTTAAAGAGTGTGCTTCATAGTGTGTACTGAGAGTACTTTAAAGAGTGTGCTTTATAGTGTGTACTGAGTGCACTTTAAAGAGTGTGCTTTATAGTGTGTACTGAGTGTACTTTAAAGAGTGTGCTTTATAGTGTGTACTGAGTGTACTTTAAAGAGTGTGCTTTATAGTGTGTAGTGAGTGCACTTTAAAGAGTGTGCTTTATAGTGTGTACTGAGTGCACTTTAAAGAGTGTGCTTTATAGTGTGTACTGAGTGCACTTTAAAGAGTGTGCTTTATAGTGTGTACTGAGTGCACTTTAAAGAGTGTGCTTTATAGTGTGTACTGTATAGTGTGCACTTCAAAGAGTGTGCTTTATAGTGTGTACTGAGTGTACTTTAAAGAGTGTGCTTTATAGTGTGTACTGAGTGTACTTTAAAGAGTGTGCTTTATAGTGTGTACTAAGTGCACTTTAAAGAGTGTGCTTTATAGTGTGTACTGAGTGCACTTTAAAGAGTGTGCTTTATAGTGTGTACTGAGTGCACTTTAAAGAGTGTGCTTTATAGTGTGTACTGAGTGCACTTTAAAGAGTGTGCTTTATAGTGTGTACTGAGTGCACTTTAAAGAGTGTGCTTTATAGTGTGTACTGAGTGTACTTTAAAGAGTGTGCTTTATAGTGTGTACTGAGTGCACTTTAAAGAGTGTGCTTTATAGTGTGTACTGAGTGCACTTTAAAGAGTGTGCTTTATAGTGTGTACTGAGTGCACTTTAAAGAGTGTGCTTTATAGTGTGTACTGAGTGCACTTTAAAGAGTGTGCTTTATAGTGTGTACTGAGTGCACTTTAAAGAGTGTGCTTTATAGTGTGTACTGAGTGCACTTTAAAGAGTGTGCTTTATAGTGTGTACTGAGTGCACTTTAAAGAGTGTGCTTTATAGTGTGTACTGTAGTGTACTTTAAAGAGTGTGCTTTATAGTGTGTAATGAGTGTACTTTAAAGAGTGTGTTTTATAGTGTGTACTGTATAGTGTGCACTTTAAAGAGTGTGCTTTATAGTGTGTAATGAGTGTACTTTAAAGAGTGTGCTTTATAGTGTGTACTGTATAGTGTGCACTTTAAAGAGTGTGCTTTATAGTGTGTACTGAGTGTACTTTAAAGAGTGTGTTTTATAGTGTGTACTGTATAGTGTGCACTTTAAAGAGTGTGCTTTATAGTGTGTACTGAGTGCACTTTAAAGAGTGTGCTTTATAGTGTGTACTGAGTGTACTTTAAAGAGTGTGCTTTATAGTGTGTACTGAGTGCACTTTAAAGAGTGTGCTTTATAGTGTGTACTGAGTGCACTTTAAAGAGTGTGCTTTATAGTGTGTACTGTATAGTGTGTACTTTAAAGAGTGTGCTTTATAGTGTGTAATGAGTGTACTTTAAAGAGTGTGCTTTATAGTGTGTACTGTATAGTGTGCACTTTAAAGAGTGTGCTTTATAGTGTGTACTGAGTGTACTTTAAAGAGTGTGCTTTATAGTGTGTACTGAGTGTACTTTAAAGAGTGTGCTTTATAGTGTGTACTGAGTGTACTTTAAAGAGTGTGCTTTATAGTGTGTACTGTATAGTGTGCACTTTAAAGAGTGTGCTTTATAGTGTGTACTGAGTGTACTTTAAAGAGTGTGCTTCATAGTGTGTACTGAGTGTACTTTAAAGAGTGTGCTTTATAGTGTGTACTGAGTGCACTTTAAAGAGTGTGCTTTATAGTGTGTACTGAGTGTACTTTAAAGAGTGTGCTTCATAGTGTGTACTGAGTGTACTTTAAAGAGTGTGCTTTATAGTGTGTACTGAGAGTACTTTAAAGAGTGTGCTTTATAGTGTGTACTGAGTGCACTTTAAAGAGTGTGCTTCATAGTGTGTACTGAGAGTACTTTAAAGAGTGTGCTTTATAGTGTGTACTGAGTGTACTTTAAAGAGTGTGCTTCATAGTGTGTACTGAGTGCACTTTAAAGAGTGTGCTTCATAGTGTGTACTGAGAGTACTTTAAAGAGTGTGCTTTATAGTGTGTACTGAGTGCACTTTAAAGAGTGTGCTTTATAGTGTGTACTGAGTGTACTTTAAAGAGTGTGCTTTATAGTGTGTACTGAGTGTACTTTAAAGAGTGTGCTTTATAGTGTGTACTGAGTGTACTTTAAAGAGTGTGCTTTATAGTGTGTACTGAGTGTACTTTAAAGAGTGTGCTTTATAGTGTGTACTGAGTGCACTTTAAAGAGTGTGCTTTATAGTGTGTACTGAGTGTACTTTAAAGAGTGTGCTTTATAGTGTGTACTGAGTGTACTTTAAAGAGTGTGCTTCATAGTGTGTACTGAGTGTACTTTAAAGAGTGTGCTTTATAGTGTGTACTGAGTGTACTTTAAAGAGTGTGCTTTATAGTGTGTACTGAGTGTACTTTAAAGAGTGTGCTTTATAGTGTGTACTGAGTGTACTTTAAAGAGTGTGCTTCATAGTGTGTACTGAGTGTACTTTAAAGAGTGTGCTTTATAGTGTGTACTGAGTGCACTTTAAAGAGTGTGCTTTATAGTGTGTACTGAGTGCACTTTAAAGAGTGTGCTTTATAGTGTGTACTGAGTGCACTTTAAAGAGTGTGCTTTATAGTGTGTAGTGAGTGCACTTTAAAGAGTGTGCTTTATAGTGTGTACTGAGTGCACTTTAAAGAGTGTGCTTTATAGTGTGTACTGAGTGTACTTTAAAGAGTGTGCTTTATAGTGTGTACTGAGTGCACTTTAAAGAGTGTGCTTTATAGTGTGTACTGAGTGCACTTTAAAGAGTGTGCTTTATAGTGTGTACTGAGTGTACTTTAAAGAGTGTGCTTTATAGTGTGTACTGAGTGTACTTTAAAGAGTGTGCTTTATAGTGTGTAATGAGTGCACTTTAAAGAGTGTGCTTTATAGTGTGTACTGAGTGCACTTTAAAGAGTGTGCTTTATAGTGTGTAATGAGTGCACTTTAAAGAGTGTGCTTTATAGTGTGTACTGAGTGTACTTTAAAGAGTGTGCTTTATAGTGTGTACTGAGTGCACTTTAAAGAGTGTGCTTTATAGTGTGTACTGAGTGCACTTTAAAGAGTGTGCTTTATAGTGTGTACTGAGTGCACTTTAAAGAGTGTGCTTTATAGTGTGTAATGAGTGTACTTTAAAGAGTGTGCTTTATAGTGTGTACTGAGTGCACTTTAAAGAGTGTGCTTTATAGTGTGTAATGAGTGTACTTTAAAGAGTGTGCTTTATAGTGTGTAATGAGTGCACTTTAAAGAGTGTGCTTTATAGTGTGTACTGAGTGCACTTTAAAGAGTGTGCTTTATAGTGTGTACTGAGTGCACTTTAAAGAGTGTGCTTTATAGTGTGTACTGAGTGCACTTTAAAGAGTGTGCTTTATAGTGTGTACTGAGTGTACTTTAAAGAGTGTGCTTTATAGTGTGTAGTGAGTGCACTTTAAAGAGTGTGCTTTATAGTGTGTACTGAGTGCACTTTAAAGAGTGTGCTTTATAGTGTGTACTGAGTGCACTTTAAAGAGTGTGCTTTATAGTGTGTACTGAGTGCACTTTAAAGAGTGTGCTTTATAGTGTGTACTGAGTGTACTTTAAAGAGTGTGCTTTATAGTGTGTACTGAGTGTACTTTAAAGAGTGTGCTTTATAGTGTGTACTGAGTGTACTTTCAAGAGTGTGCTTTATAGTGTGTACTGAGTGCACTTTAAAGAGTGTGCTTTATAGTGTGTACTGAGTGCACTTTAAAGAGTGTGCTTTATAGTGTGTACTGTATAGTGTGCACTTCAAAGAGTGTGCTTTATAGTGTGTACTGAGTGTACTTTAAAGAGTGTGCTTTATAGTGTGTACTGAGTGTACTTTAAAGAGTGTGCTTTATAGTGTGTACTGAGTGCACTTTAAAGAGTGTGCTTTATAGTGTGTACTGAGTGCACTTTAAAGAGTGTGCTTTATAGTGTGTAGTGAGTGCACTTTAAAGAGTGTGCTTTATAGTGTGTACTGAGTGCACTTTAAAGAGTGTGCTTTATAGTGTGTACTGAGTGCACTTTAAAGAGTGTGCTTTATAGTGTGTACTGAGTGCACTTTAAAGAGTGTGCTTTATAGTGTGTACTGAGTGCACTTTAAAGAGTGTGCTTTATAGTGTGTACTGAGTGCACTTTAAAGAGTGTGCTTTATAGTGTGTACTGAGTGTACTTTAAAGAGTGTGCTTTATAGTGTGTACTGAGTGCACTTTAAAGAGTGTGCTTTATAGTGTGTACTGAGTGCACTTTAAAGAGTGTGCTTTATAGTGTGTACTGTATAGTGTGCACTTTAAAGAGTGTGCTTTATAGTGTGTACTGAGTGTACTTTAAAGAGTGTGCTTTATAGTGTGTACTGAGTGCACTTTAAAGAGTGTGCTTTATAGTGTGTAATGAGTGCACTTTAAAGAGTGTGCTTTATAGTGTGTACTGAGTGCACTTTAAAGAGTGTGCTTTATAGTGTGTAATGAGTGCACTTTAAAGAGTGTGCTTTATAGTGTGTACTGAGTGCACTTTAAAGAGTGTGCTTTATAGTGTGTACTGAGTGTACTTTAAAGAGTGTGCTTTATAGTGTGTACTGAGTGTACTTTAAAGAGTGTGCTTTATAGTGTGTACTGAGTGCACTTTAAAGAGTGTGCTTTATAGTGTGTACTGAGTGTACTTTAAAGAGTGTGCTTCATAGTGTGTACTGAGTGTACTTTAAAGAGTGTGCTTTATAGTGTGTACTGAGTGCACTTTAAAGAGTGTGCTTTATAGTGTGTACTGAGTGCACTTTAAAGAGTGTGCTTTATAGTGTGTACTGAGTGCACTTTAAAGAGTGTGCTTTATAGTGTGTACTGAGTGTACTTTAAAGAGTGTGCTTTATAGTGTGTAATGAGTGTACTTTAAAGAGTGTGCTTTATAGTGTGTACTGAGTGTACTTTAAAGAGTGTGCTTTATAGTGTGTACTGAGTGTACTTTAAAGAGTGTGCTTTATAGTGTGTACTGAGTGTACTTTAAAGAGTGTGCTTTATAGTGTGTACTGAGTGTACTTTAAAGAGTGTGCTTTATAGTGTGTACTGAGTGTACTTTAAAGAGTGTGCTTCATAGTGTGTACTGAGTGTACTTTAAAGAGTGTGCTTTATAGTGTGTACTGAGTGCACTTTAAAGAGTGTGCTTTATAGTGTGTACTGAGTGTACTTTAAAGAGTGTGCTTTATAGTGTGTAATGAGTGCACTTTAAAGAGTGTGCTTTATAGTGTGTACTGAGTGTACTTTAAAGAGTGTGCTTCATAGTGTGTACTGAGTGTACTTTAAAGAGTGTGCTTTATAGTGTGTACTGAGTGTACTTTAAAGAGTGTGCTTTATAGTGTGTACTGAGTGCACTTTAAAGAGTGTGCTTTATAGTGTGTAATGAGTGTACTTTAAAGAGTGTGCTTTATAGTGTGTACTGAGTGTACTTTAAAGAGTGTGCTTTATAGTGTGTACTGAGTGCACTTTAAAGAGTGTGCTTTATAGTGTGTACTGAGTGTACTTTATAGAGTGTGCTTTATAGTGTGTACTGAGTGTACTTTAAAGAGTGTGCTTTATAGTGTGTACTGAGTGTGCACTTTAAAGAGTGTGCTTTATAGTGTGTACTGAGTGTACTTTAAAGAGTGTGCTTTATAGTGTGTACTGAGTGCACTTTAAAGAGTGTGCTTTATAGTGTGTACTGAGTGCACTTTAAAGAGTGTGCTTTATAGTGTGTACTGAGTGTACTTTAAAGAGTGTGCTTTATAGTGTGTACTGAGTGTACTTTAAAGAGTGTGCTTTATAGTGTGTACTGAGTGCACTTTAAAGAGTGTGCTTTATAGTGTGTACTGAGTGTACTTTAAAGAGTGTGCTTTATAGTGTGTACTGAGTGCACTTTAAAGAGTGTGCTTTATAGTGTGTACTGAGTGTACTTTAAAGAGTGTGCTTTATAGTGTGTACTGAGTGCACTTTAAAGAGTGTGCTTTATAGTGTGTACTGAGTGTACTTTAAAGAGTGTGCTTTATAGTGTGTACTGAGTGTACTTTAAAGAGTGTGCTTTATAGTGTGTACTGAGTGCACTTTAAAGAGTGTGCTTTATAGTGTGTACTGAGTGTACTTTAAAGAGTGTGCTTTATAGTGTGTACTGAGTGCACTTTAAAGAGTGTGCTTTATAGTGTGTACTGAGTGCACTTTAAAGAGTGTGCTTTATAGTGTGTAATGAGTGTACTTTAAAGAGTGTGCTTTATAGTGTGTAATGAGTGCACTTTAAAGAGTGTGCTTTATAGTGTGTAATGAGTGTACTTTAAAGAGTGTGCTTTATAGTGTGTACTGAGTGTACTTTAAAGAGTGTGCTTTATAGTGTGTACTGAGTGCACTTTAAAGAGTGTGCTTTATAGTGTGTGTGTACTGAGTGCACTTTAAAGAGTGTGCTTTATAGTGTGTACTGAGTGTACTTTAAAGAGTGTGCTTTATAGTGTGTACTGAGTGTACTTTAAAGAGTGTGCTTTATAGTGTGTACTGAGTGTACTTTAAAGAGTGTGCTTTATAGTGTGTACTGAGTGTACTTTAAAGAGTGTGCTTTATAGTGTGTACTGAGTGCACTTTAAAGAGTGTGCTTTATAGTGTGTACTGAGTGTACTTTAAAGAGTGTGCTTTATAGTGTGTACTGAGTGTACTTTAAAGAGTGTGCTTTATAGTGTGTACTGAGTGTACTTTAAAGAGTGTGCTTTATAGTGTGTACTGAGTGCACTTTAAAGAGTGTGCTTTATAGTGTGTACTGAGTGTACTTTAAAGAGTGTGCTTTATAGTGTGTACTGAGTGCACTTTAAAGAGTGTGCTTTATAGTGTGTACTGAGTGTACTTTAAAGAGTGTGCTTTATAGTGTGTACTGAGTGCACTTTAAAGAGTGTGCTTTATAGTGTGTAGTGAGTGCACTTTAAAGAGTGTGCTTTATAGTGTGTACTGAGTGCACTTTAAAGAGTGTGCTTTATAGTGTGTACTGAGTGCACTTTAAAGAGTGTGCTTTATAGTGTGTACTGAGTGTACTTTAAAGAGTGTGCTTTATAGTGTGTACTGAGTGCACTTTAAAGAGTGTGCTTTATAGTGTGTAGTGAGTGCACTTTAAAGAGTGTGCTTTATAGTGTGTACTGAGTGCACTTTAAAGAGTGTGCTTTATAGTGTGTAATGAGTGCACTTTAAAGAGTGTGCTTTATAGTGTGTACTGAGTGCACTTTAAAGAGTGTGCTTTATAGTGTGTACTGAGTGTACTTTAAAGAGTGTGCTTTATAGTGTGTACTGAGTGCACTTTAAAGAGTGTGCTTTATAGTGTGTACTGAGTGTACTTTAAAGAGTGTGCTTTATAGTGTGTACTGAGTGCACTTCAAAGAGTGTGCTTTATAGTGTGTACTGAGTGTACTTTAAAGAGTGTGCTTTATAGTGTGTACTGAGTGCACTTTAAAGAGTGTGCTTTATAGTGTGTACTGAGTGCACTTTAAAGAGTGTGCTTTATAGTGTGTACTGAGTGTACTTTAAAGAGTGTGCTTTATAGTGTGTACTGAGTGTACTTTAAAGAGTGTGCTTTATAGTGTGTACTGAGTGTACTTTAAAGAGTGTGCTTTATAGTGTGTACTGAGTGTACTTTAAAGAGTGTGCTTTATAGTGTGTACTGAGTGCACTTTAAAGAGTGTGCTTTATAGTGTGTACTGAGTGCACTTTAAAGAGTGTGCTTTATAGTGTGTACTGAGTGCACTTTAAAGAGTGTGCTTTATAGTGTGTACTGAGTGCACTTTAAAGAGTGTGCTTTATAGTGTGTACTGAGTGCACTTTAAAGAGTGTGCTTTATAGTGTGTACTGAGTGCACTTTAAAGAGTGTGCTTTATAGTGTGTACTGAGTGCACTTTAAAGAGTGTGCTTTATAGTGTGTACTGAGTGCACTTTAAAGAGTGTGCTTTATAGTGTGTACTGAGTGCACTTTAAAGAGTGTGCTTTATAGTGTGTACTGAGTGTACTTTAAAGAGTGTGCTTTATAGTGTGTAATGAGTGCACTTTAAAGAGTGTGCTTTATAGTGTGTACTGAGTGTACTTTAAAGAGTGTGCTTTATAGTGTGTACTGAGTGTACTTTAAAGAGTGTGCTTTATAGTGTGTACTGAGTGCACTTTAAAGAGTGTGCTTTATAGTGTGTACTGAGTGCACTTTAAAGAGTGTGCTTTATAGTGTGTACTGAGTGTACTTTAAAGAGTGTGCTTTATAGTGTGTACTGAGTGTACTTTAAAGAGTGTGCTTTATAGTGTGTACTGAGTGTACTTTAAAGAGTGTGCTTTATAGTGTGTACTGAGTGCACTTTAAAGAGTGTGCTTTATAGTGTGTACTGAGTGTACTTTAAAGAGTGTGCTTTATAGTGTGTACTGAGTGTACTTTAAAGAGTGTGCTTTATAGTGTGTACTGAGTGCACTTTAAAGAGTGTGCTTTATAGTGTGTACTGAGTGTACTTTAAAGAGTGTGCTTTATAGTGTGTACTGTATAGTGTGTACTTTAAAGAGTGTGCTTTATAGTGTGTACTGTATAGTGTGCACTTTAAAGAGTGTGCTTTATAGTGTGTACTGAGTGTACTTTAAAGAGTGTGCTTTATAGTGTGTACTGAGTGCACTTTAAAGAGTGTGCTTTATAGTGTGTACTGAGTGCACTTTAAAGAGTGTGCTTTATAGTGTGTACTGAGTGCACTTTAAAGAGTGTGCTTTATAGTGTGTAATGAGTGCACTTTAAAGAGTGTGCTTTATAGTGTGTACTGAGTGCACTTTAAAGAGTGTGCTTTATAGTGTGTACTAAGTGCACTTTAAAGAGTGTGCTTTATAGTGTGTACTGTATAGTGTGCACTTTAAAGAGTGTGCTTTATAGTGTGTACTGAGTGTACTTTAAAGAGTGTGCTTTATAGTGTGTACTGAGTGTACTTTAAAGAGTGTGCTTTATAGTGTGTACTGAGTGCACTTTAAAGAGTGTGCTTTATAGTGTGTACTGAGTGCACTTTAAAGAGTGTGCTTTATAGTGTGTACTGAGTGCACTTTAAAGAGTGTGCTTTATAGTGTGTACTGAGTGCACTTTAAAGAGTGTGCTTTATAGTGTGTACTGAGTGTACTTTAAAGAGTGTGCTTTATAGTGTGTACTGAGTGCACTTTAAAGAGTGTGCTTTATAGTGTGTACTGAGTGTACTTTAAAGAGTGTGCTTTATAGTGTGTACTGAGTGCACTTTAAAGAGTGTGCTTTATAGTGTGTAGTGAGTGTACTTTAAAGAGTGTGCTTTATAGTGTGTACTGAGTGCACTTTAAAGAGTGTGCTTTATAGTGTGTACTGAGTGTACTTTAAAGAGTGTGCTTTATAGTGTGTACTGTATAGTGTGCACTTTAAAGAGTGTGCTTTATAGTGTGTACTGAGTGTACTTTAAAGAGTGTGCTTTATAGTGTGTACTGAGTGTACTTTAAAGAGTGTGTTTTATAGTGTGTACTGAGTGCACTTTAAAGAGTGTGCTTTATAGTGTGTACTGAGTGCACTTTAAAGAGTGTGCTTTATAGTGTGTAGTGAGTGTACTTTAAAGAGTGTGCTTTATAGTGTGTACTGAGTGCACTTTAAAGAGTGTGCTTTATAGTGTGTACTGAGTGCACTTTAAAGAGTGTGCTTTATAGTGTGTACTGAGTGCACTTTAAAGAGTGTGCTTTATAGTGTGTACTGAGTGCACTTTAAAGAGTGTGCTTTATAGTGTGTACTGAGTGTACTTTAAAGAGTGTGCTTTATAGTGTGTACTGAGTGCACTTTAAAGAGTGTGCTTTATAGTGTGTACTGAGTGCACTTTAAAGAGTGTGCTTTATAGTGTGTACTGAGTGTACTTTAAAGAGTGTGCTTTATAGTGTGTAATGAGTGCACTTTAAAGAGTGTGCTTTATAGTGTGTACTGAGTGCACTTTAAAGAGTGTGCTTTATAGTGTGTACTGAGTGTACTTTAAAGAGTGTGCTTTATAGTGTGTACTGAGTGCACTTTAAAGAGTGTGCTTTATAGTGTGTACTGAGTGCACTTTAAAGAGTGTGCTTTATAGTGTGTAATGAGTGCACTTTAAAGAGTGTGCTTTATAGTGTGTACTGAGTGCACTTTAAAGAGTGTGCTTTATAGTGTGTACTGAGTGCACTTTAAAGAGTGTGCTTTATAGTGTGTACTGTATAGTGTGCACTTTAAAGAGTGTGCTTTATAGTGTGTACTGAGTGTACTTTAAAGAGTGTGCTTTATAGTGTGTACTGAGTGTACTTTAAAGAGTGTGCTTTATAGTGTGTACTGAGTGTACTTTAAAGAGTGTGCTTTATAGTGTGTACTGTATAGTGTGCACTTTAAAGAGTGTGCTTTATAGTGTGTACTGAGTGTACTTTAAAGAGTGTGCTTTATAGTGTGTACTGAGTGTACTTTAAAGAGTGTGCTTTATAGTGTGTACTGTATAGTGTGCACTTTAAAGAGTGTGCTTTATAGTGTGTACTGAGTGCACTTTAAAGAGTGTGCTTTATAGTGTGTACTGAGTGCACTTTAAAGAGTGTGCTTTATAGTGTGTACTGAGTGTACTTTAAAGAGTGTGCTTTATAGTGTGTACTGAGTGCACTTTAAAGAGTGTGCTTTATAGTGTGTACTGAGTGCACTTTAAAGAGTGTGCTTTATAGTGTGTACTGAGTGCACTTTAAAGAGTGTGCTTTATAGTGTGTACTGAGTGTACTTTAAAGAGTGTGCTTTATAGTGTGTACTGAGTGTACTTTAAAGAGTGTGCTTTATAGTGTGTACTGAGTGCACTTTAAAGAGTGTGCTTTATAGTGTGTACTGAGTGCACTTTAAAGAGTGTGCTTTATAGTGTGTACTGAGTGCACTTTAAAGAGTGTGCTTTATAGTGTGTACTGAGTGCACTTTAAAGAGTGTGCTTTATAGTGTGTACTGAGTGCACTTTAAAGAGTGTGCTTTATAGTGTGTACTGAGTGTACTTTAAAGAGTGTGCTTTATAGTGTGTACTGAGTGCACTTTAAAGAGTGTGCTTTATAGTGTGTACTGAGTGCACTTTAAAGAGTGTGCTTTATAGTGTGTACTGAGTGTACTTTAAAGAGTGTGCTTTATAGTGTGTACTGAGTGTACTTTAAAGAGTGTGCTTTATAGTGTGTACTGAGTGTACTTTAAAGAGTGTGCTTTATAGTGTGTACTGAGTGCACTTTAAAGAGTGTGCTTTATAGTGTGTACTGAGTGCACTTTAAAGAGTGTGCTTTATAGTGTGTACTGAGTGCACTTTAAAGAGTGTGCTTTATAGTGTGTACTGAGTGCACTTTAAAGAGTGTGCTTTATAGTGAGTACTGAGTGTACTTTAAAGAGTGTGCTTTATAGTGTGTACTGAGTGCACTTTAAAGAGTGTGCTTTATAGTGTGTACTGAGTGCACTTTAAAGAGTGTGCTTTATAGTGTGTACTGAGTGTACTTTAAAGAGTGTGCTTTATAGTGTGTACTGAGTGTACTTTAAAGAGTGTGCTTTATAGTGTGTACTGAGTGCACTTTAAAGAGTGTGCTTTATAGTGTGTACTGAGTGTACTTTAAAGAGTGTGCTTTATAGTGTTTACTGTATAGTGTGCACTTTAAAGAGTGTGCTTTATAGTGTGTACTGAGTGTACTTTAAAGAGTGTGCTTTATAGTGTGTACTGAGTTAAAGAGTGTGCTTTATAGTGTGTACTGAGTGTACTTTAAAGAGTGTGCTTTATAGTGTGTACTGAGTGTACTTTAAAGAGTGTGCTTTATAGTGTGTACTGAGTGCACTTTAAAGAGTGTGCTTTATAGTGTGTACTGAGTGTACTTTAAAGAGTGTGCTTTATAGTGTGTAATGAGTGTACTTTAAAGAGTGTGCTTCATAGTGTGTACTGAGTGTACTTTAAAGAGTGTGCTTTATAGTGTGTACTGAGTGTACTTTAAAGAGTGTGCTTTATAGTGTGTACTGAGTGTACTTTAAAGAGTGTGCTTTATAGTGTGTACTGAGTGCACTTTAAAGAGTGTGCTTTATAGTGTGTACTGAGTGTACTTTAAAGAGTGTGCTTTATAGTGTGTACTGAGTGTACTTTAAAGAGTGTGCTTTATAGTGTGTACTGAGTGTACTTTAAAGAGTGTGCTTTATAGTGTGTACTGAGTGTACTTTAAAGAGTGTGCTTTATAGTGTGTACTGAGTGCACTTTAAAGAGTGTGCTTTATAGTGTGTAGTGAGTGCACTTTAAAGAGTGTGCTTTATAGTGTGTACTGAGTGTACTTTAAAGAGTGTGCTTTATAGTGTGTACTGAGTGTACTTTAAAGAGTGTGCTTTATAGTGTGTACTTTAAAGAGTGTGCTTTATAGTGTGTACTGTATAGTGTGCACTTTAAAGAGTGTGCTTTATAGTCTGTAATGAGTGCACTTTAAAGAGTGTGCTTTATAGTGTGTACTGTATAGTGTGCACTTTAAAGAGTGTGCTTTATAGTGTGTACTGAGTGCACTTTAAAGAGTGTGCTTTATAGTCTGTAATGAGTGCACTTTAAAGAGTGTGCTTTATAGTGTGTACTGTATAGTGTGCACTTTAAAGAGTGTGCTTTATAGTGTGTACTGAGTGCACTTTAAAGAGTGTGCTTTATAGTCTGTAATGAGTGCACTTTAAAGAGTGTGCTTTATAGTGTGTACTGAGTGTACTTTAAAGAGTGTGCTTTATAGTGTGTACTGAGTGTACTTTAAAGAGTGTGCTTTATAGTGTGTACTGAGTGTACTTTAAAGAGTGTGCTTTATAGTGTGTACTTATCTTAACAGACAGAATCTGTACTTAATTCACATATTACAATAAACACAACCAACAAAGTGATATGCCAATGAATACTAAGCTACTTCCGCTCCTGTCCTTCATAATAAAAGCTGCTGCTGGAGGTTAAATCGAGCTGTTCCTTTCAAAACAAAGTGAACTGACCAGGCGTTGAATGTCGTAGGCGAGAGATTTAAAGTGCAGACTGCTGGAGTTTCTGAGCTCTTCAGAGAAAATGGCTCCATCTGTGACCACCATCCGACCACTCAGTACCACCGGCTCAACGGCACCTGGACACAACAAAAACACAACGATCAATAACTTCTGCTGACACCTGATCAGGTGATCAAACACAGACTGTATGTTTACCTTCAGGCTGCAGGCTGAGACACGAAACCACGATCAGACCGACACAGCAGAGAAGAAGCAGAGATGACACAATGGCGAGAAGGAACTCGAGAGAGGACAGACGGCGCTTCATACCGACAGCTGAGACATCAAATCCAATTATCAACACAATAGTTATTACATTTTGAAAATAAGGTTCCGTCACATCCTGTCATCAATGAACAGACTCACCTGTGTGGAGAGTTGACCTGCTGCAGACTTCAGGTGTTCTGTGTGTTTGACTCTTCGTCTTCTGAATATGCTCCCTGATTGGCTTTTATTGAGCTGAAAATGACTGATGGCTCATTATCGATACAGCCGCTGATAATTGTTCATGTTTGTGACCTACGCCCTGCTGACTCACTGTTCAGGTGAGAAAACAACCTGCTGTCTGCGAACGCCTCAGTCGTGTTTAGTAAGGTGTTAATATATCTGATTGTGTTGATTGATTCATCACAACGTTCTGATTTGAAAGTTAAATCGTGTTTTTGATCTTCAAAGAATTCAAGTCTAAAACTTCAGACTGCACCTGTCAATCAAACAGAAATACGTTTCATTCATTCTTCAGATCAAGTCTCACCTGTCTGTCTCACCTGTTCGTTCATTACCATGAACTGCTCTGTTTCTGTTTTTATTACAGTCCGGAGTCTAGCAGCAGTATACCTGTCAGGTAAGCTGAGCTAATGTTGTCCCGCCCCCCTGCACTCACCTGTCAGGTCATCTGCCCTAAAGTGCCACGTAGCCGCTATGCCATCAGTGCCCCAATAATCCTAATCTAATCTTAGAAATGGATGATAAATTGATGTTGTTATTAATAAGATAATCAATATTGTGACATCATAATCAGCTGATCAGTAAAAACAAACTCAGTCTCGTGTTTGATTTATTTTATTTTTCTGAGGATGAAAAAAAGAAATGACTTAAACAAACTAAATCAAAGAGGACAGAGGAAGTGGTGGATTGACTCATTGATTGGTTGATTCATTGGTTGGTTGATTCATTGATTGGTTGATTCATTGATTGGTTGATTCATTGATTGGTTGATTCATTGATTGGTTGATTCATTGATTGGTTGATTGATTGATTGATTGATTCATTGATTGGTTGATTGATTGATTGATTGGTTGATTGATTGATTGGTTGATTGATTGATTGATTGATTGATTGGTTGATTCATTGATTGGTTGATTCATTGGTTGGTTGATTCATTGGTTGGTTGATTGATTGATTGGTTGATTCATTGATTGGTTGATTCATTGATTGGTTGATTCATTGATTGGTTGATTCATTGATTGGTTGATTGATTGATTGATTGGTTGATTCATTGATTGGTTGATTCATTGGTTGGTTGATTCATTGGTTGGTTGATTCATTGGTTGGTTGATTCATTGATTGGTTGATTCATTGGTTGGTTGATTCATTGGTTGGTTGATTCATTGATTGGTTGATTCATTGGTTGGTTGATTCATTGGTTGGTTGATTCATTGGTTGGTTGATTCATTGGTTGGTTGATTCATTGGTTGGTTGATTCATTGGTTGGTTGATTCATTGGTTGGTTGATTCATTGGTTGGTTGATTCATTGGTTGGTTGATTCATTGGTTGGTTGATTCATTGATTGGTTGATTCAGATCAAACTTTTTGGTAAATGTTGCTCAAATCAAACTGATTTTATTAATACAAACTTTAAATCTCAGTTTCGTCTCTACCGCATTTATTAAGGCTTTTAATCTGAAATATGACTCACGTCATTTCCTCAGAATTTTAAAAATACAGTTGGAACGTGAGTGGTTGTTCAGAGTTTGTTGTTAAATTAAATTCATTTAAATATTAAAAATCAAACGGGGTTTGGCTGACATATTTTTTTCTGCTCTGCAGCTGATCGTTCACTCTGAAATTTTCAATAAAGTTTTTTAATTTTTGACAAATATTTGGATTGGACGGGACGATCAGGACAGCTGGTAGATGTTCTTCACAACTGACCCCTCCGCCCCATCCTCATCTTCGTTGTCATGGCGCTCTGAGGGTAATAAAGGAGGCGGAGTCAGATTTAAACAGGTATATTGTCTCCTAGCAACAGGTTCTGGACAAAAGGGGTGGGGCCTAACCATATCCCCGTATATGATGGTCAATATAAACATACTGACATGAGGGGGCGGAGCCTAATCATAGCCCCTTATATGATGGTCAATATAAATATACTGACAGGAGGGGGGGGGGGGCCTAATCAGAGCCCTGTTTATTCCCTTAAGCCAAAATGTTTGGAGCCATCCTGCATACAGGTAAATTACCTGTGTTGTGCTCCTCTTCTTCTCCTATCTTTAATGTGTCTCCTCCTCTGACCTCCTCCTCCTCCTCTCTGTGTGCAGCGATGTTTCTGTAAGTCTGAGGCAGAATGAGAAAACCATGGTGTTCAGTTGATGAAAGCCTGTCAGACAATGCTCAGGGCTCAGCTACAGGTGTGTCCTTACCTGTTCATTTGGACACGACGGGGGAAGGAGACTGTCTATGATCTGACCAATCATTTTAAAGGTGGGTCTGTCTGTGGGCTCCAGACTCCAGCAGAGCGTCATCAGCTGATACCTGATGTGTGTAAAAAAAACTTTATTAACATTCACACTAACGTCTTTCTGTCTGCTCACGTCTGTCACATTCAAAAGAACTTTATTAACATTCACACTAACGTCATTCTGTCTGCTCACTTCTGTCACATTCAAAAAAACTTTATTAACATTCACACTAACGTCATTCTGTCTGCTCACGTCTGTCACATTCAAAAAAACTTTATTAACATTCACACTAACGTCATTCTGTCTGCTCACGTCTGTCACATTCAAAAAAAACTTTATTTCAAAAAAACTTTATTTACATTCACACTAACGTCATTCTGTCTGCTCACGTCTGTCACATTCAAAAAAACTTTATTAACATTCACACTAACGTCATTCTGTCTGCTCACGTCTGTCACATTCAAAAAAAACTTTATTAACATTCACACTAACGTCATTCTGTCTGCTCACGTCTGTCACATTCAAAAAACTTTATTAACATTCACACTAACGTCTTTCTGTCTGCTCACGTCTGTCACATTCAAAAAAACTTTATTAACATTCACACTAACGTCATTCTGTCTGCTCACGTCTGTCACATTCAAAAAAACTTTATTTACATTCACACTAACGTCATTCTGTCTGCTCACGTCTGTCACATTCAAAAAACTTTATTTACATTCACACTAACGTCATTCTGTCTGCTCACGTCTGTCACATTCAAAAAAACTTTATTAACATTCACACTAACGTCATTCTGTCTGCTCACGTCTGTCACATTCAAAAAACTTTATTAACATTCACACTAACGTCTTTCTGTCTGCTCACGTCTGTCACATTCAAAAAACTTTATTGACATTCACACTAACGTCATTCTGTCTGCTCACGTCTGTCACATTCAAAAAACTTTATTAACATTCACACTAACGTCATTCTGTCTGCTCACGTCTGTCACATTCAAAAAACTTTATTGACATTCACACTAACGTCATTCTGTCTGCTCACGTCTGTCACATTCAAAAAACTTTATTTACATTCACACTAACGTCATTCTGTTTGCTCACGTCTGTCACATTCAAAAAACTTTATTGACATTCACACTAACGTCTTTCTGTCTGCTCACGTCTGTCACATTCAAAAAACTTTATTAACATTCACACTAACGTCATTCTGTCTGCTCACGTCTGTCACATTCAAAAAACTTTATTAACATTCACACTAACGTCATTCTGTCTGCTCACATCTGTCACATTCAAAAAAACTTTATTAACATTCACACTAACGTCTTTCTGTCTGCTCACGTCTGTCACATTCAAAAAAACTTTATTAACATTCACACTAACGTCATTCTGTCTGCTCACATCTGTCACATTCAAAAAAACTTTATTAACATTCACACTAACGTCATGCTGTTTACTCACATCTCTACAGGAGCAAAGTCTGGCTGATCCATGTGGCGGCCATTTTGGATCATCTTATAGAAGTTTGTATCCACTGCAACATTTGGGTATGGACTCTTGCCTGATCAGGTAGGCACACACGCACAAAGTATTATCAACTACATGTCCCAGAGAGCATTGTTGAAAGAAGCATCCAATAAGAGAGCTTCCTCCACTGTTGCCAGGCGAATAATGTGAGGCTGAAGTGGGAGTGGCTATGTGTTTCAAATGTGACATCACTATGATGTCACAGGTCTGGAAGCAACTACTGCTAAGGCTCATGGGTATTGTAGTCAATGGAAACCTATCTGATGTTCAATATAACACAAATCTCCATAATGCAATGATCAATTAAAACAGAGCTGCTATCTGATTGGATGAGATGCTGCCATGGTTACCCAGAGAGAAGATCTCCCATAGCAAGACTCCATATGACCAGACGTCGCTCTGCACCGTGTACACACACTGAAAGATACTCTCTGGAGCCATCCACTTCACCGGGAGACGAGCCTTCAAAATAAAACACACAGGAAGTGTCAAAATAAGACACACTGAAAAATATTGATCAGGTTTGTCTTTTTTCTGGTTAAGTTTTTTTTTAATTGGCTGATTTTTACGGTTGATACCCACGAACACATGGAACACACACACTGCTTTCTGAGGTTGTGTTTACAAACAGCAGCTGTGATTGAAAAACAGAAAGAACTTGAATTTTGACCCTGTCGGCTCTCCATACACAGGTAAGAGGTGAACACTGACGTTTCCCTGGACAATGTAGTTGTCGTCGTTCCTGATGTCTCTCGCCAAACCGAAGTCACAAATCTTTGCAACACCACCGTCTGTCAGCAGGACGTTTCTCGCCGCTACGTCTCTATGGATACACTGAGAGACAGACAGGTGAGACAGGCAGGTGAGAGACACACAGGCAGACAGGGGACAGACAGACAGGTGAGACAGACAGGCAGACAGGTGAGAGACAGACAGGTGAGACAGACAGGTGAGAGACAGACAGGCAGACAGGTGAGAGACAGACAGGTGAGAGACAGACAGGCAGATAGATGAGAGACAGACAGGTGAGAGACAGACAGGCAGATAGATGAGAGACAGACAGGTGTGAGACAGACAGGTGAGACAGACAGGCAGACAGTTGAGAGACAGACAGGTGTGAGACAGACAGGTGAGACAGACATGCAGACAGTTGAGAGACAGAGAGGTGAGAGACAGACAGGCAGACAGGTGAGAGACAGAGAGGTGAGAGACAGACAGGTGAGACAGACAGGAAGACAGTTGAGAGACAGAGAGGTGAGAGACAGACAGGTGAGACAGACAGGCAGACAGATGAGAGACAGACAGGTGAGAGACAGACAGCTGAGACAGACAGGTGAGAGACAGAGAGGTGAGAGAATTATTTAACTTGCGTGTGTGTGTGTGTTTGTGTGTGTGTGTGTGTGCTTACATTCCTGGTGGACAGGAAGTCCAGACCCTGAGCCACCTGGTAGGAAAACCTCACGAGGTCACCAACAGACAAACTGTCTTTCTGCACACCTTAGAGACAGAAAGAGAGTGAGACAGGTTTGAAAAAATTACATGTGGGTCCAGGTGTGTTCAGGTTTGTTCAGATGGGTCCAGTTGTTGTCACGTGTGTTCAGGTGTGCTCAGGTGTGCTCAGGTGTGCTCAGGTGTGTTCAGGTGGGTTCAGTTGTTGTCACGTGTGTTCAGGTGTGTTCAGGTGTGCTCAGGTGTGTTCAGTTGTTGTCACGTGTGTTCAGGTGTGCTCAGGTGTGTTCAGGTGTGCTCAGGTGTGCTCAGGTGTGTTCACGTGTGTTCAGGTGTGCTCAGGTGTGTTCAGGTGTGCTCAGGTGTGTTCAGGTGTGTTCACGTGTGTTCAGGTGTGCTCAGGTGTGTTAAGGTGTGTTCAGGTGTGCTCAGGTGTGTTCAGGTGTGCTCAGGTGTGTTCAGGTGTGTTCACGTGTGTTCAGGTGTGCTCAGATGTGCACAGGTGTTTTCAGGTGGGTTCAGTTGTTGTCACGTGTGTTCAGGTGTGCTCAGGGGTCTCATTTATAAAAGAGTGCGTAGAATCCATTCTAAAAATGTATGTGCGCCAAAACCCCTGAAATGGCGTGCGCACAAAATAATTCAGATTTATAAAACTGTTTGTACGCACACCTGCACGCAATGTTCCCTTTATAAATCACGATCCACCTGGAAATGTGCGCACGTAGATTAGCCCCATGTCCCGCCCTCTACACGCCCACATTCAACCATCAACGGTCGATGCAAAGCAGCTCGTGAATGAAAATGCATACAAACGAGGGGGCAGGTCAAAGGTTTCCAGCGCTGGATCGTGGTGAAAACCGGAAGTTTAGACGAAGAAAATAAAGTTTGTGACCCAGAAAAGGAGGAGCTTGTGAATGAAGTGAAGGTTAGAAAGCACATAGCGGTAGTTTGCTGCAGCAGGAGGGTCACAAACTAAGAACAGAGAATGACACCACGTTGCTGCTGCATTCACGCCGTCCTCCTACAGCGCCAACACATCCACCGTTCATCATTACCACGAGTATATCTGCAATGTTCACATGTTTACAGGAGCCACACTGATTCATATACTGTCAGAGTGCTCACGTCAGTCAGCAGTCTCCCTCACTCTATATTATTATTCATCAAAGGTTTGATCAATGAACAACATCTTTAATTGTTGGTCACATTTGTTCGTGGTAAACTCCGTCTGCTCTGTGACTCATTATGAGGACATTAGGTCTAATGATCGTGTCAGAGATGCCCCGACTTCATGTCCACACTTTAATAATTTACACAATAAATACGTGCAGGTGATGAAGATGTGCTGAGTAACGAGAAGGTGAAATGTGTGAAGCCACCGCTGTGTCTCTGTGTCTCTGTGCTCTGTGTCTCTGTGCTCTGTGTCTCTGTGCTCTGTGTCTCTGTGCTCTGTGTCTCTGTGCTCTGTGTCTCTGTGCTCTGTGTCTCTGTGCTCTGTGTCTCTGTGTCTCTGTGCTCTGTGCTCTGTGTCTCTGTGCTCTGTGTCTCTGTGTCTCTGTGCTCTGTGTCTCTGTGTCTCTGTGTCTCTGTGCTCTGTGTCTCTGTGCTCTGTGTCTCTGTGTCTCTGTGTCTCTGTGCTCTGTGTCTCTGTGTCTCTGTGTCTCTGTGCTCTGTGTCTCTGTGCTCTGTGTCTCTGTGTCTCTGTGTCTCTGTGTCTCTGTGTCTCTGTGTCTCTGTGTCTCTGTGTCTCTGTGCTCTGTGTCTCTGTGCTCTGTGTCTCTGTGTCTCTGTGTCTCTGTGTCTCTGTGTCTCTGTGTCTCTGTGTCTCTGTGCTCTGTGTCTCTGTGTCTCTGTGTCTCTGTGTCTCTGTGCTCTGTGTCTCTGTGTCTCTGTGTCTCTGTGCTCTGTGTCTCTGTGTCTCTGTGCTCTGTGTCTCTGTGCTCTGTGTCTCTGTGCTCTGTGTCTCTGTGCTCTGTGTCTCTGTGCTCTGTGTCTCTGTGCTCTGTGTCTCTGTGTCTCTGTGTCTCTGTGTCTCTGTGCTCTGTGTCTCTGTGTCTCTGTGTCTCTGTGTCTCTGTGTCTCTGTGTCTCTGTGTCTCTGTGCTCTGTGTCTCTGTGTCTCTGTGTCTCTGTGTCTCTGTGTCTCTGTGCTCTGTGTCTCTGTGTCTCTGTGCTCTGTGTCTCTGTGTCTCTGTGTCTCTGTGCCTCTGTGTCTCTGTGCTCTGTGTCTCTGTGCTCTGTGTCTCTGTGTCTCTGTGCTCTGTGTCTCTGTGCTCTGTGTCTCTGTGTCTCTGTGCTCTGTGTCTCTGTGCTCTGTGTCTCTGTGTCTCTGTGTCTCTGTGTCTCTGTGCTCTGTGTCTCTGTGTCTCTGTGCTCTGTGTCTCTGTGCTCTGTGTCTCTGTGTCTCTGTGCTCTGTGTCTCTGTGCTCTGTGTCTCTGTGCTCTGTGTCTCTGTGTCTCTGTGTCTCTGTGTCTCTGTGTCTCTGTGTCTCTGTGCTCTGTGTCTCTGTGCTCTGTGTCTCTGTGCTCTGTGTCTCTGTGCTCTGTGTCTCTGTGCTCTGTGTCTCTGTGTCTCTGTGCTCTGTGTCTCTGTGCTCTGTGTCTCTGTGCTCTGTGTCTCTGTGTCTCTGTGTCTCTGTGCTCTGTGTCTCTGTGTCTCTGTGTCTCTGTGCTCTGTGTCTCTGTGCTCTGTGTCTCTGTGCTCTGTGTCTCTGTGTCTCTGTGCTCTGTGTCTCTGTGTCTCTGTGCTCTGTGTCTCTGTGTCTCTGTGCTCTGTGTCTCTGTGCTCTGTGTCTCTGTGCTCTGTGTCTCTGTGTCTCTGTGTCTCTGTGCTCTGTGCTCTGTGTCTCTGTGTCTCTGTGTCTCTGTGCTCTGTGTCTCTGTGTCTCTGTGTCTCTGTGCTCTGTGTCTCTGTGTCTCTGTGCTCTGTGTCTCTGTGTCTCTGTGTCTCTGTGCTCTGTGTCTCTGTGTCTCTGTGCTCTGTGTCTCTGTGCTCTGTGTCTCTGTGCTCTGTGTCTCTGTGCTCTGTGTCTCTGTGTCTCTGTGTCTCTGTGTCTCTGTGCTCTGTGTCTCTGTGCTCTGTGTCTCTGTGTCTCTGTGTCTCTGTGCTCTGTGTCTCTGTGTCTCTGTGTCTCTGTGTCTCTGTGCTCTGTGTCTCTGTGCTCTGTGTCTCTGTGCTCTGTGTCTCTGTGCTCTGTGTCTCTGTGTCTCTGTGTCTCTGTGTCTCTGTGTCTCTGTGCTCTGTGTCTCTGTGTCTCTGTGTCTCTGTGTCTCTGTGTCTCTGTGCTCTGTGTCTCTGTGCTCTGTGTCTCTGTGTCTCTGTGTCTCTGTGTCTCTGTGCTCTGTGTCTCTGTGTCTCTGTGTCTCTGTGCTCTGTGTCTCTGTGTCTCTGTGCTCTGTGTCTCTGTGTCTCTGTGTCTCTGTGTCTCTGTGCTCTGTGTCTCTGTGCTCTGTGTCTCTGTGTCTCTGTGCTCTGTGTCTCTGTGCTCTGTGTCTCTGTGTCTCTGTGTCTCTGTGTCTCTGTGCTCTGTGTCTCTGTGTCTCTGTGTCTCTGTGTCTCTGTGCTCTGTGTCTCTGTGCTCTGTGTCTCTGTGCTCTGTGTCTCTGTGTCTCTGTGTCTCTGTGCTCTGTGTCTCTGTGCTCTGTGTCTCTGTGTCTCTGTGTCTCTGTGTCTCTGTGTCTCTGTGTCTCTTTGTCTCTGTGTCTCTGTGTCTCTGTGCTCTGTGTCTCTGTGTCTCTGTGCTCTGTGTCTCTGTGTCTCTGTGTCTCTGTGCTCTGTGTCTCTGTGCTCTGTGTCTCTGTGTCTCTGTGCTCTGTGTCTCTGTGTCTCTGTGCTCTGTGTCTCTGTGCTCTGTGTCTCTGTGTCTCTGTGTCTCTGTGTCTCTGTGCTCTGTGTCTCTGTGTCTCTGTGCTCTGTGTCTCTGTGTCTCTGTGTCTCTGTGTCTCTGTGTCTCTGTGTCTCTGTGCTCTGTGTCTCTGTGCTCTGTGTCTCTGTGTCTCTGTGCTCTGTGTCTCTGTGTCTCTGTGCTCTGTGTCTCTGTGCTCTGTGTCTCTGTGTCTCTGTGTCTCTGTGCTCTGTGTCTCTGTGCTCTGTGTCTCTGTGTCTCTGTGCTCTGTGTCTCTGTGCTCTGTGTCTCTGTGCTCTTTGTCTCTGTGCTCTGTGTCTCTGTGTCTCTGTGTCTCTGTGCTCTGTGTCTCTGTGTCTCTGTGTCTCTGTGCTCTGTGTCTCTGTGTCTCTGTGTCTCTGTGTCTCTGTGTCTCTGTGCTCTGTGTCTCTGTGTCTCTGTGTCTCTGTGCTCTGTGTCTCTGTCTCTGTGTCTCTGTGCTCTGTGTCTCTGTGTCTCTGTGTCTCTGTGTCTCTGTGCTCTGTGTCTCTGTGTCTCTGTGTCTCTGTGTCTCTGTGCTCTGTGTCTCTGTGTCTCTGTGTCTCTGTGTCTCTGTGTCTCTGTGCTCTGTGTCTCTGTGTCTCTGTGTCTCTGTGTCTCTGTGTCTCTGTGTCTCTGTGTCTCTGTGTCTCTGTGTCTCTGTGTCTCTGTGTCTCTGTGTCTCTGTGCTCTGTGTCTCTGTGTCTCTGTGTCTCTGTGTCTCTGTGTCTCTGTGTCTCTGTGTCTCTGTGCTCTGTGTCTCTGTGTCTCTGTGCTCTGTGTCTCTGTGTCTCTGTGTCTCTGTGTCTCTGTGTCTCTGTGTCTCTGTGTCTCTGTGCTCTGTGTCTCTGTGTCTCTGTGTCTCTGTGCTCTGTGTCTCTGTGTCTCTGTGCTCTGTGCTCTGTGTCTCTGTGTCTCTGTGTCTCTGTGTCTCTGTGCTCTGTGTCTCTGTGCTCTGTGTCTCTGTGCTCTGTGTCTCTGTGTCTCTGTGTCTCTGTGTCTCTGTGCTCTGTGTCTCTGTGTCTCTGTGTCTCTGTGTCTCTGTGCTCTGTGTCTCTGTGTCTCTGTGCTCTGTGTCTCTGTGTCTCTGTGCTCTGTGTCTCTGTGCTCTGTGTCTCTGTGCTCTGTGTCTCTGTGTCTCTGTGCTCTGTGTCTCTGTGCTCTGTGTCTCTGTGTCTCTGTGTCTCTGTGCTCTGTGTCTCTGTGCTCTGTGTCTCTGTGCTCTGTGTCTCTGTGCTCTGTGTCTCTGTGCTCTGTGTCTCTGTGTCTCTGTGTCTCTGTGTCTCTGTGTCTCTGTGTCTCTGTGCTCTGTGTCTCTGTGTCTCTGTGCTCTGTGTCTCTGTGCTCTGTGTCTCTGTGTCTCTGTGTCTCTGTGTCTCTGTGTCTCTGTGCTCTGTGTCTCTGTGCTCTGTGTCTCTGTGTCTCTGTGTCTCTGTGTCTCTGTGCTCTGTGTCTCTGTGCTCTGTGTCTCTGTGCTCTGTGTCTCTGTGCTCTGTGTCTCTGTGTCTCTGTGTCTCTGTGCGTCTTGCAGCTCAGTCATCTTTATTCTAAAAATCTCACTTGATGATATTTAAAGATATTAATGTAAACTGGTGGCTCTACGGTTTTTGTGTTAGTTTAAATCTGGTTTCTACATCAGTGGTTACATTAGTGTTCAGTCCGGTCCTCTGAGGTCCGTCTGGGATAATGAAGGAGAGACAGCGCTGATGAAATATGTGTGGCTGACTTTTATGAATGAATTTGTTAACGTTTATATCTTGTCATATTGAAAGTAACACTTGAACATGGCTCACTACATGCGCTCGTATAGCCTAAGTAAAACAGCGTCCGGTTTGAATGATTATGAAGACGTGGATCTGTCAGTAAAGTTTGATATTTAGTGAAATAAAATGTGGAAGAGACATCAATACACATTCTGCAGGCTTCAATTCCCCACTTCACCGTCTGTGTCGCCACTTTACCATGCCTCCAAAATGTACGTACGCCTGGGTCAGAGTTTGCTTACAAGCGCACATTTTACCGTCAGGTTTGTTTTTATAGATCACAGACTTTGCGTGATTAAAGGCGTACGCCAGTTTCAGGGCCCGTTTTGTGCGTCGGTTATAAATGAGACCCCAGGTGTGCTCAGGTGTGGTCTGGTGTGCTCAGGTGTGGTCTGGTGTGGTCTGGTTCTCACTTGTGGATGTTTGTCCTGGACTCAGAGCTGGCAGCATCTCCAGATACTCTGAACAGCACGAGATCCCACTGTCACTGTAACACACACACCCACACACACACACACACACACACACACACACACACACACACACACACACACACACACACACACACAATCAGTGATCACTGTCGAGTCCCTCAGGGTTCTGCCTTCTTCTTCTTCTGTTGAAGATGTGAACCCTCTTATACTGAGCTGTGTCTGAAGAAAATTAAATATCTTCAAGGTTTAAATTAAGTCATTCTTCTCGTTAACGTTTCCTGTTGATTAATAAAACTTTACTCATCGTCTCATTCGCCGCTCGTTAACGTTTCCTGTTGATTAATAAAACTTTACTCATCGTCTCATTCGCCGCTCGTTAACGTTTCCTGTTGATTAATAAAACTTTACTCATCGTCTCATTCGCCGCTCGTTAACGTTTCCTGTTGATTAATAAAACTTTACTCATCGTCTCATTCGCCGCTCGTTAACGTTTCCTGTTGATTAATAAAACTTCACACCTCCTGAGCCGCGCCTGCTGGGCGGCCATGTTTTTGTAGAAGGCTCTGCCCTCCACCTCATCCACACTCAAAATGGACGCCATGAAGTCCTGAGTGTGAGCCCGCAGGAAGTTGAGCAGGTCGCCATGACTACAGTATTCTGTAATCATCAACATGGGACCTGATTGGAGGAGAGAGATTGAGAATGAAGATTACACTTTTTTCAACTCCGGATGGATCCATGAAATGAATCGTTTTATTGGTTGTCACCTCCTCGAGTGCACGCGCCCAGCAGGTTGACTATGTTGTCATGGTAACCCAGATGACTGAGGATCTTCAACTCGGACATCAAAGCGTCCCGTTCCACTGAGTGAGCGCTCGCTGTTCAATAAAACAGCAAACATCAGTCTGAACGAGCTCATGTCGTACACAGTCACGTTACCAATAAAGTTATTTCCATCAAATTAAAATGATGAAGATCGTTGGACTGACGTTTGAGCATCTTGACGGCGACTCGGGTTACTTTGTTGTCGGTTCCCAGACCGTACGCCGTTGCCTCGACAACCTTCCCGAACGCTCCTGACCCCAGAACAGGACCTAGAGTGTGTGTGTGTGTGTGTGTGTGTGTGTGTGTGTGTGTGTGTGTGTGTGTGTGTTTTAATAGTTAGAACGAGAGGAGGTTCAGTTTAGTGAGAAATAAAACAGAATAGAAAGTTCATAAATATTAAATGAAGTTCATCCTCCTTCCTTCATATCATCCTTCCTTATAATCCATCCTCCCTTCTTCCTCTCATCCTTCCTCTAATCCATCCTCCCTCCTTCCTCTCATCCTTCCTCTAATCCATCCTCCCTCCTTCCTCTCATCCTTCCTCTAATCCATCCTCCCTCCTTCCTCTCATCCTTCCTTATAATCCATCCTCCCTCCTTCCTCTCATCCTTCCTCTAATCCATCCTCCCTTCTTCCTCTCATCCTTCCTCTAATCCATCCTCCCTCCTTCATATCATCCTTCCTTATAATCCATCCTCCCTCCTTCATATCATCCTTCCTTATAATCCATCCTCCCTCCTTCATATCATCCTTCCTTATAATCCATCCTCCCTCCTTCCTCTCATCCTTCCTCTAATCCATCCTCCCTCCTTCATATCATCCTTCCTTATAATCCATCCTCCCTCCTTCCTCTCATCCTTCCTCTAATCCATCCTCCCTCCTTCATATCATCCTTCCTTATAATCCATCCTCCCTCCTTCCTCTCATCCTTCCTGTAATCCATCCTCCCTCCTTCATATCATCCTTCCTTATAATTCATCCTCCCTCCTTCCTCTCATCCTTCCTTATAATCCATCCTCCCTCCTTCCTCTCATCCTTCCTCTAATCCATCCTCCCTCCTTCCTCTCATCCTTCCTCTAATCCATCCTCCCTCCTTCCTCTCATCCTTCCTCTAATCCATCCTCCCTCCTTCATATCATCCTTCCTCTAATCCATCCTCCCTCCTTCATATCATCCTTCCTTATAATCCATCCTCCCTTCTTCCTCTCATCCTTCCTCTAATCCATCCTCCCTCCTTCATATCATCCTTCCTTATAATCCATCCTCCCTTCTTCCTCTCATCCTTCCTTATAATCCATCCTCCCTTCTTCCTCTCATCCTTCCTCTAATCCATCCTCCCTTCTTCCTCTCATCCTTCCTCTAATCCATCCTCCCTCCTTCCTCTCATCCTTCCTCTAATCCATCCTCCCTCCTTCATATCATCCTTCCTTATAATCCATCCTCCCTTCTTCCTCTCATCCTTCCTCTAATCCATCCTCCCTCCTTCATATCATCCTTCCTTATAATCCATCCTCCCTCCTTCATATCATCCTTCCTTATAATCCATCCTCCCTCCTTCATATCATCCTTCCTTATAATCCATCCTCCCTCCTTCCTCTCATCCTTCCTCTAATCCATCCTCCCTCCTTCATATCATCCTTCCTTATAATCCATCCTCCCTCCTTCCTCTCATCCTTCCTCTAATCCATCCTCCCTCCTTCATATCATCCTTCCTTATAATCCATCCTCCCTCCTTCCTCTCATCCTTCCTGTAATCCATCCTCCCTCCTTCATATCATCCTTCCTTATAATTCATCCTCCCTCCTTCCTCTCATCCTTCCTTATAATCCATCCTCCCTCCTTCCTCTCATCCTTCCTCTAATCCATCCTCCCTCCTTCCTCTCATCCTTCCTCTAATCCATCCTCCCTCCTTCCTCTCATCCTTCCTCTAATCCATCCTCCCTCCTTCATATCATCCTACCTCTAATCCATCCTCCCTCCTTCATATCATCCTTCCTCTAATCCATCCTCCCTCCTTCCTCTCATCCTTCCTCTAATCCATCCTCCCTCCTTCATATCATCCTTCCTTATAATCCATCCTCCCTCCTTCCTCTCATCCTTCCTCTAATCCATCCTCCCTCCTTCATATCATCCTTCCTCTAATCCATCCTCCCTCCTTCATATCATCCTTCCTTGTAATCCATCCTCCCTCCTTCATATCATCCTTCCTCTAATCCATCCTCCCTCCTTCATATCATCCTTCCTCTAATCCATCCTCCCTCCTTCATATCATCCTTCCTCTAATCCATCCTCCCTCCTTCATATCATCCTTCCTTGTAATCCATCCTCCCTCCTTCCTCTCATCCTTCCTCTAATCCATCCTCCCTCCTTCCTCTCATCCTTCCTCTAATCCATCCTCCCTCCTTCCTCTCATCCTACCTCTAATCCATCCTCCCTCCTTCCTCTCATCCTACCTCTAATCCATCCTCCCTCCTTCCTCTCATCCTTCCTCTAATCCATCCTCCCTCCTTCCTCTCATCCTTCCTCTAATCCATCCTCCCTCCTTCATATCATCCTACCTCTAATCCATCCTCCCTCCTTCATATCATCCTTCCTCTAATCCATCCTCCCTCCTTCCTCTCATCCTTCCTCTAATCCATCCTCCCTCCTTCCTCTCATCCTACCTCTAATCCATCCTCCCTCCTTCCTCTCATCCTTCCTCTAATCCATCCTCCCTCCTTCCTCTCATCCTTCCTCTAATCCATCCTCCCTCCTTCATATCATCCTACCTCTAATCCATCCTCCCTCCTTCATATCATCCTTCCTCTAATCCATCCTCCCTCCTTCATATCATCCTTCCTCTCATCCACACTCCCCTACCTCCTTCCTCTCATCCACCCTCCCTTCTTGCTTTCATCATTCCTTCCTCCCTCCTTCCTTGTCCCATTCATCTTGTTTGTCTAGCCCTAGGAACAGTCTGGATCTAGATGATCTGCTTAGAGACAGGACCCCCATCCTGATTCTCCCTCTGCCCGGCCTTTAGTCCGTCCTCCTAGACCAGCTGACTGTCAACATCCTCCTCCATCATGATCTCCACATTCATCCTAACCCTAACCCTCTTCATTAAATATCTCAAACGCAGACTCTTGTGGCGTGCTCCTTGCTAGTGAAATGGCGTTCTGTACCGAGGCGGAGTTGATCTCGGGGAAACTCCCATTTGTAGTTGTACGGTAGCTGGGTTGGGTCAACAAAGGTGTAGTTGTTTCCGTTGCTGCTCTCGATGATCTTCCAGCGAATCTCGTATCGTGGTTTCTGACAGAAGAAGAACAAACATGGCGGCAGATGATTTATTTATTTAACACGTTTACATGACATCAAAGAAAGGTTATAAATTATTATATGATTACAGACTGTAGATCATGTCAAACTCACCCGTCTCCATTTGTAGAAGAGGACCAATGAGAGCAGGAGCAGGCCGACCGCTGAGCTCAGAGCACCAATCAGAGCGTGAGAGAAGAAAGTGGGCAGCTCTCCTGCCGAACGCGAGATCACATTTTAAACTTTGTCAGAGGGGAAGTGAAGGAGGAAGTGAGAGAGGAAGTGAGAGATTCTTACGATAAATTTGGAGGTCGATGTTCTGCGAGCCGTTGAAGAACGCGTTTGAAAAGTGGAGCGAGTACCGACCTCGATCCTCCTGATGAACCCGACGCAACAACAAATTTGCCTCCGACCTAAAGGAAAAAATACCACCTTAACACCAACAAAACCACCTTCACACCAACAATACCACGTAACACCACGATACCACCTTAACACCAACAATACCACCTTAACACCAACACTACCACCTAACACCAACAATACCACCTTAACACCAACAATACCACCATAACATCAACAATACCGCAATAACACCAGCAATACCACCTTAACACCAACACTACCACCTAACTCAAACAATACCACCTTAACACCAACAATACTGCCTTAACACCACCAAAACCACCTTCACACCAACACTACCACCTAACACAAACAATACCACCTTAACACCACAAAAAACCACCTTCACACCAACACTACCGCCATAACACCAACAATACCACCTAACTCAAACAATACCACCTTAACACCAACAATACTGCCTTAACACCACCAAAACCACATTTACACCAACACTACCACCTAACACAAACAATACCACCTTAACACCACAAAAAACCACCTTCACACCAACACTACCGCCATAACACCAACACTACCGCCATAACACCAACAATACCACCTTAACACCAACAATACCACCTTAACACCACCAATACCACCTTAACACCAACACTACCACCTAAACACAAACACTACCACCTTAACACCACAAAAAAACACCTTCACACCAACACTACCACCTAACACCAACAATACCACCTTAACACCAACACTACCACCATAACACCAACAATACCACCTTAACACCAACAATACCACCTTAACACCAACAATACCACCTTAACACAAACACTACCACCTAACACCAACAATACCACCTTAAAACCAACACTAACACCTTAACACCAACAATACCACCTTAAAACCAACAATACCATCATAACACCAACAATACCACCTTAACACCAACACTACCACCTTAACACCAACACTACCACCTTTACACCAACAATACCATCATAACACCAACACTACCACCTTAACACCAACACTACCACCTTTACACCAACAATACCACCATAACACCAACACTACCACCTTAACACCAACAATACCACCATAACACCAACAATACCACCTTAACACCAATAAAACCACCTTCACACCAACAATACCACCGTAACACCAACAATACCACCTTAACACAAACACTACCACCTAACACCAACAATACCACCTTAAAACCAACACTAACACAACACTACCACCTTAAAACCAACAATACCATCATAACACCAACACTACCACCTTAACACCAACACTACCACCTTTACACCAACAATACCATCATAACACCAACACTACCACCTTAACACCAACACTACCACCTAACACCAACAATACCACCTTAACACCAACAATACCATCATAACACCAAACACTACCACCTTAACACCAACAATACCACCTTAACACCAACACTACCACCTTTACACCAACAATACCACCTTAACACCAACACTACCACCTAACACCAACAATACCACCTTAACACCAACAATACCACCTTAACACCAACACTACCACCTAACACCAACAATACCACCTTAACACCAACACTACCACCTTTACACCAACAATACCACCTTAACACCAACACTACCACCTAACACCAACAATACCACCTTAACACCAACAATACCACCTTAACACCAACACTACCACCTAACACCAACAATACCACCTTAACACCAACACTACCACCTTTAAACCAACAATACCATCATAACACCAACACTACCACCTTAACACCAACACTACCACCTTAACACCAACACTACCACCTAACACCAACAATACCACCTTAACACCAACACTACCACCATAACACCAACACTACCACCTTAACACCAACACTACCACCTAACACCAACAATACCACCTTAACACCAACAATACCATCATAACACCAAACACTACCACCTTAACACCAACACTACCGCCTTTACACCAACACTACCACCTTAACACCAACAATACCATCATAACACCAAACACTACCACCTTAACACCAACACTACCGCCTTTACACCAACATTACCACCTTAACATCAACAATACCGCCTTTACACCAACACTACTGCCATAACACCAACACTACCGCCATAACATCAACAATACCACCTTAACACCAACACTACCGCCATAACACCAACATTACCACCTTAACATCAACAATACCACCTCAACACCAACACTACCGCCATAACATCAACAATACCACCTTAACACCAACACTACCACCTTAAAACCAACAATACCACCTTAACACCAACAAAACGACCTTAACACCAAACACTACCACCTTAACACCAACACTACCACCTTTACACCAACACTACCACCTTTACACCAACAATACCACCTTAACACCAACACTACCACCTTAACACCAACACTACCACCTAACACCAACAATACCACCTTAACACCAACACTACCACCTTAACACCAACAATACCATCATAACACCAACACTACCACCTTAACACCAACACTACCACCTAACACCAACAATACCACCTTAACACCAACAATACCACCTTAACACCAACACTACCACCTAACACCAACAATACCACCTTAACACCAACACTACCACATTTAAACCAACAATACCATCATAACACCAACACTACCACCTTAACACCAACACTACCACCTTAACACCAACACTACCACCTAACACCAACAATACCACCTTAACACCAACACTACCACCATAACACCAACAATACCACCTTAACACCAACACTACCACCTAACACCAACAATACCACCTTAACACCAACAATACCATCATAACACCAAACACTACCACCTTTACACCAACAATACCACCTTAACACCAACACTACCACCTAACACCAACAATACCACCTTAACACCAACAATACCACCTTAACACCAACACTACCACCATAACACCAACACTACCACCTTTACACCAACAATACCACCTTAACACCAACACTACCACCTTAACACCAACAATACCACCTTAACACCAACACTACCACCTTAACACCAACAATACCACCTTAACACCAACAATACCACCTTAACACCAACAATACCACCTTAACACCAACACTACCACCTTAACACCAACACTACCACCTTAACACCAACAATACCACCTTAACACCAACAATACCACCATAACACCAACACTACCACCTTAACACCAACACTACCACCTTAACACCAACAATACCACCTTAACACCAACAATACCACCTTAACACCAACAATACCACCATAACACCAACACTACCACCTTAACACCAACAATACCACCTTAACACCAACAATACCACCTTAACACCAACACTACCACCTTAACACCAACAATACCACCTTAACACCAACAATACCACCTTAACACCAACAATACCACCTTAACACCAACACTACCACCTTAACACCAACACTACCACCTTAACACCA
>CM036546.1:328937-331437 GCA_020745685.1 Tautogolabrus adspersus
ACACTGTACGTAGACGACACTGTACGTAGGCGACACTGTACGTAGGCGACACTGTACGTAGACGACACTGTACGTAGGCGACACTGTACGTAGACGACACTGTACGTAGACGACACTGTACGTAGGCGACACTGTACGTAGGCGACACTGTACGTAGACGACACTGTACGTAGACGACACTGTACGTAGACGACACTGTACGTAGGCGACACTGTACGTAGGCGACACTGTACGTAGGCGACACAGTACGTAGACGACACTGACACGACACTGTTAGCAGACTACACAGTAGTTAATTGTTTGTCTCCTATCCTATCTTGAATATCAAAACCTGTCCTGGACTGTTTTGTACCTGAACTCACTCTTAATACCTGTCTGACTCTGTCTCTTTCAGGGGGCGTGGCCTCAGATAACCTTACCTTTGACATACAGGTGGATCCAGGTGACCAGGTGTTCTAGGCTCTGCTTGGTGTACCCACAGCTATAAGTCCCAGTGTGTCTGGGGTCCGACTTCTTCACCTCCACTGGGTTTGGTGGTGGGTTCTGATACAGGAGACGGAATGCCGTGCTGGACCACCGTGTTGAATTGTTACCATGACAACTGAGGGTGAAGGCGGATCCAGCAGTCAGAACCACCTCAGTTTGGTTTGGCAGGATGTCCGAGTTTAAACGGATCCATGGAGGACCTGAAAAAACAGAGGATACAGATTCAACAATAGTCACTGTGATGTCAACATCAGCACTGTTAGTAACGGGTAAACTTTAAGCCTCTTTTTCCAGCTTGTTTTGGTTTCACACCCTCAGACTCAAGTTAAATTGCTACATGCTCTACGTTTGGTCTTAAAGTGACAGCAGCTCTCTGAAGTCTGATCAAAATGAGGGAGGCTTGCATTTGATTTTCCAATATAAAATTATTAGCTGCTAATTAGCATCCCAGTTAAATTAATTAACTCATGCTAAAAAAGCTATGGCTAGCATTTAGCTTGTCCATCTCTTCCAAAGATGATTTTGGGCTCTTAAAACTCTGATGGTGACGGCCAAATTCGAGGCTTCCCGAGGTATTCAACCAACCACAGAGTGACCACGCCCACTTTGATATGCAGTCTTTAAGTATTACATGTCTTATTTACAGTGGATGATGTTAAAAAACTCACATCTCCAGGTGTGAGTCGGTCGACAGGTACCCCCCCGCCTCCCAATTAAGAGTACACACAGAAACTCAGTCACTGGATGGATGATGTAAAACAACTTTATTTACAATCAGAGAAGAAGAAGCAGCTCACATCAGTGTTAATGAAATCTGTATTATAAAAAGAAACAGGTGTTTGTCAGACGTCCAATAGGCTGCTGTGATGTCATCAGCAGGTCATACATGTAAACTTTCATTCGAGATTACATAAAACATTCGTATTATGTTATAAAGCAGATTTCAGAGTCTTATTGAACAGTTTGATTTTTTGTGATCAGATTTATTGATCATTGATTAACTGACAGGTTCATTCCTGGTTCATTACCACAGCTTCTCTGACTGGCTCATTCAATGGATGGCCAGTTTAATAAAAGATATGTTGGCTGTTTTCTGCTGTCAGAACAAACAGACGATCTGATTGGCTGCCTGCAGAGCTCTCATTGGCCGGGAGCAGTGATAGGCGGGGCAGGTTTCTTCAGGACTTCCTGCAGTTGGGTGGCAATGCGGGATGTCTGCAGCAGTAAAGCCTGATGGTTCTCCACCAGCAGACTCTGATGTCGAGCCAGATTCTGCAGGTCCTGGATCTGCTGAGACCCCTAAAGACACAACGTCGAGCACAGGTTAAATTAGTTAAACCAGAAGTTACATGTCCAGGTGACTTGCTGTATATGTGCCTGGTTTAAAGTCTGAAAAGATGCATGTTTCGTCTCAAAGCTTACATGATCTGCACACCGCGTTTCTCTGAGGTTCATCTCTGACGCTAAAGCCCTCACTCATCACTCGCACTGTTCAGAGCGCCATTTCAAGGCGCGATATTTACGTCCCTGTGATGTTTAACATTTATCCCCCCATAACGCAAAAGTGGCCACAGTGGCATAATGGTGGGACGAAATGATCCCCCGTCTAGACCGTCTTCAGAGGTAGTAACAGAGGGTTTACTAAGCTAAACTAAACTACTTACACTAAAATAAGCTGAACTTAAACCAAACCCGACTCACCTGAGTTCCCAGCATGCCTAGCAGTTGGACAACCTGGACCTGGCCCTTGGCGACCTCCTTCTGAACCTGGACCAGCTGTTTAAGCTGGTCAAGCACTTCCTGTCTCCACGGCGCCTCCTGATGCTGGACCAGCTCAGACAGCCCAGGGGGAGGGGCTCGGTCAGGTGACTGGGCGGTGCCCATCGTCTTGGCAGCAGGCACATCGTCATGGTGATCACCTGCAGTAAAGACTACTGAAGTCAAAACTTCAGTCTTTTACTCGAGGTCAACGTTTCTAAAGAGGATGTTAGATGTGTGTCTGTATTTTGATTAA
>CM036546.1:333937-336437 GCA_020745685.1 Tautogolabrus adspersus
TTTACGTGTTGTTTTTAAAACATAATAAAACATTTAATTTAAGTAATAAATATGTTTATAAAGATTGCAGGTTCTCCACAGAGAAATTTCAAATATAAATCAGTGTCTGAGTGTGTCTCTCTGTGTGTGTGTGTGTGTGTGTGTGTGTGTGTGTGTGTGTGTGTGTGTGTGTGTGTGTGTGTGTCGAGTGGGTTTGTGTGTGTGTTGGGGTGGTTGATGTTATGAAATCTTGGAGATTAAGGAAACACATTTTTGTTCGAGACCACACACACACACACACACACACACACACACACACACACACACGCACACGGATAATGTGTGTGTGAGGGTCTCCACTTCCTTGTCTCACTTCTTCTTCTCTTTAAAATTCTCAGTGGGTGGGGTGAAGGAACTGATGACCACGGCAACATGTTAACAGACATCTCACAAAACTACTAATAATGATGATAACAGTTGTACGCACTTTTTTAGTGTATTATTTGTTAGGTGGTCTTCTTGTCCCACAGAGCGCCCCCTACAGGCCTGGAGTTCTGCAGCGTGTTTCTATTAATGTATGTTGTTTCACCTTCAGGCCATCGTATGTTTGAGTTTGAGCAGATGAGCCGATGATCTTATTGGTTGGTCTGTTTTGATGAGAATATTAATGAAGATATTTGATATGCCACCTGATTATATATGAAGAGAGGAAGTTATAAAGTGCTCCTCTCCTCCTGCAGGAACATTTTAATATTTATAATGAAAGGAAGAATGTGCGACATGTTCCACATCAATATATCAGTTATCAAGTCTCTCCTGTGTAAATGTGTCTCTGAGTCCTGGCTGTCTACAATGAGGGAGAAGCTCGAGTCCCGCTGGCTGTGTTGTTGTCAGAGCCGTGTTTACATGGACGGGACGGCCGGCTCCTCCCCTTGTGTATAAAAGCTGTTTTAGTCAAGAACTAGAGAGAAGAAGAAGAACATACTCACTGATTATTTGGATGTTACGTAAGAGTTTTTAGATCACGCTCATTCTGTGTCAGTTTACATGCAATGTGAAGCTACAAGCTAACTAAAGAGCGCTAACATTAGCATGCTAACAACAATGCAGCTGGAGACAGGGCCAATTTTATCTGCCGCTTAGCTCTTAGCTCTTAGCTCTGAGCTCTTAGCTCTTAGCTCTGAGCTCTTAGCTCTGAGCTCTGAGCTCTGAGCTCTTAGCTCTGAGCTCTGAGCTCTGAGCTCTTAGCTCTTAGCTCTGAGCTCTTAGCTCTGAGCTCTGAGCTCTGAGCTCTGAGCTCTTAGCTCTGAGCTCTGAGCTCTGAGCTCTTAGCTCTTAGCTCTGAGCTCTGAGCTCTTAGCTCTTAGCTCTGAGCTCTTAGCTCTGAGCTCTGAGCTCTTAGCTCTTAGCTCTGAGCTCTTAGCTCTTAGGTCTGAGCTCTTAGCTCTGAGCTCTGAGCTCTTAGCTCTGAGCTCTTAGCTCTGAGCTCTTAGCTCTGAGCTCTTAGCTCTTAGCTCTGGGCTCTTGGCTCTTGGCTCTTGGCTCTGGGCTCTTAGCTCTGAGCTCTGAGCTCTGAGCTCTTAGCTCTTAGCTCTTAGCTCTTGGCTCTTGGCTCTTGGCTCTGGGCTCTGAGCTCTTAGCTCTGAGCTCTGAGCTCTGAGCTCTTAGCTCTTAGCTCTGGGCTCTTGGCTCTTGGCTCTTGGCTCTGGGCTCTTAGCTCTGAGCTCTGAGCTCTGAGCTCTTAGCTCTTAGCTCTTAGCTCTTAGCTCTTGGCTCTGAGCTCTTGGCTCTTAACTCTGAGCTCTTAGCTCTTAGCTCTTAGCTCTGAGCTCTGAGCTCTTAGCTCTTGGCTCTTGGCTCTTGGCTCTTGGCTCTTGGCTCTTGGCTCTTGGCTCTTGGCTCTTGGCTCTTAGCTCTTAGCTCTGAGCTCTTGGCTCTTGGCTCTTGGCTCTTGGCTCTGAGCTCTGAGCCTTAGCTCTTAGCTCTTAGCTCTTGGCTCTGAGCTCTTGGCTCTTAACTCTGAGCTCTTAGCTCTTAGCTCTTAGCTCTGAGCTCTGAGCTCTTGGCTCTTGGCTCTTGGCTCTTGGCTCTTGGCTCTTGGCTCTTGGCTCTTGGCTCTTGGCTCTTGGCTCTTGGCTCTTAGCTCTTAGCTCTGAGCTCTTGGCTCTTGGCTCTTGGCTCTTGGCTCTTGGCTCTGAGCTCTGAGCTCTTAGCTCTGAGCTTATGTAGCAATCCAATTTGATAACTTCTTTGTGCGAACCATAGACCGACTCATTATTTCTTGCACTTACGCATCAGCTTCACCACACTGTGTGTGTGTGCGGGGGGGACGACATCTACTGGGTCAAAAAGTCACACATTCCGTGTTTATCAAAGATTAATGATTGAATTATTCCTGTTTTTATTTGATCTGATTTCTTTTCAGACGTCCAGATGATCGATAATGAAAGAGTTAATAAAGAGTTCTAAAGGTTTATTTATTCATCAAATCCTTCAAACTGTTTATCAACACTGAAAGTTT
>CM036546.1:348937-351437 GCA_020745685.1 Tautogolabrus adspersus
TGAGATGTTATTCAGGCCTCTCCAGACTTCCCTTGCATTGTTCTGTTGTCATTTCTCCTCCATCTTTGTCCTGTAGCTGGCTTTCCCCTCCTTGATTTTTTTCTTTAGCTCCTTCTGCACCCTCCTCAGCTCCTCTCTATCTCCAGATCTGAAAACCCTCCTCTTTTCGAGCAGCAGGGTTTTCAGCTCAGGAGTCCCCCAGGGTTTGTTGTTTGAGAAACACCGTACTTTTTTGGTGGGTACAGTGTAGGGAACAAGGGGGAGTGTTGTTCAGGTAGACCGTCCCGGACCCCGGCTAGGAGATGATTTCTGAGGAGAGGCGCATGATAACTGAAGGCTCTACCTCCCATAGTACATTTAGAGACTGTAGGTACCACGAGCAGGCCTGATAACTGAAGACTCTACCTCCCATAGTACATTTAGAGACCGTAGGTACCACGAGCAGGCCTGATAACTGAAGGCTCTACCTCCTATAGTACATTTAGAGACTGTAGGTACCACGAGCAGGCCTGATAACTGAAGACTCTACCTCCCATAGTACATTTAGAGACCGTAGGTACCACGAGCAGGCCTGATAACTGAAGGCTCTACCTCCTATAGTACATTTAGAGACCGTAGGTACAACGAGCAGGCCTGATAACTGAAGACTCTACCTCCCATAGTACATTTAGAGACTGTAGGTACCACGAGCAGGCCTGATAACTGAAGGCTCTACCTCCTATAGTACATTTAGAGACTGTAGGTACCACGAGCAGGCCTGATAACTGAAGGCTCTACCTCCCATAGTACATTTAGAGACTGTAGGTACCACGAGCAGGCCTGATAACTGAAGGCTCTACCTCCCATAGTACATTTAGAGACTGTAGGTACCACGAGCAGGCCTGATAACTGAAGGCTTTACCTCCCATAGTACATTTAGAGACTGTAGGTACCACGAGCAGGCCTGTTAACTGAAGGCTCTACCTCCCATAGTACATTTAGAGACTGTAGGTACCACGAGCAGGCCTGATAACTGAAGGCTCTACCTCCCATAGTACATTTAGAGACTGTAGGTACCACGAGCAGGCCTGATAACTGAAGGCTCTACCTCCCATAGTACATTTAGAGACTGTAGGTACCACGAGCAGGCCTGATAACTGAAGGCTCTACCTCCCATAGTACATTTAGAGACTGTAGGTACCACGAGCAGGCCTGATAACTGAAGGCTCTACCTCCCATAGTACATTTAGAGACTGTAGGTACCACGAGCAGGCCTGATAACTGAAGGCTCTACCTCCCATAGTACATTTAGAGACTGTAGGTACCACGAGCAGGCCTGATAACTGAAGGCTCTACCTCCCATAGTACATTTAGAGACTGTAGGTACCACGAGCAGGTCTGATAACTGAAGGCTCTACCTCCCATAGTACATTTAGAGACTGTAGGTACCACGAGCAGGTCTGATAACTGAAGGCTCTACCTCCCATAGTACATTTAGAGACTGTAGGTACCACGAGCAGGACTGATAACTGAAGGCTCTACCTCCCATAGTACATTTAGAGACTGTAGGTACCACGAGCAGGCCTGATAACTGAAGGCTCTACCTCCCATAGTACATTTAGAGACTGTAGGTACCACGAGCAGGCCTGCATTCTGGGAGCGTAATGTTCTCGACGGGTAGTACGGCACTATTAGCTCTTTAAGATAAGATGGTGCCTGACCATTTAGAGCTTTGTAAGTGAGAAGAAGGATTTTAAATTCTATTATAGATTTTATAGGGAGCCAGTGCAGAGAAGCTAATACAGGAGTAATGTGGTCCCTTTTCCTAGTTCTAGTCAGAACACGAGCTGCAGCATTTTGGACTAGTTGAAGAGTCTTTAGCGATTTACCTGAGCACCCTGATAAAAGAGAATTACAGTAATCCAACCTGGAGGTAACAAATGCATGAACTAGTTTTTCTGCATGGTGACAGGATCTGCCTGATCTTAGAGATATTACGAAGGTGGAAATAAGCTGTCCTTGAAATGTGTTTTATGTGAGAGTTAAAGGACATATCTTGATCAAATAAAACTCCTAGATTCCTAACAGTGGTGCTAGATGCCACGCTGATGCCATTAAGGGCAGTTATATCATTAGAAAAAGTCTCTCTGAGGTTCTTAGGTCCAAGCACAATAACTTCTTGTCTGAGTTAAGCAACAAAAAGTTTCTGGTCATCCAAGTCCTAATGTCCTTAAGGCAAGCTTCTAGTGTACATAACTGATTGGTGTCATCTGGCTTCATTGATACGTATAGCTGAGTATCATCTGCATAACAATGAACATGTATGGAGTGTTTCCTCATAATATTACCCAGAGGAAGCATATATAATGTAAAGAGAATCGGTCCAAGCACTGATCCTTGTGGCACTCCATGGCTGACTTTGGTGTGCATAGAGGACTCATCATGAACATGTACAAACTGAGATCTGTCTGATAAATAGGATTTAAACCAGCTTAAAGCAGTCCCTGTAATTCCAAGTCAT
>CM036546.1:358937-368937 GCA_020745685.1 Tautogolabrus adspersus
ACACGTGAGGAGATATTAACAAAGGTAAAACCAACATGATTTTATAAAAAGACTAATAAATAATTCACATCCTACAAGGACCCGCCCTACTCTGTCTCTGATTGGCTGGTGAAACAAGAGAGACAGGCAGACAGACCAACAGAGAGAGAGAGGTGCCAGTAAAGCCTGACGTAGGCCTACTGAACTGAAATGGAAATTGAGTGAGATAATTTAATAAACAGAGAATGAAAGAAAGAAAGCCACTCTTCTTCTGCCTCCATGGCGTCTCCTTTAATTTATTATTTAAGAAATATTATGACAGTAAAGTTGACATTTCATTCCTGACCACTGTGGAGTTTAACATTTAATGTGACACAAACACACGTAGGGCTTATTAACAACCTGAATACTCTGTCATGTGTTGTCTGTTTCCTGTTGGCCTGAAACACTATTTTTATTTTTAACCTATCACAATCATCACTGAGTCTGCTGTCAGCAGATCGTCATATCTAACAAACTCTGAACAAACTATCTGAATAATATGAAGAAGTTGAAGACAAACAGGCTCCCAAAGACTAAAGTTACACCGCTGCAGGAACAAATGCAGGAAGGACAACTGGCAGAAACATCAGAGAGTATTAATGTCCAAACTACGGCTTCTTCTATTTGTCCCATCGTTAGTTGACCTTTGAACTGAGCATAATAACTCCTGTTTCTTCTCTGAACTGAATGTGTTGCTCTGACTCTTTCATGTGGAGAGTAGAACAGTTAGAGAAGTTCTACTGGAATGCGATATAATTGTGATAGGTTATATGAAGATAACTCCGCCCCTTTCTGTGAACGCGCTCTCTGAAACTCTGGGTTTACCTCTCAGGTTGATAACCAGCTTCATGTGACTGTTAATCACGATCTCTTATGTCAGGGTTAGTGAAGCCAGATCACCCAAAGAGACCCGGGTATGTTGACCTCTCTTCGTAGTACTGACCCCAGGTGTGTGTAGAGGTGTGTGTACACGCTTCTAGCCACATTTTATTGTTTTTATCTCTTCTTAATGCTCTTACTTCTTATTGTTTCTATTTGAATTGCTCCTCTATCTTCTTACATCCTCAGTCCTCTTGGTCTCAACCTAAGATTCTGAGTTCCTGTGTTGCCTAAGTTATTATACGGAGTTAATATATATTAACTTAGGTTCAGGAGCAGGACTATGCCCAAACCACACCTCCAATCACCTGACAAGCCGACTTATACTGAGCCATCCCACTCCACCCTATTTGTCTCAGTTCTTCAACGACACGTAGACAGAGCCTGCAGCACGCTTACACGCTGACTGAAATAGCCTACTTACTATGGATCCCGAACTTCAGTTGCACGACTCTGATGAAGACCGGTATGACAAACTGTTCGAAACCAGTTATCATCCACCCGTGGAACAGCAGTCAGACACCAGTCCAGCATCCTAGCAGAGCTGTTTGCAGCATACTGCGGCCCCGCCATCTCCATTCAAGCTCCCCGAGAGAAATCTCACCAACTCCCAGCGAATCCCAGGCCTCACCTCCACCGTCAGCGGGACACCTATCTTCATCCTCCTCCTATTCCTACTGATCTTTCCTTTTAACCCCCCCTCTCTTCCCCATCACCCAAATGTATTTTCTCCTTACACTGTAGCCACAGCTACACCACCTATCCAGCCAGCCTCATCCACTAATCATCCCTCTCCTGTCTCACCATCATTGCGCCAGAAATGTCTTCCTGGTAATCACATAGACTTAACACAGCTTCTCCAACCATCCATCACTGACAATATCCAGCCAAGAGAAATGCAAACCAGATCTGGTCCATTGCAGCTCCTCCACCCACTTAACAGTATCAGTATCAACAGTGTCATTTCTTGTCCTGACTTATCCATCAACCATGCCAGCACTCTCAGTTGCTTAGCTGGCCACGGCTGCCGGCTTTCCAAAGCGGAAATAACAAGTGCCTTCAGAGTCCTACCCATCCATCCAATCTTCCGGCGCTACTTCGGGGCATGCTGGAAAGGAGCATATTTCGCTGATCGCCTCACCTTTGGCCGCAGAAACAGGTGCAGTCCAGAAAATCTTTGACTCCGTTTCGGAAGCTCTTTGCTGAATCCTTACCATCAATTCCAAACTCCCCTACTTACTTCATCTCCTTGACGATTTCCTCGTTGTCACTCCACCATCACATCAGAATCAAAAATCCTTCATTAATCCCAGGGGGAGATCCGGTAAGTATCCTCCCAAGTATGGGCTCACCACCCTTACATAAGCCTTCTCAGAACTTGGCGTCCCTCTTTCTGAAGAGAAAACTTTAGGGTCCAGTACCTCCATGGAGTTCAAGGTATCACCCTCGACTCCATTTCTTTCTGGGCGTCACCGCCTGAAAAAAATTAATACAGTGAATCACTCTTCTCCTCCCACACGTGGCAATATTTCCCGTCTTCCTTCTTCTATGACAACTCAATAATCCAACTAGAAGACATTTAGCTTCATACAGACACTGTCCCTTCCAAAGGCCTTGGTGGCTACTACTGAAGAAGGTGGTCGCTTCCACCTGGCCCCAGGAATAAATACTATGGACTCTGTTCTTTGCTGTCTTGGCTGTCCCTGACGTACTACGGTGAGCGTATTGCATCACTTCCTGTCCTGTTCTGCTGCCACTGTGCTGATCGATAGAGCTAAAGCTTAATTGTTTAACTTGTATAGTTTCTTACAACTGTTGTTTCTAAATCACTGCACACTTAGACAAGTAGAAGTAATCATCAAGCACTCTTGCTCTCTAGCGACTTATCTGCTAAACAGTTTTGTTCATTTAAACTACCCACTCTTAGTCTAGCTTAGCATTTAGCCTAACCTACGATGGCTTCTTTTCCTGCCTCTCCCTCTCCTGCTCTCTCCTGCTCTGTGTGTCAGATGTTTAGTTACTCCTCGTCCTCCTTTACTGGTAATGGTTTATGTATTAAATGTAGTTTATTCATAGCTCTGGAGGCGAGGGTGTCCGAGTTAGAGAGCCGGCTCCGCACCGGGAGGCAGTGGCTGGGTTACTGTCCGAGGGAAGCATAGTCATAAAACGAAGCACACGGTTCACCACCAACCACTTCACGTTTCAAACAAATTTTCCCCACTCAGCGACACACCCGCCGAGACAAAGACTCTGATAATCGGAGACTCCATAGTCAGAAACGTGAAGTTAGCGAAGTCAGCGGGCATAGTTACTAGGTGTATACCCGGGGCTAGAGCGGGCGACATCACATCTCACTTAAAGCTGCTGACAAAGACTAAACGCAGATTTGATACTATTGTAATTCATGTCGGCACTAATGACTCCCGACTACGCCAGTCGGAAATCACTAAGGTTAATGTGGAGTCGGTGTGTAGTTTTGCAGGGACGATGTCGGACTCCGTAGTTTTCTCTGGTCCCCTCCCAAACTTGACCAGTGATGACATGTATAGCCGCATGTCTTCACTCAACCGCTGGCTGTCGAGGTGGTGTCCAGCTAACGGTGTGGGCTTCATAGATAACTGGCAGTCTTTTTGGGGAAAACCTGGTCTGCTAGCTAGAGACGGCATCCATCCTACTTTGGACGGTGCAGCTCTATTATCTAGAAACGTAGCAGAGTTTATTAGTCTCAAACCTTGACAACAACTTATCAGAGTTCAGACCAGGAGGCAGAGCTGCAGTCTTACACGCTTCTCTGCGCTTCCTTTAGATCAGTTTAGCTGCCACTATAGCTGTAATTATGACTGTAAATCTAACTGTAGCTCTACTTAGAACTGTAATTCTACTTTTACTATAGATACTGTGTCTGTTTCCCGGCCCAGACCCGTCGTTATAAGCAATTCAAACATAAATAAAAAAGGCGTAAATCATAAAAATTTAATTAAAGTTAAAACTACGAATACGACTTTGCAAAAAAATCAGACAATTAAATGCGGACTATTAAACATTAGATCCTTAGCATCTAAATCTCTTTTAGTAAATGATCTGATATCAGAACATCGTATTGATCTACTTTAACAGAAACCTGGCTGTCTCAGGATGAATATGTTAGTTTAAATGAATCCACCCCTCCCAGTCATTTTAATACTCATATACCTGGAGACACTGGCCGAGGTGGTGGAGTAGCAGCTATTTTTAATTCTAGTCTTGTAATGAACCCTCAACCAAAGCTGAATGATACTTCTTTTGAAAGCCTTGCTCTCAGTCTTTCACACCCAGTCTCTAGAACCTTTCAGCCAGTTCTAGTTGTTGTAGTTTACCGCCCTCCTGGCCCGTATTCTGAACTTCTATCAAACGTAGTCCTTAGCAGTGATAGAATCATTGTTGTAGGTGACTTCAGTATCCATGTGGATGTTGCTAATGATAGCCTTAGCACAGCCTTCATGTCATTATTAGACTCTATTGGTTTCACCCAGGGTGTAAACAAACCTACTCATCGTTTTAACCACACCCTGGACCTTGTTCTAGCTTATGGCATTGAAATTAAAAACTTGACAGTTTTCCTAGAAAACCCTCTTCTATCAGATCATTTCTTAATAACTTTTGACTTTCTCTTACCAGCATGAACTCGTCTTAATAAAAATGTGCTCTCTAGAAATGTATCTGATAGCGCTGTAGCTAAATGTAAGGAAGCTATTTCAGCTGCTTTTGATTCAGTACCATGCTCTAACCCAGTTCAAACTCTTATAATAACTTTAGTCCCTCTCAGCTGGATCACTTTGTTGATCAATTTTGTCTCTTATGTTTAGTAACCTACTACCTTTACCCGGTGCAGATACCTCTGATACGTCAGAAACAGTTCTGAAACCTGATTTTAACCTCGACTGTTTTTCTCCTATTGACCTTTCAGAACTAAACTCAATTATTTCTGCGTCTAAACCGTCAACCTGTCTCTTAAACCCGATCCCAACTAAACTGTTTAAGGAAGTCTTTCCTCTAGTTAGCAGCTCTATACTAGATATGATCAATATATCTTTAGTGGCAGGTTATGTACCACAGTCATTTAAAGTAGCCGTAATTAAACCGCTTCTTAAAAAGCCTACTCTTGATGCAGGAACTCTAGCTAACTATAGACCTATCTCTAACCTTCCTTTTATCTCAAAGATCCTGGAGAAAGTGGTAGCTAATCAGTTGTGTGACTGTCTCCATGACAACAGTTTATTTGAGGAGTTTCAGTCAGGATTTAGAGCCCACCATAGCACTGAGACTGCTCTAGTTAAAGTAACCAATGATCTTCTTCTAGCCTCAGACAGGGGACTTCTCTCTGTACTCGTCCTGTTAGATCTTAGTGCTGCTTTGGACACGATTGACCATCAAATCCTGTTAGAGAGACTAGAACAATGACTTGGAATTACAGGGACTGCTTTAAGCTGGTTTAAATCCTATTTATCAGACAGATCTCAGTTTGTACATGTTCATGATGAGTCCTCTATGCACACCAAAGTCAGCCATGGAGTGCCACAAGGATCAGTGCTTGGACCGATTCTCTTTACATTATATATGCTTCCTCTGGGTAATATTATGAGGAAACACTCCATACATTTTCATTGTTATGCAGATGATACTCAGCTATACGTATCAATGAAGCCAGATGACACCAATCAGTTATGTACACTAGAAGCTTGCCTTAAGGACATTAGGACTTGGATGACCAGAAACTTTTTGTTGCTTAACTCAGACAAGAAGTTATTGTGCTTGGACCTAAGAACCTCAGAGAGACTTTTTCTAATGATATAACTGCCCTTAATGACATCAGCGTGGCATCTAGCACCACTGTTAGGAATCTAGGAGTTTTATTTGATCAAGATATGTCCTTTAACTCTCACATAAAACACATTTCAAGGACAGCTTATTTCCACCTTCGTAATATATCTAAGATCAGGCAGATCCTGTCACCATGCAGAAAAACTAGTTCATGCATTTGTTACCTCCAGGTTAGATTACTGTAATTCTCTTTTATCAGGGTGCTCAGGTAAATCTCTAAAGACTCTTCAACTAGTCCAAAATGCTGCAGCTCGAGTTCTGACTAGAACTAGGAAAAGGGACCACATTACTCCTGTTTTGGCTTCTCTGCACTGGCTCCCTATAAAATCTAGAATAGAATTTAAAATCCTTCTTCTCACTTACAAAGCTCTAAATGGTCAGGCACCATCTTATCTTAAAGAGCTAATAGTGCCGTACTACCCGTCGAGAACATTACGCTCCCAGAATGCGGGCCTGCTCGTGGTACCTACAGTCTCTAAATGTACTATGGGAGGTAGAGCCTTCAGTTATCAGGCCTGCTCGTGGTACCTACAGTCTCTAAATGTACTATGGGAGGTAGAGCCTTCAGTTATCAGGCCTGCTCGTGGTACCTACAGTCTCTAAATGTACTATGGGAGGTAGAGCCTTCAGTTATCAGGCCTGCTCGTGGTACCTACAGTCTCTAAATGTACTATGGGAGGTAGAGCCTTCAGTTATCAGGCCTGCTCGTGGTACCTACAGTCTCTAAATGTACTATGGGAGGTAAAGCCTTCAGTTATCAGGCCTGCTCGTGGTACCTACAGTCTCTAAATGTACTATGGGAGGTAAAGCCTTCAGTTATCAGGCCTGCTCGTGGTACCTACAGTCTCTAAATGTACTATGGGAGGTAGAGCCTTCAGTTATCAGTCCTGCTCGTGGTACCTACAGTCTCTAAATGTACTATGGGAGGTAGAGCCTTCAGTTATCAGGCCTGCTCGTGGTACCTACAGTCTCTAAATGTACTATGGGAGGTAGAGCCTTCAGTTATCAGGCCTGCTCGTGGTACCTACAGTCTCTAAATGTACTATAGGAGGTAGAGCCTTCAGTTATCAGACCTGCTCGTGGTACCTACAGTCTCTAAATGTACTATAGGAGGTAGAGCCTTCAGTTATCAGGCCTGCTCGTGGTACCTACAGTCTCTAAATGTACTATGGGAGGTAGAGCCTTCAGTTATCAGGCCTGCTCGTGGTACCTACGGTCTCTAAATGTACTATGGGAGGTAGAGCCTTCAGTTATCAGGCCTGCTCGTGGTACCTACAGTCTCTAAATGTACTATGGGAGGTAGAGCCTTCAGTTATCAGGCCTGCTTGTGGTACCTACAGTCTCTAAATGTACTATGGGAGGTAGAGCCTTCAGTTATCAGGCCTGCTTGTGGTACCTACAGTCTCTAAATGTACTATGGGAGGTAGAGCCTTCAGTTATCAGGCCTGCTCGTGGTACCTACAGTCTCTAAATGTACTATGGGAGGTAGAGCCTTCAGTTATCAGGCCTGCTCGTGGTACCTACAGTCTCTAAATGTACTATGGGAGGTAGAGCCTTCAGTTATCAGGCCTGCTTGTGGTACCTACGGTCTCTAAATGTACTATGGGAGGTAGAGCCTTCAGTTATCAGACCTGCTCCTGGTACCTACAGTCTCTAAATGTACTATGGGAGGTAGAGCCTTCAGTTATCAGGCCTGCTCGTGGTACCTACAGTCTCTAAATGTACTATGGGAGGTAGAGCCTTCAGTTATTAGGCCTGCTCGTGGTACCTACAGTCTCTAAATGTACTATGGGAGGTAGAGCCTTCAGTTATCAGGCCTGCTCGAGGTACCTACGGTCTCTAAATGTACTATGGGAGGTAGAGCCTTCAGTTATCAGGCCTGCTTGTGGTACCTACAGTCTCTAAATGTACTATGGGAGGTAGAGCCTTCAGTTATCAGGCCTGCTTGTGGTACCTACAGTCTCTAAATGTACTATGGGAGGTAGAGCCTTCAGTTATCAGGCCTGCTCGTGGTACCTACAGTCTCTAAATGTACTATGGGAGGTAGAGCCTTCAGTTATCAGGCCTGCTCGTGGTACCTACAGTCTCTAAATGTACTATGGGAGGTAGAGCCTTCAGTTATCAGGCCTGCTTGTGGTACCTACGGTCTCTAAATGTACTATGGGAGGTAGAGCCTTCAGTTATCAGACCTGCTCCTGGTACCTACAGTCTCTAAATGTACTATGGGAGGTAGAGCCTTCAGTTATCAGGCCTGCTCGTGGTACCTACAGTCTCTAAATGTACTATGGGAGGTAGAGCCTTCAGTTATCAGGCCTGCTCGTGGTACCTACAGTCTCTAAATGTACTATGGGAGGTAGAGCCTTCAGTTATCAGGCCTGCTTGTGGTACCTACGGTCTCTAAATGTACTATGGGAGGTAGAGCCTTCAGTTATCAGGCCTGCTCGAGGTACCTACGGTCTCTAAATGTACTATGGGAGGTAGAGCCTTCAGTTATCAGGCCTGCTCGTGGTACCTACGGTCTCTAAATGTACTATGGGAGGTAGAGCCTTCAGTTATCAGGCCTGCTTGTGGTACCTACGGTCTCTAAATGTACTATGGGAGGTAGAGCCTTCAGTTATTAGGCCTGCTCGTGGTACCTACAGTCTCTAAATGTACTATGGGAGGTAGAGCCTTCAGTTATCAGGCCTGCTCGTGGTACCTACAGTCTCTAAATGTACTATGGGAGGTAGAGCCTTCAGTTATCAGGCCTGCTTGTGGTACCTACGGTCTCTAAATGTACTATGGGAGGTAGAGCCTTCAGTTATCAGGCCTGCTCGTGGTACCTACGGTCTCTAAATGTACTATGGGAGGTAGAGCCTTCAGTTATCAGGCCTGCTCGTGGTACCTACAGTCTCTAAATGTACTATGGGAGGTAGAGCCTTCAGTTATCAGGCCTGCTCGTGGTACCTACAGTCTCTAAATGTACTATGGGAGGTAGAGCCTTCAGTTATCAGGCCTGCTCGTGGTACCTACAGTCTCTAAATGTACTATGGGAGGTAGAGCCTTCAGTTATTAGGCCTGCTCGTGGTACCTACAGTCTCTAAATGTACTATGGGAGGTAGAGCCTTCAGTTATCAGGCCTGCTCGTGGTACCTACAGTCTCTAAATGTACTATGGGAGGTAGAGCCTTCAGTTATCAGGCCTGCTCGTGGTACCTACGGTCTCTAAATGTACTATGGGAGGTAGAGCCTTCAGTTATCAGACCTGCTCGTGGTACCTACAGTCTCTAAATGTACTATGGGAGGTAGAGCCTTCAGTTATCAGACCTGCTCGTGGTACCTACAGTCTCTAAATGTACTATGGGAGGTAGAGCCTTCAGTTATTAGGCCTGCTCGTGGTACCTACAGTCTCTAAATGTACTATGGGAGGTAGAGCCTTCAGTTATCATGCGCCTCTCCTCTGAAATCATCTCCTAGCCGGGGTCCGGGACGGTCTACCTGAACAACACCCCCCTTGTTCCCTATCCCTCTTCCTGCATCTTATCCCATCTCCCACTATCCCGTTCCAAGCCCGGTGCAGTCTAGGCTGTGAAGGCTGTTTGGTCATGAGCCGGGGATCACGCCGAAGATTTCTGCCTCTTAAAGGAAGTTTTTTCTGACCAATGTAACTTTTGCTGCTTTGCTAAAGTGCTCATGATGGATTAAGCTGGGTCCTTGTAATATAGCAATAAGTAAGGTCTTTTACCTGCTTTTTGTAACATAAACAATGAGCATGGTCTTTTTACCTGCTCTTTGTAATATTAATAGACAAAGAGTAAGGTCTTTTACCTGCTTTTTGTAAAGCGTCTTGAGATAACACTTGTTATGAATTGCCGCTATACAAATAAAGATTGATTGATTTATTGATTGAACCTATACTCCTCCATCTGCCCTTCATGAGCTCTACCCGATTATCATCGCGGCCATACTTTTGGGGGCATGAATGGTCAAAGAAATCCATACTTCTACACTCTGATAACACAGCAGTTGAAATCAGCAACAAGGCTGTCCTCATTCCCCAGCCATAATGTAGGTTCTGTGCAGACTAATGTTAATCTCAACCCATCACCAGTTCATGCTTAGAGCAGCCCACATTCCAGGTTACCTCTAAACTATCGCCAACGCATGGTCTCTTTTCTACTTTCAGAAATTCAGACACTTTGCTCCAGATTTGGATTTGCATCCCTCATCAGTCCCACCGTTTCAGCCACCATATTCAGTTA
>CM036546.1:376437-423937 GCA_020745685.1 Tautogolabrus adspersus
ACACTCAACATGTAAACACTCAACATGTAAACACTCAACATGTCAACATGTCTACACTCAACATGTCAACATGTCAACACTCAACATGTAAACACTCAACATGTAAACACTCAACATGTAAACACTCAACATGTCAACACTCAACATGTCAACACTCAACATGTAAACACTCAACATGTAAACACTCAACATGTCAACAAGCAACATGTAAACACTCAACATGTCAACACTCAACATGTCAACAAGCAACATGTAAACACTCAACATGTAAACACTCAACATGTCAACACTCAACATGCAACATGTCAACACTCAACATGTCAACACTCAACATGTAAACACTCAACATGTAAACACTCAACATGTAAACACTCAACATGTCAACAAGCAACATGTAAAAACTCAACATGTAAACACTCAACATGTCAACACTCAACATGCAACATGTCAACACTCAACATGTCAACACTCAACATGTAAACACTCAACATGTAAACACTCAACATGTCAACACTCAACATGTAAACACTCAACATGTCAACACTCAACATGTCAACACTCAACATGTAAACACTCAACATGTCAACACTCAACATGTCAACACTCAACATGTAAACACTCAACATGTCTACACTCAACATGTAAACACTCAACATGTCAACACTCAACATGTCAACACTCAACATGTAAACACTCAACATGTAAACACTCAACATGCAACATGTCAACACTCAACATGTCTACACTCAACATGTCTACACCCAACATGTCAACACTCAACATGTAAACACTCAACATGTCAACACTCAACATGTCTACACTCAACATGTAAACACTCAACATGTCAACACTCAACATGTCAACACTCAACATGTCTACACTCAACATGTCAACACTCAACATGTAAACACTCAACATGTAAACACTCAACATGTCAACACTCAACATGTCAACACTCAACATGTAAACACTCAACATGTAAACACTCAACATGTCAACACTCAACATGTCAACACTCAACATGTCAACACTCAACATGTAAACACTCAACATGTAAACACTCAACATGTCAACACTCAACATGTAAACACTCAACATGTCAACACTCAACATGTCAACACTCAACATGTAAACACTCAACATGTCAACACTCAACATGTAAACACTCAACATGTAAACACTCAACATGTAAACACTCAACACGCAACATGTCAACACTCAACATGTAAACACTCAACATGTCAACACTCAACATGTCAACACTCAACATGTAAACACTCAACATGTCTACACTCAACATGTCAACACTCAACATGTAAACACTCAACATGTAAACACTCAACATGTCAACACTCAACATGTCAACACTCAACATGTAAACACTCAACATGTAAACACTCAACATGTCAACACTCAACATGTCTACACTCAACATGTCTACACTCAACATGTAAACACTCAACATGTCTACACTCAACATGTCAACACTCAACATGTCAACACTCAACATGTAAACACTCAACATGTCAACACTCAACATGTAAACACTCAACATGTAAACACTCAACATGTAAACACTCAACATGTCAACACTCAACATGTCAACACTCAACATGTCTACACTCAACATGTCTACACTCAACATGTAAACACTCAACATGTCAACACTAAACATGTAAACACTCAACATGTAAACACTCAACATGTCTACACTCAACATGTCAACACTCAACATGTCAACACTCAACATGTAAACACTCAACATGTCAACACTAAACATGTAAACACTCAACATGTAAACACTCAACATGTCTACACTCAACATGTAAACACTCAACATGTAAACACTCAACATGTCTACACTCAACATGTCTACACTCAACATGTCAACACTCAACATGTAAACACTCAACATGTAAACACTCAACATGCAACATGTCAACACTCAACATGTAAACACTCAACATGTCTAAACTCAACATGTAAACACTCAACATGTCTACACTCAACATGTAAACACTCAACATGTAAACACTCAACATGTAAACACTCAACATGCAACATGTCAACACTCAACATGTCTACACTCAACATGTCTACACTCAACATGTAAACACTCAACATGTCAACACTCAACATGTCAACACTCAACATGTAAACACTCAACATGTAAACACTCAACATGTCTACACTCAACATGTCAACACTCAACATGTCAACACTCAACATGTCAACACTCAACATGTAAACACTCAACATGTCAACACTCAACATGTCTACACTCAACATGTCTACACTCAACATGTCAACACTCAACATGTCAACACTCAACATGTAAACACTCAACATGTAAACACTCAACATGTAAACACTCAACATGTCTACACTCAACATGTCTACACTCAACATGTCAACACTCAACATGTAAACACTCAACATGTAAACACTCAACATGTAAACACTCAACATGTAAACACTCAACATGTCTACACTCAACATGTCTACACTCAACATGTCTACACTCAACATGTCAACACTCAACATGTAAACACTCAACATGTAAACACTAAACATGTAAACACTCAACATGTAAACACTCAACATGTCTACACTCAACATGTCTACACTCAACATGTCAACACTCAACATGTAAACACTCAACATGTAAACACTCAACATGCAACATGTCAACACTCAACATGTCTACACTCAACATGTCTACACTCAACATGTCTACACTCAACATGTAAACACTCAACATGTCTACACTCAACATGTAAACACTCAACATGTAAACACTCAACATGCAACATGTCAACACTCAACATGTCAACACTCAACATGTAAACACTCAACATGTAAACACTCAACATGTCTACACAACATGTAAACACTCAACATGTAAACACTCAACATGTAAACACTCAACATGTAAACACTCAACATGTAAACACTCAACATGTAAACACTCAACATGTAAACATGTCTACACTCAACATGTCAACACTCAACATGTAAACACTCAACATGTCAACACTCAACATGTCAACACTCAACATGTCAACACTCAACATGTCAACACTCAACATGTCAACACTCAACATGTAAACACTCAACATGTCAACACTCAACATGTCAACACTCAACATGTCAACACTCAACATGTAAACACTCAACATGTCAACACTCAACATGTCAACACTCAACATGTCAACACGCAACATGTCAACACTCAACATGTCAACACTCAACATGTCAACACTCAACATGTCAACACTCAACATGTCAACATGTCTACACTCAACATGTCAACACGCAACATGTCAACACTCAACATGTAAACATGCAACATGTCAACACACAACATGTAAACACTCAACATGTCAACACTCAACATGTCAACACGCAACATGTAAACACTCAACATGTCAACATGTCTACACTCAACATGTCAACACGCAACATGTCAACACTCAACATGTAAACATGCAACATGTCAACACACAACATGTAAACACTCAACATGTCAACACTCAACATGTAAACACTCAACATGTAAACACTCAACATGTCAACATGTCTACACTCAACATGTCAACACGCAACATGTCAACACTCAACATGTAAACACGCAACATGTCAACACACAACATGTAAACACTCAACATGTCAACACTCAACATGTCAACACGCAACTTGTCAACACTCAACATGTAAACACTCAACATGTCAACACTCAACATGTCAACACGCAACATGTAAACACTCAACATGTCAACACTCAACATGTCAACACTCAACATGTCAACACTCAACATGTCAACACTCAACATGTCAACACGCAACATGTCAACACTCAACATGTAAACATGCAACATGTCAACACACAACATGTAAACACTCAACATGTCAACACTCAACATGTAAACACTCAACATGTAAACACTCAACATGTCAACATGTCTACACTCAACATGTCAACACGCAACATGTCAACACTCAACATGTAAACACGCAACATGTCAACACACAACATGTAAACACTCAACATGTCAACACTCAACATGTCAACACGCAACTTGTCAACACTCAACATGTAAACACTCAACATGTCAACACTCAACATGTCAACACGCAACATGTAAACACTCAACATGTCAACACTCAACATGTCAACACTCAACATGTCAACACTCAACATGTAAACACTCAACATGTCAACACGCAACATGTAAACACTCAACATGTCAACACTCAACATGTCAACACTCAACATGTCAACACTCAACATGTCAACACTCAACATGTCAACACTCAACATGTCAACACTCAACATGTCAACACATTTAACATGTCAACACTCAACATGTCAACACTCAACATGCAACATGTAAACACTCAACATGTCAACACTCAACATGTAAACACTCAACATGTCAACACTCAACATGTCAACACTCAACATGTCAACACATTTAACATGTCAACACTCAACATGTCAACACTCAACACGCAACATGTAAACACTCAACATGTCAACACTCAACATGTAAACACTCAACATGTCAACACTCAACATGTCAACACTCAACATGTCAACACGCAACATGTCAACACACAACATGTCAACACTCAACATGTCAACACGCAACATGTCAACACACAACATGTCAACACTCAACATGTCAACACTCAACATGTAAACACTCAACATGTCAACACTCAACATGTAAACACTCAACATGTAAACACTCAACATGTAAACACGCAACATGTCAACACTCAACATGTCAACACGCAACATGTCAACACACAACATGTCAACACACAACATGTCAACACTCAACATGTCAACACTCAACATGTCAACACTCAACATGTCAACACTCAACATGTAAACACTCAACATGTCAACACTCAACATGTCAACACACAACATGTCAACACTCAACATGTCAACACTCAACATGTCAACACTCAACATGTCAACACTCAACATGTAAACACTCAACATGTAAACACTCAACATGTAAACACTCAACATGTCAACACTCAACATGTAAACACTCAACATGTCAACACTCAACATGTAAACACTCAACATGTAAACACTCAACATGTAAACACTCAACATGTAAACACTCAACATGTAAACACTCAACATGTAAACACTCAACATGTCAACACTCAACATGTCAACACTCAACATGTAAACACTCAACATGTAAACACTCAACATGTCAACACTCAACATGTCAACACTCAACATGTCAACACTCAACATGTAAACACTCAACATGTCAACACTCAACATGTAAACACTCAACATGTCAACACTCAACATGTAAACACTCAATATGTCAACATGTCAACATGTCTACACTCAACATGTAAACACTCAACATGTCAACACTCAACATGTCAACACACAACATGTCAACACTCAACATGTAAACACTCAACATGTCAACACTCAACATGTAAACACTCAATATGTCAACATGTCAACATGTCAACACTCAACATGTAAACACTCAACATGTCAACACTCAACATGTCAACACTCAACATGTCAACACTCAACATGTCAACACTCAACATGTCAACACTCAACATGTCAACACTCAACATGTCAACACTCAACATGTAAACACTCAACATGTCAACACTCAACATGTAAACACTCAACATGTCAACACTCAACATGTAAACACTCAACATGTAAACACTCAACATGTAAACACTCAACATGTAAACACGCAACATGTCAACACTCAACATGTCAACACGCAACATGTCAACACACAACATGTCAACACACAACATGTCAACACTCAACATGTCAACACTCAACATGTCAACACTCAACATGTCAACACTCAACATGTAAACACTCAACATGTCAACACTCAACATGTCAACACACAACATGTCAACACTCAACATGTCAACACTCAACATGTCAACACTCAACATGTAAACACTCAACATGTCAACACTCAACATGTAAACACTCAACATGTCAACACTCAACATGTAAACACTCAATATGTCAACACTCAACATGTCAACACTCAACATGTCAACACTCAACATGTCAACACTCAACATGTCAACACTCAACATGTCAACACTCAACATGTAAACACTCAACATGCAACATGTCAACACTAAACATGTAAACACTCAACATGTCAACACTCAACATGTCAACACACAACATGTCAACATGCAACATGTCAACACGCAACATGTCAACACGCAACATGCATCATGTCAACATGTCAACACTCAACATGTAAACACTCAATATGTCAACATGTCAACATGTCTACACTCAACATGTCAACATGTCAACACTAAACATGTCAACACTCAACATGTCAACACTCAACATGTCAACACACAACATGTCAACACTCAACATGTCAACACTCAACATGTCAACACTCAACATGTCAACACTCAACATGTCAACACTCAACATGTCAACACGCAACATGTCAACACTCAACATGTAAACATGCAACATGTCAACACACAACATGTAAACACTCAACATGTCAACACTCAACATGTAAACATTCAACATGTAAACACTCAACATGTCAACATGTCTACACTCAACATGTCAACACGCAACATGTCAACACTCAACATGTAAACACTCAACATGTCAACACACAACATGTAAACACTCAACATGTCAACACTCAACATGTCAACACGCAACTTGTCAACACTCAACATGTAAACACTCAACATGTCAACACTCAACATGTCAACACGCAACATGTAAACACTCAACATGTCAACACTCAACATGTCAACACTCAACATGTCAACACTCAACATGTCAACACTCAACATGTCAACACGCAACATGTAAACACTCAACATGTCAACACTCAACATGTCAACACTCAACATGTCAACACTCAACATGTCAACACTCAACATGTCAACACTCAACATGTCAACACTCAACATGTCAACACATTTAACATGTCAACACTCAACATGTCAACACTCAACATGCAACATGTAAACACTCAACATGTCAACACTCAACATGTAAACACTCAACATGTCAACACTCAACATGTCAACACATTTAACATGTCAACACTCAACATGTCAACACTCAACACGCAACATGTAAACACTCAACATGTCAACACTCAACATGTAAACACTCAACATGTCAACACTCAACATGTCAACACTCAACATGTCAACACGCAACATGTCAACACACAACATGTCAACACTCAACATGTCAACACGCAACATGTCAACACACAACATGTCAACACTCAACATGTCAACACTCAACATGTAAACACTCAACATGTCAACACTCAACATGTAAACACTCAACATGTAAACACTCAACATGTAAACACGCAACATGTCAACACTCAACATGTCAACACTCAACATGTCAACACACAACATGTCAACACACAACATGTCAACACTCAACATGTCAACACTCAACATGTCAACACTCAACATGTCAACACTCAACATGTCAACACTCAACATGTCAACACTCAACATGTCAACACTCAACATGTCAACACTCAACATGTCAACACTCAACATGTCAACACTCAACATGTAAACACTCAACATGTCAACACTCAACATGTAAACACTCAACATGTCAACACTCAACATGTAAACACTCAATATGTCAACATGTCAACATGTCTACACTCAACATGTAAACACTCAACATGTCAACACTCAACATGTCAACACACAACATGTCAACACTCAACATGTAAACACTCAACATGTCAACACTCAACATGTAAACACTCAATATGTCAACATGTCAACATGTCAACACTCAACATGTAAACACTCAACATGTCAACACTCAACATGTCAACACACAACATGTCAACACTCAACATGTCAACACTCAACATGTCAACACTCAACATGTCAACACTCAACATGTCAACACTCAACATGTAAACACTCAACATGTCAACACTCAACATGTAAACACTCAACATGTCAACACTCAACATGTAAACACTCAACATGTAAACACTCAACATGTAAACACTCAACATGTAAACACGCAACATGTCAACACTCAACATGTCAACACGCAACATGTCAACACACAACATGTCAACACACAACATGTCAACACTCAACATGTCAACACTCAACATGTCAACACTCAACATGTCAACACTCAACATGTAAACACTCAACATGTCAACACTCAACATGTCAACACACAACATGTCAACACTCAACATGTCAACACTCAACATGTCAACACTCAACATGTAAACACTCAACATGTCAACACTCAACATGTAAACACTCAACATGTCAACACTCAACATGTAAACACTCAACATGTCAACACTCAACATGTCAACACTCAACATGTCAACACTCAACATGTCAACACTCAACATGTCAACACTCAACATGTCAACACTCAACATGTAAACACTCAACATGCAACATGTCAACACTAAACATGTAAACACTCAACATGTCAACACTCAACATGTCAACACACAACATGTCAACATGCAACATGTCAACACGCAACATGTCAACACGCAACATGCATCATGTCAACATGTCAACACTCAACATGTAAACACTCAATATGTCAACATGTCAACATGTCTACACTCAACATGTCAACATGTCAACACTAAACATGTCAACACTCAACATGTCAACACTCAACATGTCAACACACAACATGTCAACACTCAACATGTCAACACTCAACTTGTCAACACTCAACATGTAAACACTCAACATGTAAACACTCAACATGTCAACATGTCAACACTAAACATGTAAACACTCAACATGTCAACACTCAACATGTAAACACTCAACATGTAAACACTCAACATGTCAACACTCAACATGTCAACACTCAACATGTAAACACTCAACATGTCAACACTAAACATGTAAACACTCAACATGTCAACACGCAACATGTCAACACTCAACATGTAAACACTCAACATGTCAACACTAAACATGTAAACACTCAACATGTAAACACTCAACATGTCAACATGTCAACACTAAACATGTAAACACTCAACATGTCAACACTCAACATGTCAACACACAACATGTCAACATGCAACATGTCAACACGCAACATGTCAACACGCAACATGCATCATGTCAACACTCAACATGTCAACATGCAACATGTAAACACGCAACATGTCAACACACAACATGTCAACACTAAACATGCAACATGACAACACGGAACATGTCAACACGCAACATGCAAAATGTAAACACTCAACATGTCAACACACAACATGTTAACACACAACATGTCAACACGCAACATGTCAACATTCAACATGTCAGCACACATGTCAACATGCAACATGTCAACACAATGATCAGTGATTATTTATCAAAGATTAGTGATTATTGGTTATCGACCAGTCTTACGTTTCTGGACGACAGGAAGTCCATGGCCTGAGAGGTCTGGTAGGAGAAGCTAAGGAGGTCATTGAGGCTGAGGTGAGGAGAATCAGAGAGGACTAGCGGTGCCTCCTTTTGGTCTGAAAGGGAACAACAGGTCATAATTGATCTTTTGTCAAACTACTAACCATAAAATAGATGTCCTTTTTAAAATAATTCTTTTGATTCTTCTTGTTCTTTTGTATTTAAAAAATTCAAAAGACACAGTGAACTACAGAGACAGTGCACTACGGACACAGTGAACTACATGTATCACCTGGTGGTGTGTACGGCGTCTCGTACATTGCGGGTTCGATGTCGGCGTAGCTGAGCTCCTTCATGGGGACGTACTGCGCGTTCTCCTCTTCTTTGTTCATGTCCATATAACCTCCATCACTGTCACTGCAGCGCGAGAGACAAGAACCACCAATGAGAGAAAGAGAAGTCACATCATCATCTTAACAGCATCTCAGTGAGGTCAAACAAAGAGACGCGAAAACGTTTAAAATCAAACTGAAGAAATATTAAGAAGCCAGTTCGGACATGGTTTATAAAAAAACACTGTAATACACAGTTAAACCATGTTAAATAACGGTGTGTGTGTGTGTGTGTGTGTGTGTGTGTGTGTGTGTGTGTGTGTGTGTGTGTGTGTGTGTGTGTGTTGACCTCTTGGTCTGTGTGTCACTCTGTAGGAAGGTGTGTTTGTTCCTCTGCAAGTAGTTCACCAGGTCTCCATGACGACAAAACTCAGTGATCAGATAGACAGGACCTGAACAGACAGACAGACAGACAGACAGACAGAAACACAAAATCACACACACACACACACACACACACACACACACACACACACACACACACACGTATGATTTCTGCTGTTAGCTATGTGGTTGGTTAGCTAAATCCGGATTTAGTCAGGATAAAATAAGGTTTAATGGTCACCTCCTCGGGTGCAGGCTCCTAGCAGGTTGACAACGTTCAGGTGAGGACCAAGATGAACCAAAACCTTCAACTCTGACATCAGAGACTGAACCGAACCACTGTTGGCTGAATTCACAAACACACAAACACGCGCGCGCGCACACACACACACACACACACACACACACACACACACACACACACACACACACAGATTTAATAATAGACAAACTGTTGTACAGGTAGACAGACAGACAGGTAGACAGATAGACAGGTACATACGTTTGACCATCTTCACAGCTGCTTTAGTCGTAGAATGAGAGTGATTCAGACCAGAGACGGTAGCCTCGACAACACGACCGAACGCCCCTGAACCCAACACCTGACCTGAATTAAGAGACAGGTATACAGACAGTTAGACAGACAGACAGACAGACAGACAGACAGACAGACAGACACACAGACAGACAGTTAGACAGACAGACAGACAGACAGACAGACAGACAGACAGACAGACAGACAGACAGACAGACAGACAGACAGACAGACAGACAGACAGACAGACAGACAGACAGACAGGTAGAGACTAGACTTAGTCATGGATCAGTGAAAGTCAGTTGTTAGTGTTATGTGAGGATGAGTTCAGTAGTAGTTTAGTTATAGTTTAGATCAGGGGTGCCCAACCTTTTTTGAACCAAGATCTACTTTTAAAGTTTCCAGTCTGCAGAGATCTACCAGTCCACATAGGGAGCTGTAACCATTACAGACCGCCTACAAACACATTTAATACCACACAACAAACAGACAATACAACAATAAATACATTTACTGACACACTTTTTCTTTTCTTACTCTAATCTTAGGGTTTACTTTAATATTACATTTGTATTTATATCAAATGTGTTTTTCTCTCTAAATTATTTTAGTTTCTGCATCAAACCTTTAATCTGCTGAGTTTATCCACGCATGCGCACAGACACATACACAACGACTACGCCTCACGTGTTGAAGAGTTCTACTCGATGTTCCGTTATTTAAAGGAGTTCAGAACAGCATCAGCAGCAAGCAGCTGAACATTAACATTATTAAAACGAAGCATGAGACGCTTCAGTTCTGATTGGAGTAAGGTGCATTTAAAGAGAGGTGTACGGACAGAGGACCTTATCTCTCTCTCTCTCTGAAGCTGATGTGATTCTGCTCTCTTGGTTTAGTCTTATTTCTCCGCAGGAGTCGAGAGGGAATTTGTTTTTAACGGGAGTTTTGCTCCTCACGGCTCTGTTCCCCGCGCGCCTGCACTCTCTCACGCGCTCTCTCTCTCCCCTGCTCTCTCTCTCTGTCACTCGCACTCTCTCACTCTCTCGCGCTCATGGGGCGCATGCGCACGGCGACCGGCAGTGAGAGTTTGGCGTCTCCGTGTTTTAAACTAGTTTTAAACTTGTGTGTTGAAGTGTATTGAGTGCTTAAGTGCTCCTCGTTCTAATCGGAAAATGGATCCTTTCCACATCACTTCTTTGTGGATATTGTTCCACCTGCTTCGGTTTGCCTGCGAGTCTGACGGTCAGCGGACACAGTACTCCAGGGAAGTGCTGCTTCAAATAAACTGTGCGAATCTCGCCCGCGTGTCAACAGACTGGTTAATGCTACCGGACTTTATCTTGAGAAAGCCCCATGAAACCGATGATGCTGGTGCACCGAGGAGGAAAAAGAGGAAACGTAGGAAGACGTGGAGGCGTCAGGCTGCGCCTGAGGAAGCAGCAGCTCGGCCGGATCCCTCTTCCCACGGTGATCCTGGGGAATGTCCAGTCCCTCAGGAACAAAGTGGACGAACTTCAAGGACACGTCTGCTTCCAGAAGGATTTTAAAGACTGCTGCGTCCTGGCCTTCTCTGAGCCTTCTCTGAGACATGGCTCACCGATCACGACCAGGACACTGACCTGGCCATTAACGGCTTTGGAGCCCCATTTCGTCTTGATCGACAGACAGAAGTCACAAAGAAAACTCAAGGAGGCGGGGTATGTTTATATTTGAATAAACAATACTGTAACGCTGCTTCTGTGACTGTCAGAGAGCGCATTTGTACGCCTGATGTCGAACTTTTATCCGTGTCGCTGCGCCCTTTCTATTTGCCACGCGAGTTTCCACAGCGTTTTATAACAGTTGTGTACATACATACATTGTGTTTTATAGTGACTAAACATCTCGCGATTGACTGAGAATCAGATCGACTGGTTTGGCACCCCTGGTTTAGAATAACGTAGTGCACTCGTACCCAGAACTACATGCTCTCGTGGTACTTCCCAGGTGGAGCTGTAGGGCAGGTGGGCAGGGTCCAGGTAGGTGTACTGCTGTCCATCAGGACTCACCGACTCGATCACCTTCCAACGAACTTCATAACGAGGTTTCTGACAGGAGTGACCACAGAAATCAACGTGTTGTCATGGCAACCAGGATAAACAGTTTTAGCTTTTTATACTACAGTATTATAGTAGAGTAAAAACACAGTGATGACAGGACTGACTTTTCTCCAGACGATGATGAGGATGATGAGGAAGACGATTGCCATGACGACCAGAAAAAGAACTGCTGCCAACACAGCAACCTGAGAAAGAAGAGCTGTAGACAGGAAGAGAGACAGGCGGGGTAGACAGGTAGAGAGAGACAGGTAGAGAGAGACAGGCAGGGAGAGACAGGTAGAGAGAGAGACAGGCAGGGAGAGACAGGTAGAGTGAGACAGGTAGAGAGAGACAGGTAGAGAGAGACAGGTAGAGAGAGAGACAGGCAGGGAGAGACAGGTAGAGTGAGACAGGTAGAGAGAGAGACAGGCAGGGAGAGACAGGTAGAGAGAGACAGGTAGAGAGAGACAGGTAGAGAGAGACAGGTAGAGAGAGACAGGTAGAGAGAGAGACAGGTAGAGTGAGACAGGTAGAGAGAGAGACAGACAGGGAGAGACAGGTAGAGTGAGACAGGTAGAGAGAGACAGGTAGAGAGAGTCAGGTAGAGAGAGACAGGTAGAGAGAGACAGGTAGAGAGAGAGACAGGCAGGGAGAGACAGGTAGAGTGAGACAGGTAGAGAGAGACAGGTAGAGAGAGACAGGTAGAGAGAGACAGGCAGGGAGAGACAGGTAGAGTGAGACAGGTAGAGAGAGAGACAGGCAGGGAGAGACAGGTAGAGAGAGACAGGTAGAGAGAGACAGGTAGAGAGAGTCAGGTAGAGAGAGACAGGTAGAGAGAGACAGGTAGAGAGAGAGACAGGCAGGGAGAGACAGGTAGAGTGAGACAGGTAGAGAGAGACAGGTAGAGAGAGTCAGGTAGAGAGAGACAGGCAGGGAGAGACAGGTAGAGTGAGACAGGTAGAGAGAGAGACAGGCAGGGAGAGACAGGTAGAGTGAGACAGGTAGAGAGAGAGACAGGTAGAGTGAGACAGGTAGAGAGAGAGACAGGCAGGGAGAGACAGGTAGAGTGAGACAGGTAGAGAGAGACAGGTAGAGAGAGTCAGGTAGAGAGAGACAGGTAGAGAGAGAGACAGGCAGGGAGAGACAGGTAGAGTGAGACAGGTAGAGAGAGACAGGTAGAGAGAGTCAGGTAGAGAGAGACAGGTAGAGAGAGAGACAGGCAGGGAGAGACAGGTAGAGTGAGACAGGTAGAGAGAGAGACAGGCAGGGAGAGACAGGTAGAGAGAGACAGGTAGAGAGAGGCAGGTAGAGAGAGACAGGTAGAGAGAGAGACAGGTAGAGTGAGACAGGTAGAGAGAGAGACAGGCAGGGAGAGACAGGTAGAGTGAGACAGGTAGAGAGAGACAGGTAGAGAGAGTCAGGTAGAGAGAGACAGGTAGAGAGAGACAGGTAGAGAGAGACAGGCAGGGAGAGACAGGTAGAGTGAGACAGGTAGAGAGAGACAGGTAGAGAGAGACAGGCAGAGAGAGACAGGTAGAGTGAGACAGGTAGAGAGAGAGACAGGCAGGGAGAGACAGGTAGAGAGAGTCAGGTAGAGAGAGACAGGTAGAGAGAGACAGGTAGAGAGAGACAGGTAGAGAGAGACAGGTAGAGAGAGACAGGTAGAGAGAGGCAGGTAGAGAGAGGCAGGTAGAGAGAGACAGGTAGAGAGAGACAGACAGGGAGAGACAGGTAGAGTGAGACAGGTAGAGAGAGACAGGAAGAGAGAGACAGGAAGAGAGAGACAGGTAGAGAGAGACAGGTAGAGAGAGACAGGTAGAGAGAGGCAGGTAGAGAGAGACAGGTAGGGAGAGACAGGTAGAGAGAGAGACAGGTAGAAAGAGACAGATAGAGAGAGACAGGAAGAGAGAGACAGGAAGAGAGAGACAGGTAGAGAGAGACAGGTAGAGGGAGAGACAGGTAGAGAGAGACAGGTAGAGGTAGACAGGCAGAGAGAGACAGGTAAAGAGAGACAGGTAGAGAGAGACAGGTAGAGAGAGACAGGGACATACAGTGTTATGTTAATGGAAGGAACAAGAATAGATATTCTTTCATTGGTGCAATATCAGTACTGTAGCAGGCTGTAGTGTGATTACTGTAGCAGGCTGTAGTGTGATCTCTGTAGCAGGCTGTAGTGTGATTACTGTAGCAGGCTGTAGTGTGATCACTGTAGCAGGCTGTAGTGTGATCTCTGTAGCAGGCTGTAGTGTGATTACTGTAGCAGGCTGTAGTGTGATCACTGTAGCAGGCTGTAGTGTGATCTCTGTAGCAGGCTGTAGTGTGATTACTGTAGCAGACTGTAGTGTGATCTCTGTAGCAGGCTGTAGTGTGATCTCTGTAGCAGGCTGTAGTGTGATTACTGTAGCAGGCTGTAGTGTGATTACTGTAGCAGGCTGTAGTGTGATCTCTGTAGCAGGCTGTAGTGTGATTACTGTAGCAGGCTGTAGTGTGATCACTGTAGCAGGCTGTAGTGTGATCACTGTAGCAGGCTGTAGTGTGATTACTGTAGCAGGCTGTAGTGTGATTACTGTAGCAGGCTGTAGTGTGATCACTGTAGCAGGCTGTAGCAGGCTGTAGCGTGATCACTGTAGCAGACTGTAGTGTGATCACTGTAGCAGACTGTAGTGTGATCACTGTAGCAGGCTGTAGTGTGATTACTGTAGCAGGCTGTAGTGTGATCACTGTAGCAGACTGTAGTGTGATCACTGTAGCAGACTGTAGTGTGATCACTGTAGCAGGCTGTAGTGTGATCACTGTAGCAGGCTGTAGTGTGATCTCTGTAGCAGGCTGTAGTGTGATCACTGTAGCAGGCTGTAGTGTGATCACTGTAGCAGGCTGTAGTGTGATTACTGTAGCAGACTGTAGTGTGATCACTGTAGCAGGCTGTAGTGTGATCTCTGTAGCAGGCTGTAGTGTGATCACTGTAGCAGACTGTAGTGTGATCACTGTAGCAGACTGTAGTGTGATCACTGTAGCAGGCTGTAGTGTGATTACTGTAGCAGGCTGTAGTGTGATCACTGTAGCAGGCTGTAGTGTGATCACTGTAGCAGGCTGTAGTGTGATCTCTGTAGCAGGCTGTAGTGTGATTACTGTAGCAGACTGTAGTGTGATTACTGTAGCAGGCTGTAGTGTGATCACTGTAGCAGGCTGTAGTGTGATTACTGTAGCAGGCTGTAGTGTGATCACTGTAGCAGGCTGTAGCAGGCTGTAGTGTGATCTCTGTAGCAGGCTGTAGTGTGATCTCTGTAGCAGGCTGTAGTGTGATCACTGTAGCAGGCTGTAGTGTGATCACTGTAGCAGACTGTAGTGTGATCACTGTAGCAGGCTGTAGTGTGATCACTGTAGCAGACTGTAGTGTGATTACTGTAGCAGGCTGTAGTGTGATCACTGTAGCAGACTGTAGTGTGATCACTGTAGCAGGCTGTAGTGTGATCACTGTAGCAGGCTGTAGTGTGATTACTGTAGCAGGCTGTAGTGTGATTACTGTAGCAGGCTGTAGTGTGATCACTGTAGCAGACTGTAGTGTGATCACTGTAGCAGGCTGTAGTGTGATCACTGTAGCAGGCTGTAGTGTGATTACTGTAGCAGGCTGTAGTGTGATTACTGTAGCAGGCTGTAGTGTGATCACTGTAGCAGGCTGTAGCAGGCTGTAGCGTGATCACTGTAGCAGACTGTAGTGTGATCACTGTAGCAGACTGTAGTGTGATCACTGTAGCAGGCTGTAGTGTGATTACTGTAGCAGGCTGTAGTGTGATCACTGTAGCAGACTGTAGTGTGATCACTGTAGCAGACTGTAGTGTGATCACTGTAGCAGGCTGTAGTGTGATCACTGTAGCAGGCTGTAGTGTGATCTCTGTAGCAGGCTGTAGTGTGATCACTGTAGCAGGCTGTAGTGTGATCACTGTAGCAGGCTGTAGTGTGATTACTGTAGCAGACTGTAGTGTGATCACTGTAGCAGGCTGTAGTGTGATCTCTGTAGCAGGCTGTAGTGTGATCACTGTAGCAGACTGTAGTGTGATCACTGTAGCAGACTGTAGTGTGATCACTGTAGCAGGCTGTAGTGTGATTACTGTAGCAGGCTGTAGTGTGATCACTGTAGCAGGCTGTAGTGTGATCACTGTAGCAGACTGTAGTGTGATCACTGTAGCAGGCTGTAGTGTGATTACTGTAGCAGGCTGTAGTGTGATCACTGTAGCAGACTGTAGTGTGATCACTGTAGCAGACTGTAGTGTGATCACTGTAGCAGGCTGTAGTGTGATCACTGTAGCAGGCTGTAGTGTGATTACTGTAGCAGACTGTAGTGTGATCACTGTAGCAGACTGTAGTGTGATTACTGTAGCAGGCTGTAGTGTGATCACTGTAGCAGGCTGTAGTGTGATCACTGTAGCAGACTGTAGTGTGATCACTGTAGCAGACTGTAGTGTGATCACTGTAGCAGGCTGTAGTGTGATCTCTGTAGCAGACTGTAGTGTGATCACTGTAGCAGGCTGTAGTGTGATTACTGTAGCAGGCTGTAGTGTGATCACTGTAGCAGACTGTAGTGTGATCACTGTAGCAGACTGTAGTGTGATTACTGTAGCAGGCTGTAGTGTGATCACTGTAGCAGACTGTAGTGTGATCACTGTAGCAGACTGTAGTGTGATCACTGTAGCAGGCTGTAGTGTGATCTCTGTAGCAGACTGTAGTGTGATCACTGTAGCAGGCTGTAGTGTGATTACTGTAGCAGGCTGTAGTGTGATCACTGTAGCAGACTGTAGTGTGATCACTGTAGCAGACTGTAGTGTGATTACTGTAGCAGGCTGTAGTGTGATTACTGTAGCAGGCTGTAGTGTGATCACTGTAGCAGGCTGTAGCAGGCTGTAGCGTGATCACTGTAGCAGACTGTAGTGTGATCACTGTAGCAGACTGTAGTGTGATCACTGTAGCAGGCTGTAGTGTGATTACTGTAGCAGACTGTAGTGTGATCACTGTAGCAGGCTGTAGTGTGATTACTGTAGCAGACTGTAGTGTGATCACTGTAGCAGGCTGTAGTGTGATCACTGTAGCAGACTGTAGTGTGATCACTGTAGCAGGCTGTAGTGTGATCTCTGTAGCAGGCTGTAGTGTGATCACTGTAGCAGGCTGTAGTGTGATCACTGTAGCAGGCTGTAGTGTGATTACTGTAGCAGACTGTAGTGTGATCACTGTAGCAGGCTGTAGTGTGATCTCTGTAGCAGGCTGTAGTGTGATCTCTGTAGCAGGCTGTAGTGTGATCTCTGTAGCAGGCTGTAGTGTGATCACTGTAGCAGACTGTAGTGTGATCTCTGTAGCAGGCTGTAGTGTGATCACTGTAGCAGACTGTAGTGTGATCTCTGTAGCAGGCTGTAGTGTGATCTCTGTAGCAGGCTGTAGTGTGATCACTGTAGCAGACTGTAGTGTGATCTCTGTAGCAGGCTGTAGTGTGATTACTGTAGCAGACTGTAGTGTGATCACTGTAGCAGACTGTAGTGTGATTACTGTAGCAGGCTGTAGTGTGATCACTGTAGCAGACTGTAGTGTGATCTCTGTAGCAGGCTGTAGTGTGATTACTGTAGCAGGCTGTAGTGTGATCACTGTAGCAGACTGTAGTGTGATCACTGTAGCAGACTGTAGTGTGATCACTGTAGCAGGCTGTAGTGTGATCACTGTAGCAGACTGTAGTGTGATCACTGTAGCAGACTGTAGTGTGATCACTGTAGCAGGCTGTAGTGTGATCTCTGTAGCAGACTGTAGTGTGATCACTGTAGCAGGCTGTAGTGTGATTACTGTAGCAGGCTGTAGTGTGATCACTGTAGCAGACTGTAGTGTGATTACTGTAGCAGACTGTAGTGTGATCACTGTAGCAGGCTGTAGTGTGATTACTGTAGCAGACTGTAGTGTGATCACTGTAGCAGGCTGTAGTGTGATTACTGTAGCAGGCTGTAGTGTGATTACTGTAGCAGACTGTAGTGTGATCACTGTAGCAGGCTGTAGTGTGATTACTGTAGCAGACTGTAGTGTGATCACTGTAGCAGGCTGTAGTGTGATCACTGTAGCAGGCTGTAGTGTGATCACTGTAGCAGGCTGTAGCGTGATTACTGTAGCAGGCTGTAGCGTGATCACTGTAGCAGGCTGTAGCGTGATTACTGTAGCAGGCTGTAGTGTGATTACTGTAGCAGGCTGTAGCAGGCTGTAGTGTGATTACTGTAGCAGGCTGTAGTGTGATTACTGTAGCAGGCTGTAGCAGGCTGTAGCGTGATTACTGTAGCAGGCTGTGGTAGGCTGTAGTATGATTGCTGTAGAAGTAATGTTGTAGTACAGCTTTATGAGTACGTACAGGTCGACACGATCCTCAGGTCTCGCGCTCGTCGTCCTGCTGAGTTTTTAGCTTCACAGCGAACAGCTGACAGAGAGGTAACACTCTGCAGAGTCAGCACACTGCGTACCTGCACAGGTAAGACACACAGCCGTCAAAAAGGAAACATTTTTATTATTATTACACACCACACTGATGACATCACTAGTTACCTGGAAGACACCTCTCCCCTCCACTTGTGTGGAGTTCTCCTGCAGAGCCCTGCTTTCTGGTGATGCTGATACGCTCCTCCAGCCACCTGTTGAATTACTGCACCTGCAGGACACAATCACTGTTACTATAGCAACAATTTAAAAGCAGGGTTGGTAAGTTTGTCCAGATCTACTTTTTAAGATTTTGGTTGAAATTGTCTTTAGGTCTTGATAAAAATTAATAATTCATGTGCTCTGACAAAGGAACGAAGAAAATCTGTCATCTGTAGCAGTTGAAAGACTGTAAAAACTTTGACCAATGTCTGCCACGAGGTACCAATCTGATGAACCAATCATGCCTCCTTGTCTTCCTGCTCAGTCTCTACCCCATGCATGCACGAGCCCAAACTCTGAGCTGAGATCCGCTTCTGGACCAATGGCGCTTGTGCATGTAAGTGAGGGGCGCGGCTTTTGAGGAAGCACAGAGGGAATGCTACTTTCAAAATCATGCTAGTTTCCGAAAATGACCAACCCTGCCTTTAACACAGCTTTTGTTCGAAAAAGAGAAAAAGAGAATACACCGTCTGTTTCACAAAAACACACAAAGGGTTAAATGTTTCTCTAACTGCGCTGCAGAACAAACCACATCTTCTGTTGTATTTCAATGATCCATTATTCTGTCATTTCGGGAACAATCATCTCTTTCTCTGTAAATCAGCCTCATTGTAAAAAGAGTCTAACAAACAGGGGGCGCTAACAGCCACGCACAGTTAGAGTGAAGAAATGGTCTTCTGCTGAGAGTTAGTGGTAAATGCGCCGCAGTATTTATAAGAGATGTGACACTCAAAGCTTCCAGTGATCAGGACAACAATTCCACCTCTGTGTGCCTTCAAAATAAAAGCTCTGTAAATAAAGTATGTATGTAAATATAACTTTGAAATGACTGTTATTAATATAACCAGGGGTTACATCACTCCGGGGCTGTCAGTGGCTCCACACTTCATCCAACATGTGCGAAGACGCTCTGGAGCCGTTACCATGACAACGGAGAGAGTGTTGTTGTTGTCTTTGAGTCGTCATTTCTCGCTCCATTCAGGGAAGAAGCTTTGTTTAAAACAGTGAAACTCATCGCACATGTTTACAGTGTGTCCTCTTGATCAAGTGTCAAATGTTTCTTATCATCTTGATGTGGACAAAACTGAGCTCCATCAGGGTGACAGCGCAGCTCCATCAGCATTAAAGAGTGCAGCTCCATCAGTGTGATAGTGCAGCTCCGTCAGTGTGAGAGTGCAGCTCCGTCAGTGTGAGAGTGCAGCTCCGTCAGTGTGAGAGTGCAGCTCCGTCAGTGTGAGAGTGCAGCTCCGTCAGTGTGAGAGTGCAGCTCTGTCAGTGTGAGAGTGCAGCTCCGTCAGCGTGAGAGTGCAGCTCCGTCAGTATGAGAGTGCAGCTCCATCAGTGTGATAGTGCAGCTCCGTCAGTGTGAGAGTGCAGCTCCGTCAGTATGAGAGTGCAGCTCCATCAGTGTGATAGTGCAGCTCCGTCAGTGTGAGAGTGCAGCTCCGTCAGTGTGATAGTGCAGCTCCGTCAGTGTGAGAGTGCAGCTCCATCAGTGTGATAGTGCAGCTCCGTCAGTGTGAGAGTGCAGCTCCGTCAGTATGAGAGTGCAGCTCCATCAGTGTGAGAGTGCAGCTCCGTTAGTATGAGAGTGCAGCTCCATCAGTGTGATAGTGCAGCTCCGTCAGTGTGAGAGTGCAGCTCTGTCAGTGTGAGAGTGCAGCTCCGTCAGTGTGATAGTGCAGCTCCGTCAGTGTGAGAGTGCAGCTCCGTCAGTATGAGAGTGCAGCTCCATCAGTGTGATAGTGCAGCTCCGTCAGTGTGAGAGTGCAGCTCCGTCAGTGTGATAGTGCAGCTCCGTCAGTGTGAGAGTGCAGCTCCATCAGTGTGATAGTGCAGCTCCGTCAGCGTGAGAGTGCAGCTCCGTCAGAGTGAGTGCAGCTCCATCAGCGTGAGAGTGCAGCTCCATCAGAGTGAGAGTGCAGCTCCGTCAGTGTGATAGTGCAGCTCCGTCAGTGTGAGAGTGCAGCTCCATCAGTGTGATAGTGCAGCTCCGTCAGCGTGAGAGTGCAGCTCCGTCAGAGTGAGTGCAGCTCCATCAGCATTAAAGAGTGCAGCTCCATCAGTGTGATAGTGCAGCTCCGTCAGTGTGAGAGTGCAGCTCCGTCAGTGTGATAGTGCAGCTCCGTCAGTGTGAGAGTGCAGCTCCATCAGCGTGATAGTGCAGCTCCGTCAACGTGAGAGTGCAGCTCCGTCAGAGTGAGTGCAGCTCCATCAGCGTGAGAGTGCAGCTCCATCAGAGTGAGAGTGCAGCTCGGTCAGTATGAGAGTGCAGCTCCGTCAGAGTGAGTGCAGCTCCATCAGCGTGAGAGTGCAGCTCCATCAGCGTGAGAGTGCAGCTCCGTCAGTGTGAGAGTGCAGCTCTGTCAGCGTGAGAGTGCAGCTCCGTCAGAGTGAGTGCAGCTCCATCAGCGTGAGAGTGCAGCTCCATCAGAGTGAGAGTGCAGCTCCGTCAGTGTGAGAGTGCAGCTCTGTCAGCGTGAGAGTGCAGCTCCGTCAGAGTGAGTGCAGCTCCATCAGCGTGAGAGTGCAGCTCCATCAGAGTGAGAGTGCAGCTCCGTCAGGGTGAGAGTGCAGCTCCATCAGAGTGAGAGTGCAGCTCCATCAAAGTGAGAGTGCAGCTCCATCAGAGTGAGAGTGCAGCTCCATCAAAGTGAGAGTGCAGCTCCATCAGAGTGAGAGTGCAGCTCCATCAGAGTGAGAGTGCAGCTCCATCAGAGTGAGAGTGCAGCTCCGTCAGAGTGAGTGTAGCTCCGTCAGTGTGAGAGTGCAGCTCCGTCAGCGTGAGAGTGCAGCTCCGTCAGCGTGAGAGTGCAGCTCTGTCAGTATGAGAGTGCAGCTCCGTCAGAGTGAGAGTGCAGCTCCATCAGCGTGAGAGTGCAGTTCTGTAAGCGTTAAAGAGTGCAGCTCCGTCAGTGTTCAAGAGTGCAGCTCCGTCAGAGTGAGTGTAGCTCCGTCAGTGTGAGAGTGCAGCTCCGTCAGCGTGAGAGTGCAGCTCCGTCAGCGTGAGAGTGCAGCTCTGTCAGTATGAGAGTGCAGCTCCGTCAGAGTGAGAGTGCAGCTCCATCAGCGTGAGAGTGCAGCTCCGTCAGTGTTCAAGAGTGCAGCACCGTCAGTGTTCAAGAGTGCAGCTCCGTCAGTGTTAAAGAATGCAGCTCCGTCAGTGTTCAAGAGTGCAGCTCTGTCAGTGTTAAAGAATGCAGCTCCGTCAGTGTTAAAGAGTGCAGCTCCGTCAGTGTTCAAGAGTGCAGCTCCGTCAGTGTTCAAGAGTGCAGCTCCGTCAGTGTTCAAGAGTGCAGCTCCGTCAGGGTTAAAGAGTGCAGCTCCGTCAGTGTTCAAGAGTGCAGCTCCGTCAGTGTTCAAGAGTGCAGCTCCGTCAGTGTTCAAGAGTGCAGCTCCGTCAGGGTTAAAGAGTGCAGCTCCGTCAGTGTTCAAGAGTGCAGCTCCGTCAGGGTTAAAGAGTGCAGCTCCGTCAGCGTGAGAATGCAGAACAAGAGCTAACTGTATTAGTGACTGAATTTTATCAGAGCTATATGCTTTGAGAATTAGACTAAAAAATGGAGACGATAGAGGGAGAACATGAGGAACAATGTTGGAGATATAAAAATCCACCCTTAACAGATCAGGCCATAAATGTGTGTGTGGTGTTTACCTGTGCAAGTGACAGGTGTACCAGGTGACAGATGGGGGCGGAGCTCCCTCGCTGACACACAGCACGGCTTTACTGCCCAACTCTGACAGGGTTTTTATCCTAGGGGGCGCTACACACACACACACACACACACACACACACACACACACACACAGTTTTTCTAAAATGGCAGCAAACATTTGTGCTACAGCTATTTTGGTGAATTTTCTGGTGTGTTACGTGTGTAGCTGCCAGGAGCCAATGACACACACACACAAACACATACACCCCCCCCCCACACACACACACACATACACACACTGGCTGTCTATTTCTCTGACCTTTGACCTCCAAGTTGAAGACAACCTCCTGGATGTCGTCGTTGTTACCAACAGTCACTGTGTAACTTCCTGTCTGATCCATCTGCACTCGAACCAGGGTCAACGTGCTAACATACCTGCAATCAATCAGTCAAATGAACAATCAATCAATCAATCAAGCAGACAGTCAATCAATCAACCAACCAACCAATCAACCAATCAATCAATCAACCATCCAACCAATCAACCAATCAATCAATCAACCTACCAACCAATCAATCAATCAAGCAAGCAGACAATCAATCAATCAATCAATCAATCAAGCAGACAGTCAATCAATCAACCAATCAACCAATCAATCAAGCAAGCAGACAATCAATCAACCAACCAATCAATCAACCAACCAATCAAGCAAGCAGACAATCAATCAATCAATCAAGCAGACACTCAACCAACCAACCAATCAATCAACCAACCAACCAACCAATCAACCAATCAATCAATCAACCAACCAACCAATCAACCAATCAACCAATCAAGCAAGCAGACAATCAATCAAGCAAGCAGACAATCAATCAACCAACCAATCAACCAATCAATCAATCAATCAATCAATCAAGCAAGCAAGCAAGCAGACAATCAATCAACCAACCAACCAATCAACCAATCAATCAATCAATCAATCAAGCAAGCAAGCAAGCAGACAATCAATCAAGCAAGCAGACAATCAATCAATCATATTAATTAATCAATCAACCAATCAATCAATCAATCAACCAACCAACCAATCAATCAATCAATCATATTAATCAATCAACCAACCAACCAATCAATCAATCAATCAAATTAATCAATCAACCAATCAATCATATTAATTAATCAATCAACCAATCAACCAATCAATCAATCAAATTAATTAATCAACCAATCAATCATATTAATCAATCAGTCAATCAATCAACTAACCAATTAATCATTTAACTGACCAATCAATCAATCAATCAGAGAGAGTCTACCTGCTTCCTTTCAGGTGTCTGGTGGTGATAGAAGTGGTTTCTGTGGCAATGGTCTTATTGTCATTGGTCCAGAGGACTGTTGGGACCGGGTGGGCGTCGACCTCCACACTGAACTCCACCGAGTGATGAAGGAGGCATGACAGGTTGGTCTCACCTGAGCCCCACAGGTAGACATAACCCCGCTCTGCAGAGAAAGAGACAGACAGGTCACCTCTCTGACCTGTCTGTATGTCTGTCTATAACCTGTCTCTCCACCTGTCTGCATGTCTCTCAACATGTCTGTCTGGCTCTCCATATGTCTGTCTGTCTCTCACCCAGTACTGTAACTGTCATGTTTTTCTTTACAGTTTTCCCCTGCGTTGTCTCCTGAACAGCACACACGTACACACCTGCAGGAAAAACAAGCACACATCACCATGGTTACAGAATCACAAACAAACTATAACAGCTGATTTTAGGTAACCATAGTAACTGATTGATGTCACTATTGGACCGTTGTTTCCTCAGTTCAGGCCATCAGGCAGTCTTTTAAATCACCTACCAGAATCCTCCACTGTTGCCGTGGAGATGTTTACGACGGAGCGGATCCGATTCGGCAGAAACTCTGTCAGAGGCTCGATTTCCTGAATCAAAACAAGAGGTCAAAGTTCACAGATCTGATTGATCAGACAGACAGGTACAGATGGAGAGAGACAGATACCTCTCTACGGGGGAAGTCCCAGGAGAAGAAGACCAGCTCAGTGTCTCTGACGGTGCAGTTCACTATAAGATCCTCCCCCTGCTTCAAAACCACGCTGGACACCGTCAGCTCCACCTCCATCTGCTTAGGCACTGAGAGACAGACAGGTGGTGAGAGAGACAGGTACAGAGAGGAGGGGTTAGAATCCACAGTATGTCCTTCTCTAATCAAATCTGGTGTAATCTGTCATCCAGTCTCTGAGCTTCACACCTATGATGCTGAAAACATGGTACACCTGAGACTCCCTCTCCTCATCTCCATGGACGGCCAAGCACACGTATGACGAGTCGTTCAGACGACCCGTGAAGCCGAGGCCTGGCTCGTACGTCATCCCGGAAACAGGTGTCCTGCTGGGGCGCTGGAGCAGTGAGATGTTGAGCCGCGGGTCGGACACCACGCAAGGGATGGTGTCTTCCTCCGCCTCCTTCATGACTACACCTGGACCGAGCGGGACAAACCATTCCTCCGCACCTGAGGGGACAGGTAGGGCTCAGTCTCATCGCTCACAGGTACCAGGGGCTGGATAAAGATGTGAAAAACATCACGCTCACCTTTTCCAGGTATGAAGATGTCAATCACTCTACTCTGGGCGGACAATGCCTCCTCACACGTGTACCTCCCAGAATTCCTCCAGGTGGCGTTAAAGAGCCGCAGAATACTGCTGGAGCCCTGACTGTCCACATCCACCTCGCTCACCAGAGAGTCCTGAGGGAGCTGCCAGGTCACCTGACTCCAGCCCGAACACACCTGCAGGGACAGACAGGTACATTACAGACAGACAGGTACCTGAAACACCTGCAGGGACAGACAGGTACATTACAGACAGACAGGTACCTGAAACACCTGCAGGGACAGACAGGTACATTACAGACAGACAGGTACCTGAAACACCTGCAGGGACAGACAGGTACATTACAGACAGACGGGTACCTGAAACACATGTAGAGACAGACAGGCACATGTAGAGACAGACAGGAACGTGTAGAGACAGACAGGCACGTGTAGAGACAGACAGGCACATGTAGAGACAGACAGGCACATGTACAGACAGACAGGTACATGTAGAGACAGACAGGTACATGTAGAGACAGACAGGCACATGTACAGACAGACAGGTACATGTAGAGACAGACAGGCACATGTACAGACAGACAGGCACATGTACAGACAGACAGGTACATGTAGAGACAGACAGGCACATGTACAGACAGACAGGCACATGTACAGACAGACAGGTACATGTAGAGACAGACAGGCACATGTACAGACAGACAGGTACATGTAGAGACAGACAGGCACATGTAGAGACAGACAGGCACATGTAGAGACAGACAGGCACATGTAGAGACAGACAGGCACATGTACAGACAGACAGGCACATGTACAGACAGACAGGCACATGTAGAGACAGACAGGTACATGTAGAGACAGACAGGCACATGTACAGACAGACAGGCACATGTACAGACAGACAGGTACATGTAGAGACAGACAGGCACATGTAGAGACAGACAGGCACATGTAGAGACAGACAGGCACATGTAGAGACAGACAGGTACATGTAGAGACAGACAGGTACATGTAGAGACAGACAGGCACATGTAGAGACAGACAGGCACATGTAGAGACAGACAGGCACATGTAGAGACAGACAGGCACATGTAGAGACAGACAGGTACATGTAGAGACAGACAGGCACATGTAGAGACAGACAGGTACATGTAGAGACAGACAGGCACATGTAGAGACAGACAGGTACATGTAGAGACAGACAGGCACATGTAGAGACAGACAGGTACATGTAGAGACAGACAGGTACATGTAGAGACAGACAGGCACATGTAGAGACAGACAGGTACATGTAGAGACAGACAGGTACATGTAGAGACAGACAGGTACATGTAGAGACAGACAGGCACATGTAGAGACAGACAGGTACATGTAGAGACAGACAGGTACTGACCACAGTAAAGTTGGAATTTGTGTCGAGCAGAACTTCAGAGGATGACGGCTGAAGCTCCAGACTGACGCCCCCTTCAGGAAGAACCAGGAACACACCTGCAGACAGAGAGACAGGTATGAGACAGACAGACAGACAGACAGACAGACAGACGGACAGACGGACAGACAGACAGGTATCTTCTTCCTGTAAGGTGTGACAGGTGTTGATTCTCACCCAGCAGGAAGTGCAGTGTAAACAGACTTCCTGTTCCTGCTTTGATGGATGCCATCATGGATGACGGTCCTAAACATCATCAGACAGAGGACACATTTCAGAATAAAAGACTTACTCTGATGTCTAATTGGTGGAGGATTTTCAAATACATTTTTTTTTAATATATATATATAAAATGTCTTCATTTTTTTTAACAAGACAGCACAGACAGCCAATTTACTGAAGAAAAGAAAAGACATATATATTTAAAACAAATAAAAATAATAACATACATGGGTTGTAATAACATATATCAGATACAATCTTATCTTCATCACATGTCAAAGGGAACAACATGACTATGACGTGTTTGAAGATAAAGTGTGGGCACTCTTTCTGCAATAAGACGACCAGATCATCTATGAAGGGTTGTTAGTGCCCTTTCATTTAGCACTGAGGTGTTCCATAGGGAAAACCTTCAATGCTGTACCACTGCGTGACTGATGGAGGCTTCTCCTGAATCCACTGAAACAGAACACATCAAGTTTCCCCGTTAGAGCGAGCTGTCCTGTTGATAGAGAGAAGTAGCTACGTTCAGGAGAAACAATGCTGGCTCTAGTTTTATTGTTCTGTGAAAAATTAAAGCAACAATATGTAACTTTTCCACCTTTAGTATTTGTTGTTTCAAAAGTGATCTAAGAGCTCAAAGAGAAGCGTCTGTCTGCAGGCTGTAAGAGAGGGGCGGAACTCATACCTGTCATGAGCAGTGTTGGGCAAGTAACTTTAAAAAAGTAATTAGTTACAGTTACTTCTCCTAAAAAGTAACTAAAGTACTTACTGAGTAACAAATCATAAAAGTAACTAGTTACTTTGGAAAGTAACTATTGCGTTACTTTCAAGTAAATGTTTAAATGCTCAAATGTGTCAAAGAATTTGGACCCCCCTCCCCCCCCCCCCCCTCTTTATTATTTATGATCTGAATATTATAATGAAATGGACACTTATCAATAATGAACAGAAACAGTGTACACAAAGTGAGACTAGCCTCCAATCACATGTCATGTATTATTGTAGATATTATAATTACTATGTTTATATAGTGGATCCGCGGATCGGGCGCGCGTGGTAACCACGGAAACAGGGTTGTAGACACTAGACAGATCCTGGAAAAGGACAAACTAACTACCGCGTTTGTGTTTCGCTTTATTGTGGAGAGCTGGGAGAGAATCAGTAGGAGATCATTTAGAAGCGGACTTGGCAACGCTGCTCGCCATTCCTGTTTCTCGTTGACTCACTTGTGTCGTCGTGTGTCCGACTATGCATGCTTTCGAATTTGTGTAAACAACACCCGCCCAACTCTACCTCTGATTGGCTCACCATGAAATGATTCCCTACCTCAGCCAATCGTCATCATTTATGCGATTGTCTCGTGTCTGCACTCACCAGAGAGGAAGAACAGTGAGGCATATCTCTGCCGCTCGGCTTTGAGATCTAAAAGTGGTCTGTCAAAGTAACGCGCTGCATTTTTGGGCAGTAACGGTAACGGCATTATAATGATGGGAAGAGTAATCAATTAGATTACTCGTTACTGAAAAAACTCACGCCGTTAGTAACGCCGTTATTTATAACGCCGTTATTCCCATCACTGCTGATGTCAGATAATGGACCACAGTTTTCTGGAAAAGTTTTCGCTTCCTTCGCAGCTTCATATGGATTTAGACTCATAACAAGCAGCCCAAGGTTCCCGCAGAGCAACGGAGAAGCAGAAAGAGCGGTACAGACTGTGAAAAATCTTCTGAGAAAGGCTACAGACCCCTACCTAACACTTCTTGCATATAGGGCGACACCTCTTCAGAATGGATACAGCCCAGCTCAACTCCTCATGGGCAGGCGTCTTCGCACTACGGTGCCCATTCTTTCATCTCAACTAGACCCTTCCCTTCCTGACGGGGTCACACTCTCCTTGAAGGAAAAGGAGAAAAGGATGTCAGATGCTGAAGTCTTCAACAGACGTCACCGTGCTAGACCTCTAAGTTCTCTGTCACCAGGAGAGGAGATGTGGGTAACGGATACCAAATCATCTGGGACTCAACTCCAAGATCTTATCTGGTAGATTTACCTCAAGGAGTGGTGAGACGTAACCGACGGCACTTGATTCCTCTACACACATCAGAACAAGACAGAGTTTCTTTACTGCAGCAAAGCATGCAGGAGCTGGGTCCTGAGCAAGCTCCAACATCACCTGCTGTGGTACCAAAAGACTTACTAACAGAGACTCCTACTCTCAGAAGTAGATCTGGGAGAGCTATAGTGAAGCCTATAAGGTTAAACTTGTAAGATTAAAAAGACTGAAACTGAACTGAATTAAAATGAAAGTAAAGTGCTAAATATAAAGTTATAAATGTTCAAAGAAAATGTTTTAAGCACAAAAGAGCAAAGCTTTAGAAATAAGTAATACTAAGTTCCATTAAAGTAAAGTATGAAAGTGTTTATGTTAACATGTTCCTTCTCAAAGAATTCATAGGAACAGAGCTTTCATCAAAGAGGCAGAATAATCCTCTGAGGTCTGTCGAGACAAAGGCAGTCTTTGTTCTCTAGAAAGGGGAGATGTGGTGTTATTGTTATTTGATAATAATAGAAGAATAGCTGTAATAAGAGTTTGACATATAGACCAATAGGAGTCAGTGTTGTTAGAACAGTGATGCATTGTGGGTTTTAAGTAAGGCTGAATAAACGACTTGTGTACGTTACACAGTGGGCTCAGTTATATGTGTTCCCAATGGTGTAAAACACGACACAGGTGACGTGCTGCAGGTCACGTGCTGCAGGTGACGTGCTGCAGGTGACGTGCTGCAGGTCACGTGCTGCAGGTGACGTGCTGCAGGTGACGTGCTGCAGGTCACGTGCTGCAGGTCACGTGCTGCAGGTCACATGCTGCAGGTGACGTGCTGCAGGTCACGTGCTGCAGGTCACGTGCTGCAGGTGACGTGCTGCAGGTGACGTGCTGCAGGTCACGTGCTGCAGGTCACGTGCTGCAGGTCACGTGCTGCAGGTCACGTGCTGCAGGTGACGTGCTGCAGGTGACGTGCTGCAGGTGACGTGCTGCAGGTGACGTGCTGCAGGTGACGTGCTGCAGGTGACGTGCTGCAGGTGACGTGCTGCAGGTCACGTGCTGCAGGTGACGTGCTGCAGGTCACGTGCTGCAGGTGACGTGCTGCAGGTGACGTGCTGCAGGTCACGTGCTGCAGGTGACGTGCTGCAGGTGACGTGCTGCAGGTCACGTGCTGCAGGTCACGTGCTGCAGGTCACGTGCTGCAGGTGACGTGCTGCAGGTCACGTGCTGCAGGTGACGTGCTGCAGGTCACGTGCTGCAGGTGACGTGCTGCAGGTCACGTGCTGCAGGTCACGTGCTGCAGGTCACGTGCTGCAGGTCACGTGCTGCAGGTGACGTGCTGCAGGTCACGTGCTGCAGGTCACGTGCTGCAGGTCACGTGCTGCAGGTGACGTGCTGCAGGTCACGTGCTGTTTTTCACACTGTGATGAAAACGTTTCAAACCTTCAGAAGTCTGTTAAAACATTTCAACTGTAATGATTCAAACAGACACATTCCTCTGACTGTGTGTGTGTGTGTGTGTGTGTGTGTGTGTGTGTGTGTGTGACTGTGTGTGTGTGTGTGTGTCTGTCTGTGTGTGTGTGTGTCTGTCTGTGTGTGTGTGTGTGTGTGTGTGTGTGTGTCTGTGTGCGTGTGTGACTGTGTGTGTGTGTGTGTGTGTGTGTGTGCGCGTGCGTGTGACTGTGTGTGTGTGTGACTGTGTGTGTGTGTGTGTGTCTGTCTGTGTGTGTGTGTCTGTCTGTGTGTGTGTGTGTCTGTCTGTGTGTGTGTGTGTGTGTCTGTGTGCGTGTGTGACTGTGTGTGTGTGTGTGTGTGTGTGTGCGTGCGTGTGACTGTGTGTGTGTGTGTGTGTGTGTGTGTGTGTGTGTGTGTGTGTGTGTGTGTCTGTGTGCGTGTGTGTGTGCGTGTGTGACTGTGTGTGTGTGTGTGTGTGTGTGTGTGCGTGCGTGTGACTGTGTGTGTGTGTGTGTGTGTGTGACTGTGTGTGTGTGTGTGACTGTGTGTGTGTGTCTGTCTGTGTGTGTGTGTGTCCGTCTGTGTGTGTGTGTGTCTGTGTGCGTGTGTGTGTGTGTGTGTGTGTGGTGTGTCTGTCTGTGTTTGTGAGTGTGTGTGTGTGTGTGTGTGTGTGTGTGCGCGTGCGTGTCTGTGTGTGCGTGTGTGTGTCTGTGTGTGTGCGTGTGTGTCTGTGTGTGTGCGTGTGTGTCTGTGTGTGTCTGTGTGTGTTTCCACAGGGGGATTTGGGCTTTTTATTCGTCTTCTTCCATAAAGAAAAACAGCATGCGGTCATCCAATCAGAGTCCCTCCCCTGGGATGTGGGCCAATCAGAGGCCTCATTGATGCTGAGTGAGGGAGGAATGTGAGCCAACCACCGAAGAAGAAAATAAACAGCAAAGTATTTCCTGTGGGCAGCTCAGCCTCGAGCAGAGCAGGAGAAACCTCCATGCTCTACTTCTCTATGTGCTGTTAACATGCTAACACCTCAATCTTAGCATGCTATCATTAGCTCCAGCACCATTCAGACAGTAGGCTATGTAGGCTTATGCTAAGCTAGCTACTGGCTGTCCCTTTAACTGAGCTCTTAAAGTTTCTGGTGTCTGAAGGAGCAGATCAGAGACTCATTAAAAACATGAACACAGCAGGTAACAGGAAGAGGGCGGGGCTTAGGCTGCAGAGGCTGTAAGGTCTGAGGACACCTATTGGACAGGTGATCAACAGCAGAGACATTAAAGTAACCAGGACAGAATCCTGACTCCCTGCAGCCAATCAGAAGACAGCAAACAGAAACATGGGAGTAACAGTAGCTCTCTTATTTCTGGATATAAGAGAGGAACTGTAGTCTGTGTGTGTGTGTGTGTGTGTGTGTTTGTGTGTGTGTGTGCGTGCGTGTGTGTGTGTGCATGTCTGCAGTGTAAGCTCTCCTGGTTGAATTAAAGACATATGTTTAAAGCTAGCAGCCTGGTATCTCTTCCATAATGCATTTCACTCACAAACAGCCAATCACAGACTGACAGGAATGTCACTTGAGTCAGCGTCAAGGAAGACTACTGCTGCAGGCCACATTAGCTTTTGCTAGCATATCAAAGCACTTTCTAAACACAGACTGTATAAAACATGGACGTAGTGTCAGTGATGTCATTATAGGTTTCTGAAGAGGAGTTATGGAACTCAACGACGGAGGTCGCCATGTTGGAAATGAACCTGGCAAAAGACAAAGAGGCTTGGCGGAGGCGGGCCATAAGCCTCCTGACAAAAACCAAGAATGCACTCACATGTCAGTCAACTCAGCCACGCCCCTAGTGGTGACTGGAGGAACTGCAGCTGTAAAGTTGTACATTTTAACATGGGGCTCTATGGGGACTGACTCACTGCAGGAGACAGACTCTAGTGGACACTGGAGGAACTGCAGCTGTAAAGTTGGACATTTTAACATGGAGCTCTATGAGGACTGACTCACTGCAGGAGACAGACTCTAGTGGACACTGGAGGAACTGCAGCTGTAAAGTTGGACATTTTAACATGGGGCTCTATGAGGACTGACACACTGCAGGAGACAGACTCTAGTGGACACTGGAGGAACTGCAGCTGTAAAGTTGGACATTTTAACATGGGGCTCTATGGGGACTGACTCACTGCAGGAGACAGACTCTAGTGGACACTGGAGGAACTGCAGCTGTAAAGTTGGACATTTTAACATGGGGCTCTATGGGGACTGACTCACTGCAGGAGACAGACTCTAGTGGACACTGGAGGAACTGCAGCTGTAAAGTTGGACATTTTAACATGGGGCTCTATGGGGACTGACTCACTGCAGGAGACAGACTCTAGTGGACACTGGAGGAACTGCAGCTGTAAAGTTGTACATTTTAACATGGGGCTCTATGGGGACTGACTCACTGCAGGAGACAGACTCTAGTGGACACTGGAGGAACTGCAGCTGTAAAGTTGGACATTTTAACATGGGGCTCTATGGGGACTGACTCACTGCAGGAGACAGACTCTAGTGGACACTGGAGGAACTGCAGCTGTAAAGTTGTACATTTTAACATGGGGCTCTATGGGGACTGACTCACTGCAGGAGACAGACTCTAGTGGACACTGGAGGAACTGCAGCTGTAAAGTTGGACATTTTAACATGGAGCTCTATGGGGACTGACTCACTGCAGGAGACAGACTCTAGTGGACACTGGAGGAACTGCAGCTGTAAAGTTGGACATTTTAACATGGGGCTCTATGGGGACTGACTCACTGCAGGAGACAGACTCTAGTGGACACTGGAGGAACTGCAGCTGTAAAGTTGGACATTTTAACATGGTGCTCTATGGGGACTGACTCACTGCAGGAGACAGACTCTAGTGGACACTGGAGGAACTGCAGCTGTAAAGTTGGACATTTTAACATGGGGCTCTATGCGGACTGACTCACTGCAGGAGACAGACTCTAGTGGACACTGGAGGAACTGCAGCTGTAAAGTTGGACATTTTAACATGGGGCTCTATGAGGACTGACTCACTGCATGAGACAGACTCTAGTGGACACTGGAGGAACTGCAGCTGTAAAGTTGGACATTTTAACATGGGGCTCTATGCGGACTGACTCACTGCAGGAGACAGACTCTAGTGGACACTTGAGGAACTGCAGCTGTAAAGTTGGACATTTTAACATGGGGCTCTATGCGGACTGACTCACTGCAGGAGACAGACTCTAGTGGACACTTGAGGAACTGCAGTTTGTGCAATTCTACCATGGAGTGTAGCTTCTAAAACACAGCTGAAGTGCATTGTGGGAATCGAGCGTCAACCATTAGTGTTGACGAATGAAGCCGATGCTGAAGTGTAAAATCCTGCCGTTCCCCGAGTGTCCACATGTTTACAGCCTGGTTCAAAAAACCAAACAGGTCTGATTAGCTCATGTCTCGATCAGCACACACTGTACGGGGGGTGAATGTTTTGATGACTCATCAGTTTTGATTTGATGAAGGATAAGAGTTATTCACAATAAGGCGTGTAGCTGACCTGATTGACAGGTGGGCGCGGTGTAACGGTTTGTCAGGAGGCTTAAAACCCGCCTCAGCTCCAGCTCTCAGCCTGTCGTTAGGTTGACTGAAAGTTAGGCTGAGACAGCATTTCCAGCATGGAGACCGCCATCGATGGGACTCCAGCGCCCCCTGCAGGAACAGATGGCTTCGTCCAGTAATATTTACAGTGTATCGTTCAGACTCTGGTATTAACCAGGAAGCAGAATGAGTGGGATAACAAAGTTACAGGTCAACTGAACAGTTGTGACATCACACATGTGTCCACAGGTGTCTCACCTGAGCATCACACCAACATGTCCAAGGTTGTTTACTTAACGTTGGGTTGAGTCCTGCCGGATGACTGACAGCTGTCAATCACCAATCACAGTTTGATGTCAGTAAACTCTGACCTTCAAAGACACAAACAAGCAGACGATAAAAACGCTTTTTAGGAAATCATTATAACTACAACAACAACAACAACAACAACAATTATAATCATCATTTATTAATTTAGCACCTCTTTAAAAACAAAGATTATGGAGGATAATAAACAACGTTAAAATAAATAAATATGGAGTCATGTGGTACACAGGTTACAGTCACATTTAAACTCTGAAGTCAGGTAGATACAGGTGAGCGAGTGAGAGAGTGAATCTATCTGAACGCTTAGAGACCGTTTCAGATGCGTTGAGCTTTGATATTACACTATATGATATCTCAGTCTCAGAGATGTGGATTCAAAGGACGAGAAAGAGTAAAGTTTGTTCAAACCTGCTGATGCTGCTCCTCTCCTCCTTCTTCTTCTCCTCCTTTGTGTTTCTCCTGGTTTCCCCACGCTTCTTCTCCTGTTTTTCTCCTTCTTCTTCTTCTGCTCTTAAGTCTGAGTTCATACCAGACGGAGGACGAATGGAAACAACAGACTGACTCACAGAGAGGGAGATGGAGAGAGAGAGAGAGAGAGAGGGGGCCAACGTCTGTTTTCAATCTGCCTCTCTGGCGTTTACCCTCTCTCTTTGACAGGAAGTGAAGTGAGTCCAACACACACTCACACACACTCACACACAAACACAGCTTAAACAGTAAAACAGTTAAAGCTCACAAAAATACCCTGTGTGTGTGTGTGTGTGTGTGTGTGTGTGTGTGTGTGTGTGTGTGTGTGTGTGTGTGTGTGTGTGTGTGTGTGTGTGTGTGTGTGTGTGTGTGTGTGTGAGAGTGCGCGCGTGCGTGCGTGTGTGTGTGTGTGTGAGAGTTTGCATGTGTATGACTGTGTGTGTGTGTGTGTGTGTGTGTGTGTGTGTGAGTGTGAGAGTGCGCGCGCGTGCGTGTGTGTGTGTGTGTGTGTGTGTGTGTGTGTGTGTGTGTGTGAGAGTTTGCATGTGTATGAGTGTGAGTGCAGTGTGGTGTCAGTTTTGTCCACTAGGTGTCAGCAGCAGAGTGTCTGTGTTGTTGCTTCTAAAGCCTCTAACAGTGATGAAAACCTTATGGCTTTTATTTTGAAGTTTTGTACTGTCTAAAGCTGAGAGTACTTTACTTGCTGTGTGCTTTTATTTTGAAATAAAGTAAGGCACTTCTAGCAGTTGGAAGGTTAGGACATGAACTTAAGCCCAGAAACAGGATGGGACCAGATGCTCCGTCCACAGGGAGCTCGAGTCGTTCAGCCGGACTCTGATGATCTGTGAGCACACTTTATCTTTACAGACAGCCCGTCAAACCAACAGAGAAAAGAACGTTTAAAGACTCTCGATAAACAAAAGATAAAATCAGCTGACTGTGGACATGATAAACAGCAGGGAGGAAAGGACACTGCCCTGAGGAGCACCGCTGTTTCACATTATAACCTTGGACATGTGAGCGTTCACAAAGACCTGCTGAATTCAAGGAACCAAGGAACAAGACGATCTGACAAGGACGCAGGGGAACACAGAAAAATGTAAATCTCAAGGGGAGTGGAGACGACCAGACACACGTGAGACAAGTCAGGTAATCACAGACACACGTGAGACAAGTCAGGTAATCACAGACACAGGTGAGACACGTCAAGTAATCACAGACACAGGTGAGACATGTCAGGTAATCACAGTAATAGGTGAGACATGTCAGGTAATCACAGACACACGTGAGAAACGTCAGGTAATCACAGACAGAGGTGAGACATGTCAGGTAATCAATGACACAGGTGAGACATGTCAGGTAATCACAGACACAGGTGAGACATGTCAGGTAATCACAGACACAGGTGAGACACGTCAGGTAATCAATGACACGTCAGGTAATCACAGACACAGGTGAAACACGTCAGGTAATCACTGACACAGGTGAGACACGTCAGGTAATCACAGACACGTCAGGTAATAACTGACACAGGTGAGACACGTCAGGTAATCACAGACACAGGTGAGACATGTCAGGTAATCACAGTAATAGGTGAGACATGTCAGGTAATCACAGACACAGGTGAAACACGTCAGGTAATCACTGACACAGGTGAGACACGTCAGGTAATCACAGACACGTCAGGTAATAACTGACACAGGTGAGACACGTCAGGTAATCACAGACACAGGTGAGACATGTCAGGTAATCACAGTAATAGGTGAGACATGTCAGGTAATCACAGACACAGGTGAGACACGTCAGGTAATCACAGACACAGGTGAGACACGTCAGGTAATCACAGAAACAGGTGAGACATGTCAGGTAATCACAGACACACGTGAGAAACGTCAGGTAATCACAGACAGAGGTGAGACATGTCAGGTAATCACAGACACAGGTGAGACATGTCAGGTAATCACAGACACAGGTGAGACACGTCAGGTAATCAATGACACGTCAGGTAATCACAGACACAGGTGAAACACGTCAGGTAATCACTGACACAGGTGAGACACGTCAGGTAATCACAGACACGTCAGGTAATAACTGACACAGGTGAGACACGTCAGGTAATCACAGACACAGATGAGACATGTCAGGTAATCACTGACACAGGTGAGACATGTCAGGTAATCACTGACACAGGTGAGACATGTCAGGTAATCACTGACAAAGGTGAGACATGTCAGGTAATCACTGACACAGGTGAGACATGTCAGGTAATCACAGACACAGGTGAGACATGTCAGGTAATCACAGACACGGCTGAGACATGTCAGGTAATCACAGACACGGCTGAGACATGTCAGGTAATCAATGACACAGGTGAGACATGTCAGGTAATCAATGACACGTCAGGTAATCACAGACACAGGTGAGACACGTCAGGTAATCACTGACACAGGTGAGACACGTCAGGTAATCACAGACACGTCAGGTAATAACTGACACAGGTGAGACACGTCAGGTAATCACAGACACAGATGAGACATGTCAGGTAATCACTGACACAGGTGAGACATGTCAGGTAATCACAGACACAGGTGAGACACGTCAGGTAATCAATGACACGTCAGGTAATCACAGACACAGGTGAAACACGTCAGGTAATCAATGACACAGATGAGACATGTCAGGTAATCACTGACACAGGTGAGATATGTCAGGTAATCACTGACACAGGTGAGACATGTCAGGTAATCACTGACAAAGGTGAGACATGTCAGGTAATCAATGACACAGGTGAGACATGTCAGGTAATCAATGACACAGGTGAGACATGTCAGGTAATCACAGACACAGGTGAGACACGTCAGGTAATCAATGACACGTCAGGTAATCACAAACACAGGTGAAACACGTCAGGTAATCACAGTAACGTCAGGTAATAACTGACACAGGTGAGACACGTCAGGTAATCACAGACACAGATGAGACATGTCAGGTAATCACTGACACAGGTGAGACATGTCAGGTAATCACTGACACAGATGAGACATGTCAGGTTATCAATGACACAGGTGAGACATGTCAGGTAATCACTGGTACAGGTGAGACATGTCAGGTAATCAATGACACAGGTGAGACATGTCAGGTAATCAATGACACAGGTGAGACATGTCAGGTAATCACTGACACAGGTGAGACATGTCAGGTAATCACAGACACAGATGAGACATGTCAGGTAATCACAGAAATAGGTGAGACATGTCAGGTAATCACAGAAATAGGTAAGACACGTCAGGTAATCAATGACACAGATGAGAGACGTCAGGTAATCACAGAAATAGGTAAGACACGTCAGGTAATCAATGACACAGATGAGAGACGTCAGGTAATCACAGACACAGGTGAGACATGTCAGGTAATCACAGACACGGCTGAGACATGTCAGGTAATCAATGACACAGGTGAGACATGTCAGGTAATCACAGACACAGATGAGACATGTCAGGTAATCACAGAAATAGGTGAGACATGTCAGGTAATCACAGAAATAGGTAAGACACGTCAGGTAATCAATGACACAGATGAGACACGTCAGGTAATCAATGACACAGATGAGACACGTCAGGTAATCACAGACACAGGTGAGACACGTCAGGTAATCAGAGACACAGGTGAGACATGTCAGGTAATCACAGACACAGATGAGACATGTCAGGTAATCACAGAAATAGGTGAGACATGTCAGGTAATCACAGAAATAGGTAAGACACGTCAGGTAATCAATGACACAGATGAGACACGTCAGGTAATCAATGACACAGATGAGACACGTCAGGTAATCACAGACACAGGTGAGACACGTCAGGTAATCAGAGACACAGGTGAGACATGTCAGGTAATCACAGACACAGGTGAGACACGTCAGGTAATCACAGACACAGGTGAGACATGTCAGGTAATCACAGAAATAGGTAAGACACGTCAGGTAATCACAGACACCGGTGAGACATGTCAGGTAATCACTGACACAGGTGAGACATGTCAGGTAATCACAGAGACAGATGAGACATGTCAGGTAATCACTGACACAGGTGAGACATGTCAGGTAATCACAGACAAAGGTGAGACATGTCAGGTAATCACAGACACAGATGAGACATGTCAGGTAATCACTGACACAGGTGAGACATGTCAGGTAATCACAGACAAAGGTGAGACATGTCAGGTAATCACAGACACAGATGAGACATGTCAGGTAATCACTGACACAGGTGAGACATGTCAGGTAATCACAGACACAGATGAGACATGTCAGGTAATCACTGACACAGGTGAGACATGTCAGGTAATCACAGACACAGGTGAGACATGTCAGGTAATCACTGACACAGGTGAGACATGTCAGGTAATCACAGACACAGGTGAGACATGTCAGGTAATCACAGACACGGCTGAGACATGTCAGGTAATCAATGACACAGGTGAGACATGTCAGGTAATCACTGACACAGGTGAGAGATGTCAGGTAATCACAGACACAGGTGAGACATGTCAGGTAACCACAGACACGGCTGAGACATGTCAGGTAATCAATGACACAGGTGAGACATGTCAGGTAATCAATGACACAGGTGAGACATGTCAGGTAATCACAGACACAGGTGAGACATGTCAGGTAATCACAGACACAGGTGAGACAAGTCAGGTAATCAATGACACGTCACGGATATCACAAACACAGGTGAAACACGTCAGGTAATCACTGACACGTCAGGTAATAACTGACACAGGTGAGACATGTCAGGTAATCACAGACACAGATGAGACATGTCAGGTAATCACAGACACGTCAGGTAATCACTGACACAGGTGAGACACGTCAGGTAATCACAGACACAGGTGAGACATGTCAGGTAATCACAGACACAGATGAGACATGTCAGTTAATCACTGACACAGGTGAGACATGTCAGGTAATCACTGACACAGGTGAGACATGTCAGGTAATCACTGACACAGATGAGACATGTCAGGTAATCAATGACACAGATGAGACATGTCAGGTAATCAATGACACAGGTGAGACATGTCAGGTAATCACAGACACGGCTGAGACATGTCAGGTAATCACAGACACAGATGAGACATGTCAGGTAATCACTGACACAGGTGAGACATGTCAGGTAATCACAGACACGGCTGAGACATGTCAGGTAATCAATGACACAGGTGAGACATGTCAGGTAATCACTGACACAGGTGAGACATGTCAGGTAATCACAGACACAGATGAGACATGTCAGGTAATCACAGACACAGGTGAGACATGTCAGGTAATCACAGACACAGGTGAGACATGTCAGGTAATCACAGACACAGGTGAGACATGTCAGGTAATCACAGACACAGGTGAGACACGTCAGGTAATCACAGACACAGGTGAGACATGTCAGGTAATCACAGACACAGGTGAGACATGTCAGGTAATCACAGACACAGGTGAGACATGTCAGGTAATCACAGACACAGGTGAGACATGTCAGGTAATCACAGAAATAGGTGAGACACGTCAGGTAATCAATGACACAGGTGAGACATGTCAGGTAATCACAGACACAGGTGAGACATGTCAGGTAATCACAGAAATAGGTGAGACACGTCAGGTAATCAATGACACAGGTGAGACATGTCAGGTAATCACAGACACAGGTGAGACATGTCAGGTAATCACAGACACAGGTGAGACATGTCAGGTAATCACAGACACAGGTGAGACATGTCAGGTAATCACAGACACAGGTGAGACATGTCAGGTAATCACAGACACAGATGAGACATGTCAGGTAATCACAGAAATAGGTGAGACACGTCAGGTAATCAATGACACAGGTGAGACATGTCAGGTAATCACAGACACAGGTGAGACATGTCAGGTAATCACAGAAATAGGTGAGACACGTCAGGTAATCAATGACACAGGTGAGACATGTCAGGTAATCACAGACACAGGTGAGACATGTCAGGTAATCACAGACACAGGTGAGACATGTCAGGTAATCACAGACACAGGTGAGACACGTCAGGTAATCACAGACACAGGTGAGACATGTCAGGTAATCACAGACACAGGTGAGACATGTCAGGTAATCACAGACACAGGTGAGACATGTCAGGTAATCACAGACACAGGTGAGACATGTCAGGTAATCACAGACACAGATGAGACATGTCAGGTAATCACAGAAATAGGTGAGACATGTCAGGTAATCACAGACACAGGTGAGACATGTCAGGTAATCACAGACACAGGTGAGACATGTCAGGTAATCACAGACACAGATGAGACATGTCAGGTAATCACAGAAATAGGTGAGACACGTCAGGTAATCAATGACACAGGTGAGACACGTCAGGTAAAGACATCTTTGGTAATTACAGGAGGGAGGGGAGAAAGCGGAGGTTCTGAAAGAAGACACAGGCTAACTATGAAAGTAAAACAGGAAACATAAAGGACTTTACTCTCCTGGAGACGTGGTGTCAAGTCAGTGTTAGCATGTATTAGTGAACTTTATCAACGACAGACTTGTGGCTGGTGGACGTGCTGAAGGCTCGTAGCGTTGAAACACCTGTAGCCACGTTAGCTGGTGAAGCTGTGAGTCTTCGTTCTGAGTGAGTCTGACACGTCTTTCAAACATGTGACTTAAATCTGTTCATTAAACTTCAGTGATTTCTCTTCTTCATTAGGTTAGGTTTAAATGAAGATTATTCTTTAAAGTCTGAGAGGACGACCACACTGTAAAAAAAACTCACTGACAGTTTAAATAAAGTTTAAATCATTCAGTGACACTGCAGAAAAAAATACAAACGGTTTAAATAAAGTTTAAAAAAATAAAAGAAAGAAAAAGAATGGCCTCCAAACGATCTGAGGCCAAAGATCAAACACAAACACACACACACACACACACACACAAAAACGCCTACATTCCTGCAGCAGGTTGGACCGGTGACATGTTGCTGAATGCACTGTAAAAACAATCACAGAAAATAACAGCTGAGACAAAGAGCTCAGGTGTGCAGCACCTTACACACACAGACACACACAAACACACGCACACACACTCTCACACTCACAAACTTACACATACTAGATGTGACTGATCCGTTTTTTAGAGTGCAGGTGGATCTGAGGCGTCAACATTTGAACCTGAAAACTGGACTTCAGAGACAGTTGAACAGTGAGACAGTTGAACAGTGAGACAGTTGAACAGTCAGACAGTTGAACAGTCAGACAGATGAACAGTCAGACTGCTATTTAGACAGGTACAGGTTAACAGACGTCGAGGTGAGCAGCAGGAGTCCCGGGTGTCTGTGGGTGAGGATCTCTTGTCACGGTAAGAACACGTTGATTTTAACATTTTGATGGTGGGAAAATAAAAAAATATTAACCTTTTAAAAAGTTTTGTTGTTTCTTCATCTGAAGTTTCATTCTTTCAAACGTTGAAAAACAAACAGTGTAATTAAGTTCTGTCTGTAGTTACACCTGTGTGTCTGTAGTTACACCTGTGTGTCTGTAGTTACACCTGTGTGTCTGTAGTTACACCTGTGTGTCTGTAGTTACACCTGTGTGTCTGTAGTTACACCTGTGTGTCTGTTGTTACACCTGTGTGTCTGTAGTTACACCTGTGTGTCTGTAGTTACACCTGTGTGTCTGTTGTTACACCTGTGTGTCTGTAGTTACACCTTTGTGTCTGTAGTTACACCTGTGTGTCTGTAGTTACACCTGTGTGTCTGTAGTTACACCTGTGTGTCTGTTGTTACACCTGTGTGTCTGTTGTTACACCTGTGTGTCTGTAGTTACACCTGTGTGTCTGTTGTTACACCTGTGTGTCTGTAGTTACACCTGTCTGTCTGTTGTTACACCTGTGTGTCTGTTGTTACACCTGTGTGTCTGTAGTTACACCTGTCTGTCTGTTGTTACACCTGTGTGTCTGTTGTTACACCTGTGTGTCTGTTGTTACACCTGTGTGTCTGTAGTTACACCTGTCTGTCTGTAGTTACACCTGTCTGTCTGTTGTTACACCTGTGTGTCTGTTGTTACACCTGTGTGTCTGTTGTTACACCTGTGTGTCTGTAGTTACACCTGTCTGTCTGTAGTTACACCTGTGTGTCTGTAGTTACACCTGTGTGTCTGTAGTTACACCTGTGTGTCTGTTGTTACACCTGTGTGTCTGTAGTTACACCTGTCTGTCTGTAGTTACACCTGTCTGTCTGTAGTTACACCTGTGTGTCTGTAGTTACACCTGTGTGTCTGTTGTTACACCTGTGTGTCTGTAGTTACACCTGTGTGTCTGTTGTTACACCTGTGTGTCTGTAGTTACACCTGTCTGTCTGTAGTTACACCTGTCTGTCTGTAGTTACACCTGTGTGTCTGTAGTTACACCTGTGTGTCTGTTGTTACACCTGTGTGTCTGTAGTTACACCTGTGTGTCTGTTGTTACACCTGTCTGTCTGTAGTTACACCTGTGTGTCTGTTGTTACACCTGTCTGTCTGTAGTTACACCTGTGTGTCTGTTGTTACACCTGTCTGTCTGTAGTTACACCTGTCTGTCTGTTGTTACACCTGTCTGTCTGTAGTTACACCTGTGTGTCTGTTGTTACACCTGTCTGTCTGTAGTTACACCTGTCTGTCTGTTGTTACACCTGTCTGTCTGTAGTTACACCTGTGTGTCTGTTGTTACACCTGTCTGTCTGTAGTTACACCTGTCTGTCTGTAGTTACACCTGTCTGTCTGTTGTTACACCTGTGTGTCTGTTGTTACACCTGTGTGTCTGTTGTTACACCTGTGTATCTGTTGTTACACCTGTGTGTCTGTAGTTACACCTGTCTGTCTGTAGTTACACCTGTGTGTCTGTAGTTACACCTGTGTGTCTGTAGTTACACCTGTCTGTCTGTAGTTACACCTGTGTGTCTGTAGTTACACCTGTGTGTCTGTTGTTACACCTGTGTATCTGTTGTTACACCTGTGTGTCTGTAGTTACACCTGTGTGTCTGTTGTTACACCTGTGTGTCTGTAGTTACACCTGTGTGTCTGTAGTTACACCTGTCTGTCTGTAGTTACACCTGTGTGTCTGTTGTTACACCTGTGTGTCTGTAGTTACACCTGTGTGTCTGTAGTTACACCTGTGTGTCTGTAGTTACACCTGTGTGTCTGTAGTTACACCTGTGTGTCTGTAGTTACACCTGTGTGTCTGTAGTTACACCTGTGTGTCTGTAGTTACACCTGTGTGTCTGTAGTTACACCTGTGTGTCTGTAGTTACACCTGTGTGTCTGTAGTTACACATCGTCACTGATAAGTTAATTAAACTCGATGACTCACAGAGTCTCTTTCTCTCCCTCAGATGACTCCTCCTCCTGTCCCAAAGCCTCGGAATCGTTATATGAGGGACGGTCCAGGCTCTGCCTCCTCTCTGGACAGGTGAGTTCACCTGTTTATTAGCATAAATACATTAGACACAATTTTTATAAAACTTTGTGTTCTATTTTTAGAAACCTGATTGGTGAGAATGACTTGCTTCCTGCATCCTCTAAAGGAGATCAACTGAGCACAGGTATGCAGTGTGACTGTGGAGCCTCTTCTTTTTGAGTGCAGTCTGACACGTTGCATCAGGTTTTAGTCTGAACCGTTGAACCGGTTTGTTGTGGATATTTGTCGGATGAGCTCAAACCAGTTTGTCCTGTGACTGCTGATGAGATAATCTTAGCTCAGTTGTGTTTCAACATTTAAATTTAAATCTGTGCCTGCAGAGAGATAGTCTCTCACAGGCTCGGGGAGTATCTGATTTGAACTCTATGTTGATGACATGAATTTGTTTTTTTCCTCAGTCAGTTTATTTTATAAAAACATAAAAGCACCCGCGTGCAGAGCTCTACTCTGTTTTATATTGACACACAATTTAGTTTCTTTGATGATGATGTCACTGCATCCTTTCCCTCAGGTGATGAAGCCCCTCCTCTTCCTCCTCACGGTGGCTCAACCAATGTCGTCGTCTTCCCGACTCTGGCCGGCATCACTGACATCATCGCCACCAACATCCCATCATTGGCTGGATTTGCCAACTTCATCGGTGGCTCCGCCCCCACCCTGACTGCCCCCTTTGCCCCGTCTGCCCCCCCCTCCATAGACACCATGGTGAACAGCATAGCCACCAACATACCTAGCTTAGCAGGAGCTGCTAGCACTGTTGCTAACCCAGCTGCTGTTACATTAAACTCCGCCTCCACCAAAACACCTTTACCTGTACCTGATGCTAACAAAGGTGCTGCTAACTTAGACAGCATTGTTAGCTCATTAGCTAACATACCAAGTTTAGCAGGAATTGTTAGCAGTGTGGCGAATCCAGCTGACGGCTCCATAGTGACCCAGGCCACGCCCTCAGCCCCGCCCCATTCGATGCAGAGTATTGCTAGAGACCCTCACACAGGTACAGTAACCAAACATTTAATTAATCAATCAATCAATCAAACTATCAATCAGCCAATCACTGAAACAGTCACACTAGTTTATGATATTTAAATCAATGAAGCTTGTGGCGTTAGTCACCACATGGCAAACTGTCTGTTATTTAAACTCTGATTAGTTAAAGGCCTCAGAGGTCTTTGTTCAGAGTCTTACTCAACTTCAACTTTATTAGGCCCTGTTAACGCGACAACAATTAACTTAAAACACAACCGTTTTTATATAGTTCCTCGTTTGGACAACAATGTTTTGGTAACAACCGCCATGCACACACATCCATGAAAAAGACTCAAAACACTGCAGTTCACATGAAGTTGACCAGAAGTTGGCAGTGTGACTTCATCAGCCCGTACACAACTCAAGGGTCCGCCACTCGCTCATTGCTACTGACTAGAAGCTTAAAGTCTGCGTTTTCAGAGGACCTGCATATTGCTAGCTTACACGATGACAGAGACGGGCCGTTTTCCACAAGTTTGCAGTTAGGAACACGTTTGTGTTTTCAGGCCTAAAACGGCGTGTCATGTGAACCAACAGCCGAAATACAACACAGGGTTGGCTGAGCACTGTGTCTTCTGTCCTCATGTGTCCAGATGTTGGTGCGCTGTCACAGCTGGTTATATCGACTTTAGACCAGAACTCAGGAGTCACATTACCTCCACTAGAGGGAGCTGCTGAGCCCACAGATGGAGGTACAGGTTTTTTTTGTTCACGGTGTCCTGCTGGTGTTGACCCCACAGCCAGTCTGATTCCGCTCTGTTCTGATTCCAGGTGTAAAGCAGAGTCCTCATCCACTCAGAGAAGATCCGTACGTCACCATTTTGGCTTGCTGGGCGAGCCAGGAGGAAATTGATACTGACTCTTCCAATGAGGAGGAAGATCCAGGAGTAAGCCCTGCCCACTCTGGTGCAGACGGTCCAACGGAAGGAGATCCTGCTGCCAATACGTCTAACACAAACAGGTATGAACACAGGTACTGTTACAATTACTGCTAACATGCTAATGTCCTCAGCGGCTAACTCTTCTTTCATTTCCATGTTTGGCAGCAACCCGCTCAGTCCTTCAGGTCGTCTGATCCCCACCCGGCCGGCCCCTCCCCCTCCCCTGCCTCCTAGCAAGTCAGGAAAGCCTCTGAAACAGAAGACCCCAAGGTACATTTTTAAGCAAGGACACACAACTTTAACTGTATCTGCTCATCCACAGCTCCATTTCTGTTCACAAACAAAGTCCAGATTTAGGGACTAAAACGTTTAGGGGACTTTATTTTACCCCCTATACGGTCCCTGCTGTAAGGACTATATGTTCTGAAGGTGACTTTGGGGCTCCGCCTTGCAGCCCTGAACAGTTCAACAGCACTCAGATGAATCTTTCGCACATCAGATGACTTCTTATCTTCACAGGTCTTTAGACATCAGTGGAAACAGTCAACAAATATCTTTTTAATGTAGCTCCTCGGACTATAAGTCCTTTTTCTAAACATCTCCCTTCAGTGGAAACAAAGATTTAGCTTGTTTTTCTTCGTCTTCCAGATCTCAGGATCTCTTACTTTACCAGTTCAGAACCACCTAAAAAGGTCCGTTTGATCATAATGTGTTGAACTTTGTGCAGTTAAAGACCTTCAGTGTGTTTGTCCTGCAGAGCCGCCACCATCAGAGTGTCCAGGAAGAAAGGAGGCAGCAAGAGCTCAACGCCACACAGCGCAGTGGT
>CM036546.1:426437-428937 GCA_020745685.1 Tautogolabrus adspersus
CTGCTGGTCGTCTGTCAAGCCTGTGCAGGTACGAGCTAACGGACCAATCAGAGAGGCTGAAAAAGAACTGTTCAATCAAGACGAGTGAGTGGAACACCTGGTTTACAAACGCCAAGATGTTAACAGCTTCTGTTCTCAGGTCAGCATCGAGCTCTGGGCAGCACCCTGTCCAAGGTACGCAGTCTGAAGATGGACAACAAGGTGTGGACCGAACCACTCTTACAGGTGAGCAGCGGTTAGGGTCCATCCAGGTCTACACTCCCTCCCGCCCACTACGCTCTGCCAATGAAAGGCGTTTGATCCAACCTTCACAACAGGGTCCAAGTCTCTAACTAGACTCTTCTCCTCTGTCGCCCCCCGGTGGTGGAACGAACTTCCAAACTCCATTCGCTCTGCAGAGTCCCTCTGTACCTTTAAGAAAAAGCTAAAGACCCAGCTCTTTATGAACACCTACGACCTTCATGATGATGATGATGGTTTTGTTTGATTACGACGACTTTTAAGGTGGTTTCTATACTGGTTAGAGCTCTTAAGAGCTGCCGTCAGTGTTGTGCTTTGTCTCTGTTCACTGCCTGTCAGCACCTGTGTGTCCAATCAGACTTAAAGCTGATCGTTTGCACTTCCTGACGTTGTTTCCTCTTTTCTAGATCCTTCCTTGTGTTGTTCTTACTCTCTGATGTACGTCGCTTTGGATAAAAGCGTCTGCTAAGTGAATTGTAGAATTGTAGGGGAGATTGAACCACTTGTACAGGTGTGTGTGTGTGTGTGTGTGTGTGTGGGGGGGGGGGGGGCACTCATACAGATGAGGGGAGAATGAACCACTTGTACAGGTGAGGGTGGGACGACTCATACAGGTAAAAATCATTCATGACCTTTAACCTTTTCTTCTCCCAGCTGTTTGTTGCCTACGGTAACAGGCTAGCCAATCAGATGTGGGCTCCGGTGGTGCCGGTGGTGGAGCAGCTGCGTCCGGGCTCATCGGATGAGGAGAGGTCCAGGTTCATCCAGGATAAATACAGCAGGGGGCGCTACAGACGAGTCCACGCTCTGGCCTCGTCACTCCCTCTAATGGATCAGGTGAGTCTCGTTACCCTCAGAGACTCGGACTCGTTAACTTGACACTGTTTTCATATAAGAGTTCAACTTTCATAAGAGAATAAAACATTCATGTTCATGTTTAACACATTGTTTAAGAAACATCAGCTCATAATTAACTTTGATTCGTTACCAATATATTGATACACACAGGGTGGTGAGGGTGCGGACGTGTATATATACATATGTTTACTGATTAGGGCTCATTCAGTCAGTAAGCCTATGAACACAAATAAACTGTTCCAACAAAGAAATGATTCATACAAAGTGTGCTGACTCTATTTAAAAGATATTCTTTTAATAAATAAGAGCAGCTAGTCAGTGTAACAGCTGTGTGTGTGTGTGTGTGTGTGTGTGTGTGTGTGTGTGTGTGTGTGTGTGTGTGTGTGTGTGTGTGTGTGTGTGTGTGTGTGTGTGTCTGTGTGTGTGTCTGTGTGTGTGTGTGTGTGTGTGTGTGTGTGTGTGTGTGTGTGTGTGTGTGTGTGTGTGTGTGTGTTTCAGAGGCTACGTCAGGTGGTGTGTGGAGACGACGTAGAAGAAACGATGTCTCTGATCTGCTCAGGAGCAAAGGTTCATTAATGACTCTAATCTCATAGATCAATAACCATTAACTACACACACACACACACACACACACACACACACACACACACACACACACACACACACACACACACACATACGCGCTCGCACACACACACACACACACACATGGAGAGATAAAGTCAGTGACAGCGTTAGATTATGATAGTATGGACAGGTAGAAGAACGGACTGCCACGCTCATATTAAAATTCGTTTCACTGAGTTTAATTAGTTGAAGAACGTGAAGCTGATCAGACTGCAGTGCGCAACGCTGAAGGAAACGTTTCTGATGCTTTGAGAATCAGAGGATAAATCTGAAATCTGCTGTTAATATTTTCATTCTATCTCCGATTTTTATACAAAGGAGAGAGAAGGCTTGTTGTCAATCGCCTTGCCTGGTTTAAGAGTTTGTAGTTTTATTAGTTTAAAACGATGCACGTTCCGTTTGACTCCGGGGAGGACCGTAGCGAGCTGCCGGGCTTGGCTCCAGGCATACCGGGACTGCGGTCACTGAATCCCCGCCGAGGTCTCTACAGATGGACGCTCACAGATGAGGGAGGACGGGGAAGTGGATTTATTATCATACCCCATACCGATCAACATCACCGGAGCAGCGTTTCTCTGGGGCTATGCCCCGCTGTCTATTGTGCACAAACACGACGTTATAACATGTAGGCTATAAAAAACCACACAACTTTGAGAAATGAGGTCTGGTTGACCGGTGGCTTTGTTGAGTTGGCTGCCCGGCTATCGGTACTGTGGCCCGGCTTGAGTACGGGACTTCAGTCCGCCTGAAGTGACTGAAAAATGAAATTAAACAC
>CM036546.1:433937-443937 GCA_020745685.1 Tautogolabrus adspersus
TGATGGTAGAGGCTGCTGAGTAAAGAGTCCATCAGTATTAACTCATCCATTCATACACATTCACTCACTGATGGTAGAGGCTGCTGAGTAAAGAGTCCATCAGTATTAACTCATCCATTCATACACATTCACTCACTGATGGTAGAGGCTGCTGAGTAAAGAGTCCATCAGTATTAACTCATCCATTCATACACATTCACTCACTGATGGTAGAGGCTGCTGAGTAAAGAGTCCATCAGTATTAACTCATCCATTCATACACATTCACACACTGATGGTAGAGGCTGCTGAGTAAAGAGACCATCAGTATTAACTCATCCATTCATACACATTCACACACTGATGGTAGAGACTGCTGAGTAAAGAGTCCATCAGTATTAACTCATCCATTCATACACATTCACACACTGATGGTAGAGGCTGCTGAGTAAAGAGTCCATCAGTATTAACTCATCCATTCATACACATTCACACACTGATGGTAGAGGCTGCTGAGTAAAGAGTCCATCAGTATTAACTCATCCATTCACACACATTCACTCACTGATGGTAGAGGCTGCTGAGTAAAGAGTCCATCAGTATTAACTCATCCATTCACACACATTCACTCACTGATGGTAGAGGCTGCTGAGTAAAGAGACCATCAGTATTAACTCATCCATTCACACACATTCACTCACTGATGGTAGAGGCTGCTGAGTAAAGAGTCCATCAGTATTAACTCATCCATTCACACACATTCACTCACTGATGGTAGAGGCTGCTGAGTAAAGAGTCCATCAGTATTAACTCATCCATTCACACACATTCACACACTGATGGTAGAGGCTGCTGAGTAAAGAGACCATCAGTATTAACTCATCCATTCACACACATTCACACACTGATGGTAGAGGCTGCTGAGTAAATAGTCCATCAGTATTAACTCATCCATTCATACACATTCACACACTGATGGTAGAGGCTGCTGAGTAAAGAGTCCATCAGTATTAACTCATCCATTCATACACATTCACACACTGATGGTAGAGGCTGCTGAGTAAATAGTCCATCAGTATTAACTCATCCATTCATACACATTCACACACTGATGGTAGAGGCTGCTGAGTAAAGAGTCCATCAGTATTAACTCATCCATTCATAAACATTCACACACTGATGGTAGAGGCTGCTGAGTAAAGAGTCCATCAGTATTAACTCATCCATTCATACACATTCACACACTGATGGTAGAGGCTGCTGAGTAAAGAGTCCATCAGTATTAACTCATCCATTCATACACATTCACACACTGATGGTAGAGGCTGCTGAGTAAAGAGACCATCAGTATTAACTCATCCATTCATACACATTCACTCACTGATGGTAGAGACTGCTGAGTAAAGAGTCCATCAGTATTAACTCATCCATTCATACACATTCACTCACTGATGGTAGAGGCTGCTGAGTAAAGAGACCATCAGTATTAACTCATCCATTCATACACATTCACTCACTGATGGTAGAGGCTGCTGAGTAAAGAGTCCATCAGTATTAACTCATCCATTCATACACATTCACACACTGATGGTAGAGGCTGCTGAGTAAAGAGTCCATCAGTATTAACTCATCCATTCATACACATTCACTCACTGATGGTAGAGGCTGCTGAGTAAAGAGTCCATCAGTATTAACTCATCCATTCATACACATTCACTCACTGATGGTAGAGGCTGCTGAGTAAAGAGTCCATCAGTATTAACTCATCCATTCATACACATTCACTCACTGATGGTAGAGGCTGCTGAGTAAAGAGTCCATCAGTATTAACTCATCCATTCATACACATTCACACACTGATGGTAGAGGCTGCTGAGTAAAGAGACCATCAGTATTAACTCATCCATTCATACACATTCACTCACTGATGGTAGAGGCTGCTGAGTAAAGAGTCCATCAGTATTAACTCATCCATTCATACACATTCACTCACTGATGGTAGAGGCTGCTGAGTAAAGAGTCCATCAGTATTAACTCATCCATTCATACACATTCACTCACTGATGGTAGAGGCTGCTGAGTAAAGAGTCCATCAGTATTAACTCATCCATTCATAAACATTCACACACTGATGGTAGAGGCTGCTGAGTAAAGAGACCATCAGTATTAACTCATCCATTCATAAACATTCACACACTGATGGTAGAGGCTGCTGAGTAAAGAGTCCATCAGTATTAACTCATCCATTCATAAACATTCACACACTGATGGTAGAGGCTGCTGAGTAAAGAGACCATCAGTATTAACTCATCCATTCATACACATTCACACACTGATGGTAGAGGCTGCTGAGTAAAGAGACCATCAGTATTAACTCATCCATTCATACACATTCACTCACTGATGGTAGAGGCTGCTGAGTAAAGAGTCCATCAGTATTAACTCATCCATTCATACACATTCACACACTGATGGTAGAGGCTGCTGAGTAAAGAGACCATCAGTATTAACTCATCCATTCATACACATTCACACACTGATGGTAGAGGCTGCTGAGTAAAGAGTCCATCAGTATTAACTCATCCATTCATACACATTCACTCACTGATGGTAGAGGCTGCTGAGTAAAGAGTCCATCAGTATTAACTCATCCATTCATACACATTCACTCACTGATGGTAGAGGCTGCTGAGTAAAGAGTCCATCAGTATTAACTCATCCATTCATACACATTCACTCACTGATGGTAGAGGCTGCTGAGTAAAGAGTCCATCAGTATTAACTCATCCATTCATACACATTCACACACTGATGGTAGAGGCTGCTGAGTAAAGAGACCATCAGTATTAACTCATCCATTCATACACATTCACACACTGATGGTAGAGACTGCTGAGTAAAGAGTCCATCAGTATTAACTCATCCATTCATACACATTCACACACTGATGGTAGAGGCTGCTGAGTAAAGAGTCCATCAGTATTAACTCATCCATTCATACACATTCACACACTGATGGTAGAGGCTGCTGAGTAAAGAGTCCATCAGTATTAACTCATCCATTCACACACATTCACACACTGATGGTAGAGGCTGCTGAGTAAAGAGTCCATCAGTATTAACTCATCCATTCATACACATTCACTCACTGATGGTAGAGGCTGCTGAGTAAAGAGACCATCAGTATTAACTCATCCATTCACACACATTCACTCACTGATGGTAGAGGCTGCTGAGTAAAGAGACCATCAGTATTAACTCATCCATTCACACACATTCACTCACTGATGGTAGAGGCTGCTGAGTAAAGAGTCCATCAGTATTAACTCATCCATTCACACACATTCACACACTGATGGTAGAGGCTGCTGAGTAAAGAGACCATCAGTATTAACTCATCCATTCACACACATTCACACACTGATGGTAGAGGCTGCTGAGTAAATAGTCCATCAGTATTAACTCATCCATTCATACACATTCACACACTGATGGTAGAGGCTGCTGAGTAAAGAGTCCATCAGTATTAACTCATCCATTCATACACATTCACACACTGATGGTAGAGGCTGCTGAGTAAATAGTCCATCAGTATTAACTCATCCATTCATAAACATTCACACACTGATGGTAGAGGCTGCTGAGTAAAGAGTCCATCAGTATTAACTCATCCATTCATAAACATTCACACACTGATGGTAGAGGCTGCTGAGTAAAGAGTCCATCAGTATTAACTCATCCATTCATACACATTCACTCACTGATGGTAGAGGCTGCTGAGTAAAGAGTCCATCAGTATTAACTCATCCATTCATACACATTCACACACTGATGGTAGAGGCTGCTGAGTAAAGAGTCCATCAGTATTAACTCATCCATTCATACACATTCACTCACTGATGGTAGAGACTGCTGAGTAAAGAGTCCATCAGTATTAACTCATCCATTCATACACATTCACTCACTGATGGTAGAGGCTGCTGAGTAAAGAGACCATCAGTATTAACTCATCCATTCATACACATTCACTCACTGATGGTAGAGGCTGCTGAGTAAAGAGTCCATCAGTATTAACTCATCCATTCATACACATTCACACACTGATGGTAGAGGCTGCTGAGTAAAGAGTCCATCAGTATTAACTCATCCATTCATACACATTCACTCACTGATGGTAGAGGCTGCTGAGTAAAGAGTCCATCAGTATTAACTCATCCATTCATACACATTCACTCACTGATGGTAGAGGCTGCTGAGTAAAGAGTCCATCAGTATTAACTCATCCATTCATACACATTCACTCACTGATGGTAGAGGCTGCTGAGTAAAGAGTCCATCAGTATTAACTCATCCATTCATACACATTCACACACTGATGGTAGAGGCTGCTGAGTAAAGAGACCATCAGTATTAACTCATCCATTCATACACATTCACTCACTGATGGTAGAGGCTGCTGAGTAAAGAGTCCATCAGTATTAACTCATCCATTCATACACATTCACTCACTGATGGTAGAGGCTGCTGAGTAAAGAGTCCATCAGTATTAACTCATCCATTCATACACATTCACTCACTGATGGTAGAGGCTGCTGAGTAAAGAGTCCATCAGTATTAACTCATCCATTCATAAACATTCACACACTGATGGTAGAGGCTGCTGAGTAAAGAGACCATCAGTATTAACTCATCCATTCATAAACATTCACACACTGATGGTAGAGGCTGCTGAGTAAAGAGTCCATCAGTATTAACTCATCCATTCATAAACATTCACACACTGATGGTAGAGGCTGCTGAGTAAAGAGTCCATCAGTATTAACTCATCCATTCATAAACATTCACACACTGATGGTAGAGGCTGCTGAGTAAATAGTCCATCAGTATTAACTCATCCATTCATAAACATTCACACACTGATGGTAGAGGCTGCTGAGTAAAGAGTCCATCAGTATTAACTCATCCATTCATACACATTCACACACTGATGGTAGAGGCTGCTGAGTAAAGAGTCCATCAGTATTAACTCATCCATTCATACACATTCACACACTGATGGTAGAGGCTGCTGAGTAAAGAGACCATCAGTATTAACTCATCCATTCATACACATTCACACACTGATGGTAGAGGCTGCTGAGTAAAGAGACCATCAGTATTAACTCATCCATTCATACACATTCACTCACTGATGGTAGAGGCTGCTGAGTAAAGAGACCATCAGTATTAACTCATCCATTCATACACATTCACACACTGATGGTAGAGGCTGCTGAGTAAAGAGTCCATCAGTATTAACTCATCCATTCATACACATTCACACACTGATGGTAGAGACTGCTGAGTAAAGAGTCCATCAGTATTAACTCATCCATTCATACACATTCACACACTGATGGTAGAGGCTGCTGAGTAAAGAGACCATCAGTATTAACTCATCCATTCATACACATTCACACACTGATGGTAGAGGCAGCTGAGTAAAGAGTCCATCAGTATTAACTCATCCATTCATACACATTCACACACTGATGGTAGAGGCTGCTGAGTAAAGAGTCCATCAGTATTAACTCATCCATTCATAAACATTCACACACTGATGGTAGAGGCTGCTGAGTAAAGAGACCATCAGTATTAACTCATCCATTCATAAACATTCACACACTGATGGTAGAGGCTGCTGAGTAAAGAGTCCATCAGTATTAACTCATCCATTCATAAACATTCACACACTGATGGTAGAGGCTGCTGAGTAAAGAGTCCATCAGTATTAACTCATCCATTCATAAACATTCACACACTGATGGTAGAGGCTGCTGAGTAAATAGTCCATCAGTATTAACTCATCCATTCATACACATTCACACACTGATGGTAGAGGCTGCTGAGTAAAGAGTCCATCAGTATTAACTCATCCATTCATACACATTCACACACTGATGGTAGAGGCTGCTGAGTAAAGAGACCATCAGTATTAACTCATCCATTCATACACATTCACACACTGATGGTAGAGGCTGCTGAGTAAAGAGACCATCAGTATTAACTCATCCATTCATACACATTCACACACTGATGGTAGAGGCTGCTGAGTAAAGAGACCATCAGTATTAACTCATCCATTCATACACATTCACTCACTGATGGTAGAGGCTGCTGAGTAAAGAGACCATCAGTATTAACTCATCCATTCATACACATTCACACACTGATGGTAGAGGCTGCTGAGTAAAGAGTCCATCAGTATTAACTCATCCATTCATACACATTCACACACTGATGGTAGAGACTGCTGAGTAAAGAGACCATCAGTATTAACTCATCCATTCATACACATTCACACACTGATGGTAGAGGCTGCTGAGTAAAGAGTCCATCAGTATTAACTCATCCATTCATACACATTCACACACTGATGGTAGAGGCTGCTGAGTAAAGAGACCATCAGTATTAACTCATCCATTCATACACATTCACACACTGATGGTAGAGGCTGCTGAGTAAAGAGACCATCAGTATTAACTCATCCATTCATACACATTCACTCACTGATGGTAGAGGCTGCTGAGTAAAGAGTCCATCAGTATTAACTCATCCATTCATACACATTCACTCACTGATGGTAGAGGCTGCTGAGTAAAGAGTCCATCAGTATTAACTCATCCATTCATACACATTCACACACTGATGGTAGAGGCTGCTGAGTAAAGAGACCATCAGTATTAACTCATCCATTCATACACATTCACTCACTGATGGTAGAGGCTGCTGAGTAAAGAGTCCATCAGTATTAACTCATCCATTCATACACATTCACTCACTGATGGTAGAGGCTGCTGAGTAAAGAGTCCATCAGTATTAACTCATCCATTCATACACATTCACTCACTGATGGTAGAGGCTGCTGAGTAAAGAGTCCATCAGTATTAACTCATCCATTCATACACATTCACACACTGATGGTAGAGGCTGCTGAGTAAAGAGTCCATCAGTATTAACTCATCCATTCATACACATTCACTCACTGATGGTAGAGGCTGCTGAGTAAAGAGTCCATCAGTATTAACTCATCCATTCATACACATTCACTCACTGATGGTAGAGGCTGCTGAGTAAAGAGACCATCAGTATTAACTCATCCATTCATAAACATTCACACACTGATGGTAGAGGCTGCTGAGTAAATAGTCCATCAGTATTAACTCATCCATTCATAAACATTCACACACTGATGGTAGAGGCTGCTGAGTAAAGAGTCCATCAGTATTAACTCATCCATTCATACACATTCACACACTGATGGTAGAGGCTGCTGAGTAAAGAGACCATCAGTATTAACTCATCCATTCATACACATTCACACACTGATGGTAGAGGCTGCTGAGTAAAGAGACCATCAGTATTAACTCATCCATTCATACACATTCACACACTGATGGTAGAGGCTGCTGAGTAAAGAGACCATCAGTATTAACTCATCCATTCATACACATTCACTCACTGATGGTAGAGGCTGCTGAGTAAAGAGACCATCAGTATTAACTCATCCATTCATACACATTCACACACTGATGGTAGAGGCTGCTGAGTAAAGAGTCCATCAGTATTAACTCATCCATTCATACACATTCACACACTGATGGTAGAGACTGCTGAGTAAAGAGTCCATCAGTATTAACTCATCCATTCATACACATTCACACACTGATGGTAGAGGCTGCTGAGTAAAGAGTCCATCAGTATTAACTCATCCATTCATACACATTCACACACTGATGGTAGAGGCTGCTGAGTAAAGAGACCATCAGTATTAACTCATCCATTCATACACATTCACACACTGATGGTAGAGGCTGCTGAGTAAAGAGACCATCAGTATTAACTCATCCATTCATACACATTCACTCACTGATGGTAGAGGCTGCTGAGTAAAGAGTCCATCAGTATTAACTCATCCATTCATACACATTCACTCACTGATGGTAGAGGCTGCTGAGTAAAGAGTCCATCAGTATTAACTCATCCATTCATACACATTCACACACTGATGGTAGAGACTGCTGAGTAAAGAGACCATCAGTATTAACTCATCCATTCATACACATTCACACACTGATGGTAGAGGCTGCTGAGTAAAGAGTCCATCAGTATTAACTCATCCATTCATACACATTCACTCACTGATGGTAGAGGCTGCTGAGTAAAGAGTCCATCAGTATTAACTCATCCATTCATACACATTCACACACTGATGGTAGAGGCTGCTGAGTAAAGAGTCCATCAGTATTAACTCATCCATTCATACACATTCACTCACTGATGGTAGAGGCTGCTGAGTAAAGAGTCCATCAGTATTAACTCATCCATTCATACACATTCACTCACTGATGGTAGAGGCTGCTGAGTAAAGAGTCCATCAGTATTAACTCATCCATTCATACACATTCACTCACTGATGGTAGAGGCTGCTGAGTAAAGAGTCCATCAGTATTAACTCATCCATTCATACACATTCACACACTGATGGTAGAGGCTGCTGAGTAAAGAGTCCATCAGTATTAACTCATCCATTCATACACATTCACACACTGATGGTAGAGGCTGCTGAGTAAAGAGTCCATCAGTATTAACTCATCCATTCATACACATTCACTCATAGATGAAGCAGCAGGAGCAACCTGAGGTTACGTGTCTTGCTGAAACACACATCCCCAAGTGTCTGCGGAAGCTGGGGATCGAACCCCATATAATCTGTTAAGAGTAGGCCTAGTCTACCACTGAACCATAGCTGCACTTGATGGGCAGAGCATCAACTCACTTTGTTGCCCAGTATTAGGCAGAATAAGAGTTTTTATTTAGATGTTTCACAGTGTTGCTGCAGGTATTACAGATAAAGAGACAAACTTCATGAACTGCTTAAGAGCTCCCTCTAGTGGAGACTCAGTGTCACTGCAGGCTCATATAAATATTAATTTTCCCTGAGGTAGTCAAAAAAAGAATTAAAACCAGATGAGCTGTCTGAGCAAAGAAAATGAACAGACAGAAGTTCTGAATTAAAACCTCTCTGTGTGTTTTAGAGAGGATCATCAGTTTCAGATGGTGACGCTTAGCGAGCAGCTGATCTGTGCTGCTGACAACCAGGAGGCGCTGCTGAGTCACCTAATCCACATCCTGAAGGTGAGCTCAAGTTTGTAAGTGACAGAGTTAACTGGAGTTTAAATGATAGAGTTAACTGGAGTTTAAGTGATCGAGTTAACTGGAGTTTAAATGATAGAGTTAACTGGAGTTTAAGTGATCGAGTTAATTGGAGTTTAAATGATAGAGTTAACTGGAGTTTAAATGATAGAGTTAACTGGAGTTTAAATGATAGAGTTAACTGGAGTTTAAATGATAGAGTTAACTGGAGTTTAAGTGATCGAGTTAACTGGAGTTTAAGTGATAGAGTTAACTGGAGTTTAAATGATAGAGTTAACTGGAGTTTAAATGATAGAGTTAACTGGAGTTTAAATGATCGAGTTAACTGGAGTTTAAATGATAGAGTTAACTGGAGTTTAAATGATCGAGTTAACTGGAGTTTAAATGATAGAGTTAACTGGAGTTTAAGTGATAGAGTTAACTGGAGTTTAAATGATAGAGTTAACTGGAGTTTTCACTTGTTATTAATATAACCTGAACTCTCTTTGTAAGGTCAGCAAAAGTTTTGCATACAGCCTGTCTTCATGGTTTTTAGGTGATTCTCCCGGCGGGCGTGTCTTATGCAGAGGTTGGAGGGGCTTCTGCTGCCAGTAAAGTGTCTGTTGTTGAAGTGGGCGGAGCCTCGAGTTGCTTTGATGCCTGGTTGTTACTGTGGGAGGAGGGAGTCAGCGTTCATCCTGTCAACAGACACACACAGCAGACTGTGAGGATGGAACTGAGCATGCTCAGTAACCATGGTAACGGTTTATGCCATGCTCACACCTCAGACACCTAAGTGTTATAATTGTGTCTCATCTTCTACTTATGTTTCAGACTATAATAAAGC
>CM036546.1:448937-453937 GCA_020745685.1 Tautogolabrus adspersus
AGTGCTGTAGTATTAACAGGTAGTAGTGCTGTAGTATTAACAGGTAGTATTCCTTTAGTATTAACAGGTAGTAGTGCTGTAGTATTAACAGGTAGTAGTGTTGTAGTATTAACAGGTAGTAGTGCTGTAGTATTAACAGGTTGTAGTGTTGTAGTATTAACAGGTAGTAGTGCTGTAGTATTAACAGGTAGTAGTGCTGTAGTATTAACAGGTAGTAGTGCTGTAGTATTAACAGGTAGTAGTGTTGTAGTATTAACAGGTAGTAGTGCTGTAGTATTAACAGGTAGTAGTGTTGTAGTATTAACAGGTAGTAGTGCTGTAGTATTAACAGGTAGTAGTGCTATAGTATTAACAGGTAGTAGTGTTGTAGTATTAACAGGTAGTAGTGTTGTAGTATTAACAGGTAGTAGTGCTGTAGTATTAACAGGTAGTAGTGTTGTAGTATTAACAGGTTGTAGTGTTGTAGTATTAACAGGTAGTAGTGCTGTAGTATTAACAGGTAGTAGTGCTATAGTATTAACAGGTAGTAGTGTTGTAGTATTAACAGGTAGTAGTGTTGTAGTATTAACAGGTAGTAGTGTTGTAGTATTAACAGGTAGTAGTGTTGTAGTATTAACAGGTAGTAGTGTTGTAGTATTAACAGGTAGTAGTGCTGTAGTATTAACAGGTTGTAGTGTTGTAGTATTAACAGGTAGTAGTGTTGTAGTATTAACAGGTAGTAGTGCTGTAGTATTAACAGGTAGTAGTGCTGTAGTATTAACAGGTTGTAGTGTTGTAGTATTAACAGGTAGTAGTGTTGTAGTATTAACAGGTAGTAGTGCTGTAGTATTAACAGGTTGTAGTGTTGTAGTATTAACAGGTAGTAGTGCTGTAGTATTAACAGGTTGTAGTGTTGTAGTATTAACAGGTAGTAGTGTTGTAGTATTAACAGGTAGTAGTGCTGTAGTATTAACAGGTAGTAGTGCTGTAGTATTAACAGGTTGTAGTGTTGTAGTATTAACAGGTAGTAGTGCTGTAGTATTAACAGGTTGTAGTGTTGTAGTATTAACAGGTAGTAGTGCTGTAGTATTAACAGGTAGTAGTGCTGTAGTATTAACAGGTTGTAGTGTTGTAGTATTAACAGGTAGTAGTGTTGTAGTATTAACAGGTAGTAGTGTTGTAGTATTAACAGGTAGTAGTGTTGTAGTATTAACAGGTAGTAGTGCTGTAGTATTAACAGGTTGTAGTGTTGTAGTATTAACAGGTAGTAGTGCTGTAGTATTAACAGGTAGTAGTGTTGTAGTATTAACAGGTAGTAGTGCTGTAGTATTAACAGGTAGTAGTGCTGTAGTATTAACAGGTTGTAGTGTTGTAGTATTAACAGGTAGTAGTGTTGTAGTATTAACAGGTAGTATTCCTGTAGTATTAACAGGTAGTAGTGCTGTAGTATTAACAGGTAGTAGTGCTGTAGTATTAACAGGTAGTAGTGTTGTAGTATTAACAGGTAGTAGTGCTGTAGTATTAACAGGTAGTAGTGTTGTAGTATTAACAGGTAGTAGTGTTGTAGTATTAACAGGTAGTAGTGCTGTAGTATTAACAGGTAGTAGTGCTGTAGTATTAACAGGTAGTAGTGCTGTAGTATTAACAGGTAGTAGTGTTGTAGTATTAACAGGTAGTAGTGCTGTAGTATTAACAGGTAGTAGTGTTGTAGTATTAACAGGTAGTAGTGTTGTAGTATTAACAGGTAGTAGTGTTGTAGTATTAACAGGTAGTAGTGATGTAGTATTAACAGGTAGTAGTGTTGTAGTATTAACAGGTAGTAGTGTTGTAGTATTAACAGGTAGTAGTGTTGTAGTATTAACAGGTAGTAGTGTTGTAGTATTAACAGGTAGTAGTGTTGTAGTATTAACAGGTTGTAGTGTTGTAGTATTAACAGGTAGTAGTGTTGTAGTATTAACAGGTAGTAGTGCTGTAGTATTAACAGGTAGTAGTGCTGTAGTATTAACAGGTAGTAGTGTTGTAGTATTAACAGGTAGTAGTGTTGTAGTATTAACAGGTAGTAGTGCTGTAGTATTAACAGGTTGTAGTGTTGTAGTATTAACAGGTAGTAGTGTTGTAGTATTAACAGGTAGTAGTGCTGTAGTATTAACAGGTAGTAGTGTTGTAGTATTAACAGGTAGTAGTGTTGTAGTATTAACAGGTAGTAGTGTTGTAGTATTAACAGGTAGTAGTGTTGTAGTATTAACAGGTAGTAGTGCTGTAGTATTAACAGGTAGTAGTGCTGTAGTATTAACAGGTAGTAGTGTTGTAGTATTAACAGGTAGTAGTGCTGTAGTATTAACAGGTAGTAGTGTTGTAGTATTAACAGGTAGTAGTGCTGTAGTATTAACAGGTAGTATTCCTTTAGTATTAACAGGTAGTAGCGCTGTAGTATTAACAGGTAGTAGTGCTGTAGTATTGACAGGTTGTAGTGTTGTAGTATTAACAGGTAGTAGTGTTGTAGTATTAACAGGTAGTAGTGCTGTAGTATTAACAGGTAGTAGTGTTGTAGTATTAACAGGTAGTAGTGTTGTAGTATTAACAGGTAGTAGTACTGTAGTATTAACAGGTAGTAGTGCTGTAGTATTAACAGGTAGTAGTGCTGTAGTATTAACAGGTAGTAGTGTTGTAGTATTAACAGGTAGTAGTGCTGTAGTATTAACAGGTAGTAGTGCTGTAGTATTAACAGGTAGTAGTGTTGTAGTATTAACAGGTAGTAGTGTTGTAGTATTAACAGGTAGTAGTGCTGTAGTATTAACAGGTTGTAGTGCTGTAGTATTAACAGGTAGTAGTGTTGTAGTATTAACAGGTAGTAGTGTTGTAGTATTAACAGGTAGTAGTGTTGTAGTATTAACAGGTAGTACTGCTGTAGTATTAACAGGTCGTAGTGCTGTAGTATTAACAGGTAGTAGTGCTGTAGTATTAACAGGTAGTAGTGCTGTAGTATTAACAGGTAGTAGTACTGTAGTATTAACAGGTAGTAGTGTTGTAGTATTAACAGGTAGTAGTACTGTAGTATTAACAGGTAGTAGTGCTGTAGTATTAACAGGTAGTAGTGTTGTAGTATTAACAGGTAGTAGTGTTGTAGTTGTAATGACAGTTCTTTTTCTTTCAGGTGTTTCAGATGAACGCTCCAGGTTTTCAGCCTACAGACGGTTGCTACGGCTACTTCCTGATGACAACCGAGCAACACTGAACGCACTGTTTGGACACTTTTACATGTAACGCACACACACACATAGATTTTTCCAAATTGTTTTGTGACAGAAGTTATAAATTTAATATGTTGTTTATTTATTTACAACACTGTTCTACTTGAAGCACACACACACACACACACACACACACACACACACACACACACACACACACACACACATTTATTTCTTTATCTTTGTTTATATTTATTTTAGGGCTGTCAAACTATGAATTATTTAATTACAGTTTAACCTTCCTCTTGTGTTAGGGATGGCACCGACCTGTTTTTAGGTTTTAAATGCATTAAAGTACCACATCAAGTTGTTTATTGCATCAAGGGTTTTTTAATTTGACAGGAACCTCTATTAAAACAAAATAAAACAAAAAAAAATCAATTTCACTAAATTTTAAAATGCTCTTGGCTCTAGCACCCCGTGACCCGGAACGGGAAAAGCGGTAAAGAAAAAATGATGACCTTTGTGCTGTTAGGGTTGGTTTCATCCCAGTATTAATATAAGATTTTAAAAGAATAATTAGAGCCAAAACTGAAGTCATCAACACACTGTCAGCTCACTCACACTGTTAGCCAACTTCTACTGCAAACATATCTCTGCAAAGAACACACTGAAAGTGTCACATTTTGCCACACATGCATCTAAACACACACATACACATGCATGTTCTGAGCTGAACATCGCACAAACAGTAAGGACATTTGTGTTTGGTAGAGTATTTCTTTTTTGTAACAATGCTTCTTGAATCTTATACCAATTGAAAGCCTGTTTATTTTCCATATTGTAAGGAACATGCATTGTGGGATAAGCAGCAGAGCTGAGTATGTGGGTTGCGCCCATGAAAAACTGATAAATCTTCTCTGCCAATGCCAAACAGCTTTTGGTTGAGGCAGTGTGATGATGTGTGGCAGCATCTTCCTCACTGGAAAAACAAGGCTTGTCATCACTGGAGGCAATCTCAATGCAGACAGATATCAAGATGAGATTCTGCAACCAGTGGTAATCCCATATCTCCACGGTCTGGGACCGAACTCTATCCTCCAATGTGACAATGCTCGCCCCCACAGAGCGGGGTTTATCACAGACTACCTCCAGAATTTGTGGAATGGAGAGGATGGAATGGCCTTCCTTCAGTCCTGACCTCAACCCCATTGAACACTTGTGGGATCAGCTTGGGTGTGCTGTTCATGCCAGAGTGACCAACACAACCACACTGGCTGACTTGAGACAAATGCTGGTTGAAGAATGTGATGCCATCACACAGCAGTGTGTGACCAGGAGGAGATGCCGTACTGAGGCTCCTACATTGTTTTATTGCCAATGTCTTGTTTCTTCAGACTTCTATCATTCAATCCACAAAACTACGCCAAACAAAAGTCAACAGCAGAATAAACTGTTTGGCATTGGCAGAGAAGATTTGACAAGTTTTTCATGGGTGCCACTCACATACTCAGCTCTGCTGCTCACTCCACAAATGCATGTTCCTTACAAATGTGGCCCCATTTAAATGGGAAATAAACAGGCTTTCCAACAGTATAACATTTATTGCCAAGAAGCATTGTTACAACAAAGAAAAAATCTACCAAACACTTTTTGTGCGATGTTTAGTACTTGATTTCTATTGGTTTGATTTGCTTGATTGGTTGTTGTTTGTTTGACCTTGCACGTCTACATTTTGTAATATTACTTGTTCTGCTTTTCATTTTGTGTTCATGTCCTATTTTTGATCAAAAAAACTCTTGAAGTCAACAAATATGGGTCAAACTCGAC
>CM036546.1:463937-473937 GCA_020745685.1 Tautogolabrus adspersus
CACACACACACACACACACACACACACACACACACACACACACACACACACACACACACACACACACACACACACCGTATCAGGGAGTTAGTGTTTTCATAACGCTGAGTCATCATCACAGGTGATCCAGGTGTAACAGCAGGTGAGACTCATCACATGTTCTCCTCTCTTATTTACATGACAGATTGTATTCTTTCTCATGGTGGTCAAGTCTAATTCAAAGGTTTTCATGTGGATCTACGACAGCTCTCAGGGCCCGACCGTTCAAAGTTCAAAGTCGTCTTGTTTCAAATTTTGATGATTTAAATTTTAAAAATCTGTAGAGGTCGGCACAGTTCATCGAAAAAGTTACCTTAGACAGTTACGTCGATGTCAGTTCATTCTGTTAACAATTCTCTGTCATAAACATCCAGATCTGTGTTTCTGACGTTACAATGAAACAAAGCGTCACTCATTAGGATGCTTTCCGTCTCAAACATCTGTTGTAACCACGACAACCACAGACTGTGAGTAGTAAAGGGGACATATGATGAAAAATCTACTTCTACAGTGTTTGTGAACATTTATCTGGGTAACCTGAGAGTCTACTGACCCACAACATGTGAAATAAACCCATCCAGTCCTTAGTTTGTGGTCTGCAGAAGTCTTACCACACAGAGGACAATTAAAAATGTCTCAACTTGTGACATCACAAGTTGGATTCTGGTAAAAAAATCCCCTCCCCTCCCCTGGTATCTCCACCCATGGACTCCACCCCCAGCCTAGAGCAAAACTTTTGAGCAGGTCCGTCATTTTTATTCTTGCTACAGAGTGATGTCTACTGGGAAACTCAGGGGGGGTCATTACATTTAAAGAGACACACACACCAAAACGCAGCGTCCTAAGAGAGCTGGTTTCTACAGGGTCACAAACCTCCTCTGGTGCTTGATTCATGTTATATTTCAAAGCTCAGCACAGATGTTTCATTTAGACCACAGGGGACTGTTTGAAGAGGATTTTTCAAGGTTGCCACTTTCCACAGACGCTTTTAGCTGAAAGTCACACCGGTGGTATAAAAACAGCAGAATCGTCATCTTTGTCAGTAGATGTGAGTTCTTAAGAGGCCATGAGGACTCAGAAGACTCCATTACACACGCGTCTGTGTTCATATGTCCCCACAGGAAGTACCTTCATGTAGGTCAGGCAGCTTTTCACAATAAAAGCAGAGAGCAGAGATTGGCATTTTGTCTCATTAATCAATAATATCTCTAAAGTGCAGGGGGCGCTATACTCAGGATGATGATGCATTTGATTGTGTAGGAGTGAGGGTTGGACCTTAATGGAAACTTAATTTACCTAAAGTTTAATATTTCAATAATCGTTTGGCTTCACTCACCTGAGGACTGACTGACTGCTGCAGGGAAGGCATCGCGCCCCAGTATGGTGTTTCCACTGGAGCTCTTCCCTACTCCAGTTTTCCCAACAAGGACCAGTCTGAAGACTGAAACAGAACACAGCACATGACAGGTGAGCAGCTGCACAGCTGAGCTGCAGGTGAGCAGCTGGGCTTCAGGTGAGCTTCAGGTGAGCTTCAGGTGAGCTTCAGGTGAGCTTCAGGTGAGCTTCAGGTGGGCTTCAGGTGAGCTTCAGGTGAGCTTCAGGTGGGCTTCAGGTGAGCTTCAGGTGAGCTTCAGGTGAGCTTCAGGTGGGCTTCAGGTGAGCTGCAGGTGAGCTTCAGGTGAGCAGCTGGGCTTCAGGTGAGCTGCAGGTGAGCTTCAGGTGAGCAGCTGAGCTGCAGGTGAGCAGCTGGGTTTCAGGTGAGCTGCAGCTGAGCTTCAGGTGAGCAGCTGGGCTTCAGGTGAGCTTCAGTGTTTATGAGAAAGAGATAATGTCTGGTACCTGTCTACCTGATTGGGTAAGATATGCTACATGAGGATTAAGCAGTCTATACCTGTATATGTGTGTCTATGAATAAAGAGACGAAGATCATACTGCGTCTCCTCGGCTGTCTCACCTGCTCAGGTGGTCTGCTGGTTACCTGCATTAGACGAGCTGTCCTGTGCTACAGTTAGAGACTACGAAGCTGACAAAGGAAACGGGGTGAAGCAGAGGAGCTGCTTGTCAACAGACAAGGCAGATACTGCTTAGGGCCCCAGGCAAGTAGGGGGCCCCAGAGGGCTGACACACCTTAAACCACAACAGTGACTCAAAATGTGCAAAGTCTGCAATGACAGTAGGAATTCTCCCTAAGGGGGCCCCATCTCTCAGCACTGCTCAGCGTCCATTATTTCTCATTTAAAAATAAAAACATCTTTTTTTAAATGTTTGTACTGTCTTAAGCTGAGAGTACTTTACTGTTCGAAGGCTTTTCTACGGTGCGCCTAAAGGGACAAATTAACATGAGATTAATTGTGATTAAAAAACATTCATGCATTAAAGTCAGACTTTAATCACATCACGACTGACGCTGACATGTTTATGTTTTCTTAATAATACCAATGAACTTGATGACTCTCTGATTATTATAACATAAAGGTGATGAACGCTGGTTGGACGGCCCCCTGTGGACACCTGTGAGTCTCTACAGACTAACACCTTCGACTAACGCCGTCACAGCCTCTGCCCTCTCTAAAAAACTCACTGACAACTTCACCCTGTCACACGTTACTGAAGGTCAGTATCACTTTACTACGTGATTTAAAGGTTTCATACCTAAAGGTTGATCCATACTTTCTCTCCTCCTCTGCAGCGCTGCAGAGAGACACAAAACAAAAGGTCAAAGGTCAGTGCCTGATCACAGCTGATCAAGGTGTGTTCATGTCACAGCTGATCAAGGTGTGTTCATGTCACAGCTGATCCAGATGTGTTCATGTCACAGCTGATCAAGGTGTGTTCATGTCACAGCTGATCCAGATGTGTTCATGTCACAGCTGATCCAGATGTGTTCATGTCACAGCTGATCAAGGTGTGTTCATGTCACAGCTGATCCAGATGTGTTCATGTCACAACTGATCCAGGTGTGTTCATGTCACAGCTGATCCAGGTGTGTTCATGTCACAACTGATCCAGATGTGTTCATGTCACAGCTGATCCAGGTGTGTTCATGTCACAACTGATCCAGGTGTGTTCATGTCACAGCTGATCAAGGTGTGTTCATGTCACAGCTGATCCAGGTGTGTTCATGTCACAGCTGATCAAGGTGTGTTCATGTCACAGCTGATCCAGATGTGTTCATGTCACAGCTGATCCAGGTGTGTTCATGTCACAGCTGATCCAGATGTGTTCATGTCACAGCTGATCAAGGTGTGTTCATGTCACAGCTGATCCAGGTGTGTTCATGTCACAACTGATCCAGGTGTGTTCATGTCACAGCTGATCCAGGTGTGTTCATGTCACAGCTGATCCAGATGTGTTCATGTCACAGCTGATCAAGGTGTGTTCATGTCACAGCTGATCCAGATGTGTTCATGTCACAGCTGATCCAGATGTGTTCATGTCACAGCTGATCAAGGTGTGTTCATGTCACAGCTGATCCAGATGTGTTCATGTCACAGCTGATCCAGGTGTGTTCATGTCACAGCTGATCCAGGTGTGTTCATGTCACAGCTGATCCAGGTGTGTTCATGTCACAACTGATCCAGATGTGTTCATGTCACAGCTGATCCAGATGTGTTCATGTCACAGCTGATCCAGGTGTGTTCATGTCACAGCTGATCCAGGTGTGTTCATGTCACAGCTGATCCAGATGTGTTCATATCACAGCTGATCCAGATGTGTTCATGTCACAGCTGATCCAGGTGTGTTCATGTCACAGCTGATCCAGATGTGTTCATGTCACAGCTGATCCAGGTGTGTTCATGTCACAGCTGATCCAGGTGTGTTCATGTCACAGCTGATCCAGGTGTGTTCATGTCACAACTGATCCAGGTGTGTTCATGTCACAGCTGATCCAGATGTGTTCATGTCACAGCTGATCAAGGTGTGTTCATGTCACAGCTGATCCAGATGTGTTCATGTCACAGCTGATCCAGGTGTGTTCATGTCACAGCTGATCCAGGTGTGTTCATGTCACAGCTGATCAAGGTGTGTTTATGTCACAGCTGATCCAGATGTGTTCATGTCACAGCTGATCCAGGTGTGTTCATGTCACAGCTGATCCAGATGTGTTCATGTCACAGCTGATCCAGGTGTGTTTATGTCACAGCTGATCCAGATGTGTTCATGTCACAGCTGATCAAGGTGTGTTCATGTCACAGCTGATCCAGATGTGTTCATGTCACAGCTGATCCAGATGTGTTCATGTCACAGCTGATCCAGGTGTGTTCATGTCACAGCTGATCCAGGTGTGTTCATGTCACAGCTGATCAAGGTGTGTTTATGTCACAGCTGATCCAGATGTGTTCATGTCACAGCTGATCCAGGTGTGTTTATGTCACAGCTGATCCAGATGTGGTCATGTCACAGCTGATCCAGGTGTGTTTATGTCACAGCTGATCCAGATGTGTTCATGTCACAGCTGATCAAGGTGTGTTCATGTCACAGCTGATCCAGGTGTGTTCATGTCACAGCTGATCCAGGTGTGTTCATGTCACAGCTGATCCAGATGTGTTCATGTCACAGCTGATCAAGGTGTGTTCATGTCACAGCTGATCCAGATGTGTTCATGTCACAGCTGATCCAGGTGTGTTCATGTCACAGCTGATCCAGGTGTGTTCATGTCACAGCTGATCAAGGTGTGTTTATGTCACAGCTGATCCAGATGTGTTCATGTCACAGCTGATCCAGGTGTGTTCATGTCACAGCTGATCCAGATGTGTTCATGTCACAGCTGATCCAGGTGTGTTCATGTCACAGCTGATCAAGGTGTGTTCATGTCACAGCTGATCCAGATGTGTTCATGTCACAGCTGATCAAGGTGTGTTTATGTCACAGCTGATCCAGATGTGTTCATGTCACAGCTGATCAAGGTGTGTTTATGTCACAGCTGATCCAGGTGTGTTCATATCACAGCTGATCCAGATGTGTTCATGTCACAGCTGATCAAGGTGTGTTCATGTCACAGCTGATCCAGGTGTGTTCATGTCACAGCTGATCAAGGTGTGTTCATGTCACAGCTGATCCAGGTGTGTTCATATCACAGCTGATCCAGGTGTGTTCATATCACAGCTGATCCAGATGTGTTCATGTCACAGCTGATCAAGGTGTGTTCATGTCACAGCTGATCAAGGTGTGTTCATGTCACAGCTGATCCAGGTGTGTTCATGTCACAGCTGATCAAGGTGTGTTCATGTCACAGCTGATCCAGATGTGTTCATGTCACAGCTGATCCAGATGTGTTCATGTCACAGCTGATCCAGATGTGTTCATGTCACAGCTGATCAAGGTGTGTTCATGTCACAACTGATCCAGATGTGTTCATGTCACAGCTGATCAAGGTGTGTTTATGTCACAGCTGATCAAGGTGTGTTCATGTCACAACTGATCCAGGTGTGTTCATGTCACAGCTGATCCAGGTGTGTTCATGTCACAACTGATCCAGATGTGTTCATGTCACAGCTGATCCAGATGTGTTCATGTCACAGCTGATCCAGGTGTGTTCATATCACAGCTGATCCAGATGTGTTCATGTCACAGCTGATCAAGGTGTGTTCATGTCACAGCTGATCAAGGTGTGTTTATGTCACAGCTGATCCAGGTGTGTTCATGTCACAGCTGATCCAGATGTGTTCATGTCACAGCTGATCAAGGTGTGTTCATGTCACAGCTGATCCAGGTGTGTTCATATCACAGCTGATCAAGGTGTGTTTATGTCACAGCTGATCCAGATGTGTTCATGTCACAGCTGATCAAGGTGTGTTTATGTCACAGCTGATCCAGGTGTGTTCATATCACAGCTGATCAAGGTGTGTTTATGTCACAGCTGATCAAGGTGTGTTTATGTCACAGCTGATCCAGATGTGTTCATGTCACAGCTGATCCAGGTGTGTTCATGTCACAGCTGATCCAGATGTGTTCATGTCACAGCTGATCAAGGTGTGTTTATGTCACAGCTGATCCAGGTGTGTTCATATCACAGCTGATCCAGATGTGTTCATGTCACAGCTGATCAAGGTGTGTTCATGTCACAGCTGATCCAGATGTGTTCATGTCACAGCTGATCAAGGTGTGTTCATGTCACAGCTGATCCAGGTGTGTTCATGTCACAGCTGATCAAGGTGTGTTCATGTCACAGCTGATCCAGATGTGTTCATGTCACAGCTGATCCAGATGTGTTCATGTCACAGCTGATCCAGATGTGTTCATGTCACAGCTGATCAAGGTGTGTTCATGTCACAACTGATCCAGGTGTGTTCATGTCACAGCTGATCAAGGTGTGTTCATGTCACAGCTGATCCAGGTGTGTTCATGTCACAGCTGATCCAGATGTGTTCATGTCACAGCTGATCCAGATGTGTTTATGTCACAACTGATCCAGGTGTGTTCATGTCACAACTGATCCAGGTGTGTTCATGTCACAGCTGATCCAGGTGTGTTCATGTCACAGCTGATCCAGATGTGTTCATGTCACAGCTGATCCAGGTGTGTTCATGTCACAACTGATCCAGGTGTGTTCATGTCACAGCTGATCCAGGTGTGTTCATGTCACAACTGATCCAGGTGTGTTCATGTCACAGCTGATCCAGATGTGTTCATGTCACAGCTGATCCAGGTGTGTTCATGTCACAGCTGATCCAGGTGTGTTCATGTCACAGCTGATCCAGGTGTGTTCATGTCACAGCTGATCCAGATGTGTTCATATCACAACTGATCAAGGTGTGTTTATGTCACAGCTGATCCAGGTGTGTTCATGTCACAGCTGATCAAGGTGTGTTCATGTCACAGCTGATCCAGATGTGTTCATGTCACAGCTGATCAAGGTGTGTTTATGTCACAGCTGATCCAGATGTGTTCATGTCACAGCTGATCAAGGTGTGTTTATGTCACAGCTGATCCAGATGTGTTCATGTCACAGCTGATCAAGGTGTGTTCATGTCACAGCTGATCCAGGTGTGTTCATGTCACAGCTGATCAAGGTGTGTTCATGTCACAGCTGATCCAGATGTGTTCATGTCACAGCTGATCCAGATGTGTTCATGTCACAGCTGATCCAGGTGTGTTCATGTCACAGCTGATCCAGGTGTGTTCATGTCACAGCTGATCCAGGTGTGTTCATGTCACAGCTGATCAAGGTGTGTTCATGTCACAGCTGATCCAGGTGTGTTCATGTCACAACTGATCCAGGTGTGTTCATGTCACAGCTGATCAAGGTGTGTTCATGTCACAGCTGATCCAGGTGTGTTCATGTCACAGCTGATCCAGATGTGTTCATGTCACAGCTGATCCAGATGTGTTTATGTCACAACTGATCCAGGTGTGTTCATGTCACAACTGATCCAGGTGTGTTCATGTCACAGCTGATCCAGGTGTGTTCATGTCACAGCTGATCCAGATGTGTTCATGTCACAGCTGATCCAGGTGTGTTCATGTCACAACTGATCCAGGTGTGTTCATGTCACAGCTGATCCAGATGTGTTCATGTCACAGCTGATCCAGGTGTGTTCATGTCACAGCTGATCCAGGTGTGTTCATGTCACAGCTGATCCAGGTGTGTTCATGTCACAGCTGATCCAGATGTGTTCATATCACAACTGATCAAGGTGTGTTTATGTCACAGCTGATCCAGGTGTGTTCATGTCTCAACTGATCCAGGTGTGTTCATGTCACAGCTGATCCAGATGTGTTCATGTCACAGCTGATCCAGGTGTGTTCATGTCACAGCTGATCCAGATGTGTTCATATCACAGCTGATCCAGGTGTGTTTATGTCACAGCTGATCCAGGTGTGTTCATGTCACAACTGATCCAGGTGTGTTCATGTCACAGCTGATCAAGGTGTGTTCATGTCACAGCTGATCCAGGTGTGTTCATGTCACAGCTGATCCAGATGTGTTCATGTCACAGCTGATCAAGGTGTGTTCATGTCACAGCTGATCCAGGTGTGTTCATGTCACAGCTGATCAAGGTGTGTTTATGTCACAGCTGATCCAGGTGTGTTTATGTCACAGCTGATCCAGGTGTGTTCATGTCACAACTGATCCAGGTGTGTTCATATCACAGCTGATCCAGGTGTGTTTATGTCACAGCTGATCCAGGTGTGTTCATGTCACAGCTGATCCAGGTGTGTTCATGTCACAGCTGATCCAGGTGTGTTCATGTCACAGCTGATCCAGGTGTGTTCATGTCACAGCTGATCAAGGTGTGTTCATGTCACAGCTGATCCAGGTGTGTTCATGTCACAACTGATCCAGGTGTGTTCATGTCACAGCTGATCCAGGTGTGTTCATGTCACAGCTGATCCAGGTGTGTTCATGTCACAGCTGATCAAGGTGTGTTCATGTCACAACTGATCCAGGTGTGTTCATGTCACAACTGATCCAGGTGTGTTCATGTCACAGCTGATCCAGATGTGTTCATGTCACAGCTGATCCAGATGTGTTCATGTCACAGCTGATCCAGATGTGTTCATGTCACAGCTGATCCAGATGTGTTCATGTCACAGCTGATCCAGGTGTGTTCATGTCACAGCTGATCCAGGTGTGTTCATGTCACAACTGATCAAGGTGTGTTCATGTCACAGCTGATCCAGGTGTGTTCATGTCACAGCTGATACAGGTGTGTTCATGTCAGAGCTGATCAAGGTGTGTTCATGTCACAGCTGATCCAGGTGTGTTCATGTCAGAGCTGATCCAGGTGTGTTCATGTCAGAGCTGATCAAGGTGTGTTCATGTCACAACTGATCCAGGTGTGTTCATGTCACAGCTGATCCAGGTGTGTTCATGTCACAGCTGATCCAGGTGTGTTCATGTCAGAGCTGATCAAGGTGTGTTCATGTCACAGCTGATCCAGGTGTGTTCATGTCACAGCTGATCCAGGTGTGTTCATGTCACAGCTGATCCAGGTGTGTTCATGTCACAGCTGATCCAGGTGTGTTCATGTCACAGCTGATCCAGATGTGTTCATGTCACAGCTGATCAAGGTGTGTTCATGTCACAGCTGATCCAGGTGTGTTCATGTCACAGCTGATCCAGGTGTGTTCATGTCACAACTGATCCAGGTGTGTTCATGTCACAGCTGATCCAGGTGTGTTCATGTCACAGCTGATCCAGGTGTGTTCATGTCACAGCTGATCCAGGTGTGTTCATGTCACAGCTGATCCAGATGTGTTCATGTCACAGCTGATCCAGGTGTGTTCATGTCACAGCTGATCCAGATGTGTTTAACTTTATTAAGGCTTTCACTTGTTGATGATTATAGTTCATTTATTTTTCTGTAAATTTAAATATGATTATATTTTAAATTAAACCCCTGATATCAACTCTTGATCCTTTACACCAAACTTCAGTGTAACGACCCAGCGCCATTTTGTTAGTAAGTGAAAGTGAGAGAATAAAACAAAACAAAATCAAAGATCTTCAAATACTGAAACATGGCGCACTCTAAAGTAGTGAGACAGGAAGTGGCGCACTCTAAAGTAGTGAGACAGGAAGTGTACTCATATCAATAAGAGAGTTATGTTGGACTTACTGCGGTCTTTACTCTCCGCCATCCCAGCCGCTCGGTCTGATGTTTAAACAACTCCTAACCGCTAAGAAACAAACAGGAAACATTCCACTCAAAGGTGATTTATACATGGCCTTCAAAATAAAAGTCCATCGGAAGGAAAATGGATCATTAGGAGAGAAATTACAAAACAAAGTTTTTCCACGAGTGATCAAAATAAAAGAGATGAAGTTAAGATGTTAGAGCACAAACGTGCTCATTACAACATAGATAAAGAAGAAACAAAGAAACGGAAGATTTTATTTTGAAGGCTTGAAATCATTTTATCAGAATTTACGGGAAATACACAGACAGTGATTTCTGTGAACTCACAAACACTCTCAGCTCTGCTCTCAGGTACGTGTCTGTCTGTGTGTCTGTCT
>CM036546.1:476437-513937 GCA_020745685.1 Tautogolabrus adspersus
CAGTCACTGGTTCAGTCACTGGTTCAGTCACTGGTTCAGTCACTGCTTTCAGTCACTGGTTCAGTCACTGGTTCAGTCACTGGTTCAGTCACTGGTTCAGTCACTGGTTCAGTCACTGCTTTCAGTCACTGGTTCAGTCACTGGTTCAGTCACTGGTTCAGTCACTGGTTCAGTCACTGCTTTCAGTCACTGGTTCAGTCACTGGTTCAGTCACTGGTTCAGTCACTGGTTCAGTCACTGGTTCAGTCACTGGTTCAGTCACTGGTTCAGTCGCTGGTTCAGTCACTGGTTCAGTCACTGGTTCAGTCACTGGTTCAGTCACTGCTTTCAGTCACTGGTTCAGTCACTGGTTCAGTCACTGGTTCAGTCACTGGTTCAGTCACTGGTTCAGTCACTGCTTTCAGTCACTGGTTCAGTCACTGGTTCAGTCACTGGTTCAGTCACTGGTTCAGTCACTGGTTCAGTCACTGCTTTCAGTCACTGGTTCAGTCACTGGTTCAGTCACTGGTTCAGTCGCTGGTTCAGTCACTGGTTCAGTCACTGGTTCAGTCACTGGTTCAGTCACTGCTTTCAGTCACTGGTTCAGTCACTGGTTCAGTCACTGGTTCAGTCACTGGTTCAGTCACTGGTTCAGTCACTGCTTTCAGTCACTGGTTCAGTCACTGGTTCAGTCACTGGTTCAGTCACTGGTTCAGTCACTGCTTTCAGTCACTGGTTCAGTCACTGGTTCAGTCACTGGTTCAGTCGCTGGTTCAGTCACTGGTTCAGTCACTGGTTCAGTCACTGGTTCAGTCACTGGTTCAGTCACTGCTTTCAGTCACTGGTTCAGTCACTGGTTCAGTCACTGGTTCAGTCACTGGTTCAGTCACTGCTTTCAGTCACTGGTTCAGTCACTGGTTCAGTCACTGGTTCAGTCACTGCTTTCAGTCACTGGTTCAGTCACTGGTTCAGTCACTGCTTTCAGTCACTGGTTCAGTCACTGGTTCAGTCACTGGTTCAGTCACTGGTTCAGTCACTGGTTCAGTCACTGGTTCAGTCACTGGTTCAGTCGCTGGTTCAGTCACTGGTTCAGTCACTGGTTCAGTCACTGGTTCAGTCACTGGTTCAGTCACTGCTTTCAGTCACTGGTTCAGTCACTGGTTCAGTCACTGGTTCAGTCACTGGTTCAGTCACTGCTTTCAGTCACTGGTTCAGTCACTGGTTCAGTCACTGGTTCAGTCACTGGTTCAGTCACTGGTTCAGTCACTGCTTTCAGTCACTGGTTCAGTCACTGGTTCAGTCACTGGTTCAGTCACTGGTTCAGTCACTGGTTCAGTCACTGGTTCAGTCACTGGTTCAGTCACTGGTTCAGTCACTGCTTTCAGTCACTGGTTCAGTCACTGGTTCAGTCACTGGTTCAGTCACTGGTTCAGTCACCGCTTTCAGTCACTGGTTCAGTCACTGGTTCAGTCACTGGTTCAGTCACTGGTTCAGTCACTGGTTCAGTCACTGGTTCAGTCACTGTATGATATACTTCATGTCTTTTCTGTGTCCTGGGACCTGTGAGAGAAATGTCTTCCAAAAATATGACAATTGGTATTTCTCAAAGAAATAGGAACACGATGTTCAGGAAACCTTTAATACGTGATCATGGAGAGCAAACATTCTGCTACTGGTTCCCTGTCCACAGTCAGCTCTCTCTGCTTCTTCAATACACAAAACCCTCCTACAGTATGGATACATCCAAGAACATTGGAAACAATAAAAACAAAACACCGATAGCAGAACGTCTGCTTGAAGGCAACCACACCTCTCTTTAGATGGTAATCAGGTAATCAGCCACGTTCCGCTCTTATCACGCCTGTTAAAGTTCCCTTACAGACCTGCTGCAGAGTACATCATAAGACATTAGACACGTTATTGTCATTGTATGCGATACAACGAAATGTCGTTGGTGACAAACAGCCCAGCAGCAACGTATGAGAATAACAGCAGATTAGACAACATACAGCGGCACACAACATATACAACATGTACAGGAATAATCGTTATTGCAGCATGTTTAAAGTGCAGTAGTGCAAGTCAGTCCTTAGCAGCTCTTGGGGGGGGGGGGCTGTTCCTCAGTCAGTTAGTCCTGGTTTTGATGTTGCGATAACTCTTTCCAGATGGTCGGGGGACAAACAGTCTGTGTCCTGGGTGTGTCGGGTCTTTGCTGATGTTGGTCGCTCTCCTTTGTAGGCGACCAGCACACACAGCATCCAGGTCTGGTAGCCCAGCTCCTGTGATCCTCTGTGCTGTTCTTACGATCCGGGTCAAGTCCTTGCAGTTTTCTGCCGTGCAGCTGGCGACCACACGGTCACACATTGACAGAGGATGCTTTCTATGGTGCTTCTGGAGAAGTTGACCAGCAGCTGGGAGGACAGTCCGGCTTTCCTAAGTTTTCTTCTGTTGAGCCTTCTTTAGCAGGTGGGAGGTGTAGAGAGACCGTGGGAGGTCCTTGGTTATGTGGACACCTTCTCACCGTTTATGTGCAGTGGGGGGGTTATGGTCTTCCTTGTTCTTCTAAAGTCCGCAGTTATCTCCAATTATACATTTCTTGGAGGATAACAACTCTTATAACATATGATGTTTGTTTTACTCTGAAAAAAGTCCGGGGACAGAATAGCCCACTCTTTTCCAGAAATATCTGTCAGGTCTTCTAACCTCTTTTTGTTTCTTCGAGCAGGTTGTTTGTGTTCAGACATGGATCCACGTTCAGATCTCACCATAATCCTTCTTGGAAACTCTGGAGTTGGTAAAAGTGCTTCAGGAAACACCATCCTGCAGCACACAGCGTTTGAGTCAAGACGATCATTTGCACCAGTGACTAAAGAAATCTCCATGAAAAGAGGAACTGTGTTTGGGAAGCAGATCTCAGTGGTCGACACTCCGGGAATATTCGGATCTGAAGATGTGATTAAATCCTACTGTCAGGGTCTCCTGAAGTCCTCTGCACCATGTTTGTTCCTGGTGCTGGTTAAAATAGATCGATTCACCATCGAGCAGAAAAACGCCGTGGAGGCAGCTGTCAGAGTCGTAGGGGATCAACTACTCAACTCTTACCTGCTCTTCACACAAGGAGATAATTTGTGTAGCATGTCCCTGGAAGATTTCGTCAATGAAGATCCAGAAGGTCCACTTGTTCCTCTTGCTCAAAGGTTTGAAGGACGACATCACGTGTTCATCAACAATGAAAATGGAGGACCGGAACAAGTGAAGAAGCTGCTGGAGAAGTCAGGCCACCTCGGTGAGTATTTATCTTAGAGGAAAAGAAGTCACGTGTTCCTGTTTAAACATCACGCTATAAACGTTCTCAGCAGGAACGTCTGCTGTGACAAGTTTAAACTGTCAGAGTTCTGCTGGACACTGAGGGGAGAACAGACAACGTGGAGATTTATTCTCAACACTGTATACCTGAACCAACAGACACATACGGGATTGTTGTGCTGCTCTGTTTGCTAAAGTGAAATGATGTTCCTTCAAGGTCACTGAATATGTTCATCACAGCTCTGTGGTCTGGATGTATAGACTCCACAGTCAGTGGGCAGCTTCATCTGAACAGTCAAAGTCATGTTAATGTGTGGGAAACAAACAGACGACATTAAAGTACTGCTGTGAGACAATCGGAAAATAATGACTTCTCTGATTCAGTGCTTTAAACGTAACTTTTTTAACTCAAAAGTTTCATACAGATTCATATTTTCATCGCTGTTCTTTCATTCCTTTAGCTAACCCACAGCCTGCTGTCGCTGAGAAAGCTCCGCCCACGAGGATCGTGTTGCCTGTCGCTGAGAAAGCTCCGCCCACGAGGATCGTGTTGCTTGGCCTCCCAGGAGTTGGAAAAAGTTTTACAGGAAACACCATCCTGGGATCAGAGAAGTTTGAATCAGCGGGTGGCTTTAACTCCGTCAGTACAAAGACTGTCTCTGAATCAGCCACAGTGGAAGGACGTCAGGTCACAGTGGTCGACACTCCTGGACTCAGTGGGAGAGCTCTGTCTCCCAAACAGCTTTACCTGGAGATCATGAGTTCAATACAGGAGTCTGAACCAGGACCGCACGCCTTCATGATTGTGGTCAGAATCAGCAGAATCACTGAAGTAGAAATCAAACTGTTTGAGCTCGTTCAAAAACTCTTTGGTAAAGATGCTATGAAGTATGTGATGGTGCTTTTCACTTATGGGGATGAGCTGAGGGGGGGGTCCATCTCTGACATGATCAAAGGAAACACATCTGTGAGAAAGCTGGTCTCTGAGTGTAACAACAGGTTCTGTGTGTTTGACAACACAGCCAGAGGAAACAGGGAGCAGGTTAGAAACCTCCTGAGGAAAATTGATGTCATGGTCAGAGCTAACGGTGGAAAGCACTACACCGCTAAGATGTTCAACAATGCTCTTAGCACACGAGTGAATATCTCCATAATGTGGGAAGACGTTTGTGATTGGTTCAAGAAGCTTCTACAGCTGTTTGATGAGAGTCGTGGTGAGGCCTTTGAGTATGCTAGGATGGGGATGGTTTAGTTCACTGAGAGGCTGCAGGCTCAGTCTCTGTATGATATCAAGAGAAACAAAGAGAGAAGAAGACCAGTCTTCATGTGAATGAAGAAACATCAGCTTGATTTCATGTCCAGAACCCTCACAGCATCCGACTCCTGCCGATCTGTAAGAGTGAAAAAAATCCCAAAGTGACATATAAAATAATATTTTCATATCCGGCGGCACGGTGGTGCAGTGGTTAGCTCTGTCCCCTCACAGCGAGGAGGTTCCTGGTTTGAATCCCCGTCTGACAGGAGCCTCTCTGTGTGGAGTTTGCATGTTCTCCCCGTGCATGCGTGGGTTCTCTCCGGGTACTCCGGCTTCCTCCCACAGTCCAAACACATGCTGTTTAGGTTAACTGGTGACTCTAACAGCAGTATAGATAATAGATATTTCCACATTGGAGACAGAGTTATTCATCTGGTTTGTTATCTTTATCAGGGTGAAGGGTTCAAACAGTTTGAGTCAAAGAAATCAGAAGAGAAATCTAAAAGAGCCATGGAGAGTCTTCATGGATCTGCTCCATCATTTATTGGAGTAAGAATGAATTTGACTCATTGTTCATCACTGTGTTTCTGCTTAATGTTTCATTATGAAGGAGTGATGTCACGGGTTATTCAACCGGCTTTTTCTTTTGATGCTCATAAATATGATCCAAACATGGAGGATGTTTTACGGTTTAACGCTCATGCTAAGGAAACAATAAAAAGAATGCCTTCTGGTTATCACAATACAATCTACTGAAGATTAATAACAGTGTTTAAAGGAAAAATGTGTTCTTATAGCATTAACTTTAACTTAACTTGATTTGGCAGAAAGTTATTCTGGAGGAATATTTTTATTAACTGTACAGAAGTATATTTACAGATGATAGCATAACTAGTTGTAGGAGCATTTGGAGCCAATCTTTGTTCAAAGTTTATATAAAAAAAATATGATCAAAACATCTCAACCTTTTCTGTGAAACTGATGATTTATTCAAATGTCTTCTTCTATGTTGATGACTGTTACGCCCCACCACAAGGCGGCCCTATGGGGCTAACAACAAAGCACACATTGACCCCTAGAAACACTTCAACACCTTACCAAAGCCAAACCAATGGGATGATCAAACACAATGATAACAAAGATCCACTTCAGACTAATGTAACCAAACACAATACCTGACTGAGAGGCACAGCAGTCCCCCCTCCCCTGCTGAAGCCAGCTCTGAGGCCAGGTGAGCCTCGTTGGGCAATCAGTGACTTCACCTGGGCAGGAGACTACAGGAAGGGAGAAGGGACAAACAGTACAGGGAAACATACAGCCGTAACAATGACAGTGTGTGTTAGTATTTTCACATTCATTCAGTTTTATTTCTTTAATCCCCCGACAGCTGGAGTCGACCGACTTCACAATAAACCAAAGAACCTGCACACTGCAGAGTATGACTGTCCTCATTTATCCAGCCATCTGAACACAAGACAATAGAATGTGTTTCTCAAAGCTGGCAGACGTTGAATTTGTTTTGCATCGTCTGAGGGAATTCATATCAGCAAACTGTGAGTGATTCTTTCCTCCAGCAGGGGGTGCTGCTGCACCACTCTGTCATAGACTCAGTTTAAACCTGAGCCAGGAGGAGCATGTCGTTTTCCTTGTCTGTGAAGCTGTTATGAGATCAGATGTATTTTTTCAAGAAGTTGCTAAGAGGGGACAAACAGACCGGAGCGTTATGAACCAATCAAAGAGGAGCTCTGCGTACAGCGCAGTGGAACTGTTCGTAATCATTTCACCATGAGTGTTTGTTTGTTTCATTCCTGGATAACTTCATTGTAATGTTATATGTATATATGAGTATTATCTATACACAACAAACTGAGTGAAGCTTTCCTCCAGCAGGGGGAGCTGCTGCTACATGTTGTGACACACTCAGTTTAACCAGAGCCAGCAGGATATTTGACTTTGACTCTTTTCCTTATTTCATCACAAAAACATTTGTGAAGGAGCTTAATCCAAACATAACTGGACGAGCTTCAAGTTCAGAACTTGAATAGAAACAAAATGATTTTCCTACAGTGAGAGACGAACAGATTTCAAAGAATACTCACACACACACACACACACACACACACACACACACACACACACACACACACACACACACACACGTCTGAACATAGCTGTTTATGAACCAGACGCTCAGAGAGTTTGACTGCTCTCTGTGAGCTCACACATCATGTATAGAGAGTGAACAGACACTAACTAATCCTTATGCTATGGTGTCTCCCTGCCTGTACAGCTGTGAAAATGAATTTCCCCACGGGGACAATAAAGTAACTAACTAACTAACTTATAAAACCAGCTCTTCATTTCACTGCACTCTCTGTGAAGGAAAGTTAGCTGCTAATTGTTTCTAACATGTAAATAAATAAAGTTCTAATGTGACTGGTTGTAGAAAGTGGAGCTCAGACTTGTTGGACGGTCTGTTAGTCCAATAAAGCTCACAGAGAGACAGATTATTAGTCTGATATTTACAGGAGCAAATCTCCAAAAGGCTCCAAACAGCACAAACACAGCCTAGAGGTTAAAGGTCAGAGACTGAATTAGCTGAGGGGACACCTAGCAGCTCTCACCTGTCACTCAAAGAGGCCACGCCCCCTATTTATACGAATTCACTTCAAGCCTTAATATAATGTAAACAGGTGAGTTGTATAAACATTCAGCCCGTACAGTTGAAGAGAGAAATGAACTCTAGAGACCCAAACTGTTTTTATACCAGACTGTAAACATGTTATTTTAACATGGAGCTCTATGAGGACTGACTCACTGCAGGAGACAGACTCTAGTGGACACACTGGAGGAACTGCAGCTGTAAACTCTAGTGGACACTGGAGGAACTGCAGCTTAAAGTTGGACATTTTAACATGGAGCTCTATGGGGACTGACTCACTGCAGGAGACAGACTCTAGTGGACACTGGAGGAACTGCAGCTGTAAAGTTGGACATTTTAACATGGGGCTCTATGAGGACTGACTCACTGCAGGAGACAGACTCTAGTGGACACTGGAGGAACTGCAGCTGTAAAGTTGGACATTTTAACATGGAGCTCTATGGGGACTGACTCACTGCAGGAGACAGACTCTAGTGACACTGGAGGAACTGCAGCTGTAAAGTTGGACATTTTAACATGGAGCTCTATGGGACTGACTCACTGCAGGAGACAGACTCTAGTGGACACTGGAGGAACTGCAGCTGTAAAGTTGGACATTTTAACATGGAGCTCTATGGGGACTGACTCACTGCAGGAGACAGACTCTAGTGGACACTGGAGGAACTGCAGCTGTAAAGTTGAACATTTTAACATGGGGCTCTATGAGGACTGACTCACTGCAGGAGACAGACTCTAGTGGACACTGGAGGAACTGCAGCTGTAAAGTTGGACATTTTAACATGGGGCTCTATGGGGACTGACTCACTGCAGGAGACAGACTCTAGTGGACACTGGAGGAACTGCAGCTGTAAAGTTGGACATTTTAACATGGGGCTCTATGGGGACTGACTCACTGCAGGAGACAGACTCTAGTGGACACTGGAGGAACTGCAGCTGTAAAGTTGGACATTTTAACATGGAGCTCTATGGGGACTGACTCACTGCAGGAGACAGGACTCTAGTGGACACTGGAGGAACTACAGGCTTTGAAATTAGTATTATCTCTTCAGCCTCAATGTCTTTGCTTGGTTTGCATACAAAAGACAGTGTTTAATACCAGCTGTACGACTCCATCTAGTAAACAGTGTGTGTGTGTGTGTGTGTGTGTGTGTGTGTGTGTGTGTGTGTTTCATGCATGTTTTTATAATAGAGGAGAGTACAACTGAGGCGTACTGCTGCATTATTTTTACTACAACTACTACTGCAGACAGACAGACAGAAACAGAGAGAGAGAGAGAGAGAGAGAGAGAGAGAGAGGGTGGAGATAGTGAGACAGTGGAGGAGTGTCTGTTCAAGAGTTCAGTGTGCACACAGCGGCTCACTCTCAGTTTGTCTGGAGGTTTCTCTTTCTATAGATCTCGTTCTGTCTGTCTCGATAGTTGCCTGTCTCTCTCTCTCTGTCTGTCTGTCTGTCTGTCTGTCTCGCTCTCTCTCTCTCTTTGTCTGTCTGTGTCATGATGGAGATTTATCGTTATGGATTATTAATCATTGTATTCCTGCTGCTGATCAACAGTTCACATTCAGTGTATATCACTGACAACCCAGGTGAGATACACTGCTGATACTACTAATAATACTGACTACTACACTTCAAACTTCTGTTAATACTAATACCTTCACTATTACTAAAACCATAGCTCATACTACTTTAACAAATGATTCCACTGTTACTCTCTCTACTTTTGGTAAAACATCCCTTAAAACCCCGATGAGACACACTGCTGATACTACTACTACTGTTAATACTGCATACATGTGTAGCACAATTACTTCAACTAACACTGCTGCAGTCTGAACTCCTGCTAATGTTAAACTGCTTCCTTATCTAACACTGTAACAATCAGTATGACATCAGTGACCACACAAGGGAGACACTGTACTGCTACTATACTACTACTAATACTGTTAGAACTACTAATACTGTAAGAACTACTAATACTGCTAGGACGACTGATACTGTAAGAATCACTGGTACTGGGGCGCTGGTGGAGCAGTGGTTAGTGCGCTCGTCCCATGTATGGAGGCTGTAATCCTCCAAGCTGGCAGCCCAGGTTCAAATCCAACCTGTGGCTCCTTTACTGTAGTCATTCCCTGATTTCTGACTCTATCCACTGTCCTGTTTCTCCAATAAAGGCACAAAACGCCCACAAATAAATCTTACAAAAATTCTATTCCATTCTCAGTGTTCTTAGTGTCCTCAGTGTTCTCGTTGTCTTCAGTTTCCTTAGTGTCCTCAGTATTATCTGTGTCCTCAGTGTTCTCAGTGTTCTCATTGTTCTCAGTGTCCTCAGTGTCCTCAGTGTTTTCAATGTCCTCAGTGTCCTCAGTGTTCTCATTGTTCTCATTGTTCTCAGTGTCCTCCGTTTCCTCAGTGTTCTCAGTGTCTTGAATTTCCTCAGTGTCATCAGTATTCTCAGTGTCCTCAGTTTTATCTGTGTCCTCAGTGTTCTCAGTGTTCTCATTGAGTGTCCTCAGTGTCCTCAGTGTTCTCAGTGTCTTCAGTTTCCTTAGTGTCCTCAGTATTATCTGTGTCCTCAGTGTTCTCAGTGTTCTCATTGTTCTCAGTGTCCTCAGTGTCCTCAGTGTTTTCAATGTCCTCAGTGTCCTCAGTGTTCTCAGTGTTCTCATTGTTCTCAGTGTCCTCCGTTTCCTCAGTGTTCTCATTGTCTTGAATTTCCTCAGTGTCATCAGTATTCTCAGTGTCCTCAGTTTTATCTGTGTCCTCAGTGTTGTCAGTGTTGTCAGTGTCCTCAGTGTCCTTAGTGTTCTCAGTGTTCTCAGTGTTCTCAGTGTCCTCAGTTTCCTGTGTCCTCAGTGTTCTCATTGTCTTCAGTGTCCTCAGTGTTCTCAGTGTCCTCAGTTTCCTCAGTGTCCTCAGTTTCGTAGGTGTCCTCAGTGTTCTCAGTATCCTTATTTTCCTCAGTATTCTTAGTGTTCTCAGTGTCCTCAGTATTCTCTGTGTCCTCAGTGTCCTTAGTTTTCTCTGTGTCCTTGGTGTTCTCAGTGTCCTCAGTGTTCTCTGTGTCCTCGGTGTTCTCATTGTTCTCAGTGTTCTCTGTGTCCTCAGTGTTCTCAGTGTTCTCTGTGTCCTCAGTGTTCTCAGTGTCCTCAGTATTCTCTGTGTCCTCAGTGTCCTTAGTTTTCTCTGTGTCCTTGGTGTTCTCAGTGTCCTCAGTGTTCTCTGTGTCCTCAGTGTTCTCATTGTTCTCAGTGTCCTCAGTATTCTCTGTGTCCTCAGTGTCCTTAGTTTTCTCTGTGTCCTTGGTGTTCTCAGTGTCCTCAGTGTTCTCTGTGTCCTCAGTGTTCTCTGTGTCCTTGGTGTTCTCAGTGTCCTCAGTGTTCTCTGTGTCCTCGGTGTTCTCATTGTTCTCAGTGTCCTCAGTATTCTCTGTGTCCTCAGTGTCCTTAGTTTTCTCTGTGTCCTTGGTGTTCTCAGTGTCCTCAGTGTTCTCTGTGTCCTCAGTGTTCTCAGTGTTCTCAGTGTTCTCAGTGTCCTCAGTGTCCTCAGTATTATCTGTGTCCTCAGTGTTCTCAGTGTTCTCATTGTTCTCAGTGTCCTCAGTGTCCTCAGTGTCCTCAGTGTTCTCAGTGTCTTCAGTTTCCTTAGTTTCCTCAGTGTCCTCAGTATTATCTGTTTCCTCAGTGTTCTCAGTGTTTTCAATGTCCTCAGTGTTCTCAGTGTCCTCTATTCTCAGTGTCCTCCGTTTCCTCAGTTTCCTCAGTGTCCTCAGTATTATCTGTTTCCTCAGTGTTCTCAGTGTTTTCAATGTCCTCAGTGTTCTCAGTGTCCTCTATTCTCAGTGTCTTCCGTTTCCTCAGTGTTCTCAGTGTCCTCAGTTTTATCTGTGTCCTCAGTGTTGTCAGTGTTCTCAGTGTTCTCTGTATCCTTAGTGTCCTCAGTGTCTTCAGTGTGTTCTCAGTGTCCTCAGTGTGTTCTCAGTGTCTTATGTGTACTCAGTGTCCTACGTGTCCTAGGTGTCCTCAGTGTCCTCAGCTTTCTCAGTGTCCTCCGTATTCTCGGTGTCCTCAGTGTCCTAGGTGTCCTCAGTTTTCTCGGTGTCCTCAGTTTTCTCAGTGTCCTCAGTGTTCTCAGTGTCCACAGTATTATCTGTGTCCTTGGTATTCTCAGTGTCCTCAGTGTTCTCAGTGTCCTCAGTGTTCTCAGTGTCCTCAGTGTTCTCAGTGTTCTCAGTGTCCTCAGTGTTCTCAGTGTCCTCAGTGTTCTCAGTGTCCTCAGTATTCTCCGTGTCCTCAGTGTCCTAGGTGTCCTCAATTTCCCTTAGTGTTCTCAGTGTCCTCAGTATTCTCGGTGTCCTCAGTGTCCTAGGTGTCCTCAGTTTCCTCAGTGTTCTCAGTGTCCTAAGTATTCACGGTGTCCTGAGTGTCCTCAGTGTCCTATGTGTCCTCTGTGTTCTCAGTTGTCCTTGCTTCAGCAGCAGAATAAATCTGGAACTGTTCCTTTCTTGAGTCTCTGAGTCACAGAACTTTCCTCTCCACGTTTTTCCCATAAATTTTTGTGTTTATGCGTCTGTGGCACTTGGGAATGTGAAGGATTCAGATCTTCAGATCATATTTCATCATAACCTGTTTGTGTGTGTGTGCGTGTGTGCGTGTGTGTGTGTGTGTGTGTGTGTGTGTGTGTGTGTGACCTGTATGACCTCACACACAGAGGAGTTCCCCATCTCGTTAAATCGGCTCAGTTATTGTACTCTTGTTTATTCTGACCTGAGATGAGCCTCGGCTAAAGCTGCACTCTGATTGGCTCACAGCTGTTTAAAGCTTTTTGTCTGTTTTTCACATTTTGAACTTTCAGCTTCCAACATGTGGTATGTTCATGAATCACAGCCACAGACTGCAGTCACAGTTTCAGTCGTTTAAGGAGCTGAGATCAGCTTCTGCTCAGAAGCTCTCTTACATTTTCAACGGTTGTAGATCATCCTGACCGAGCCTTTCTGTTTATCATGTAGCTGTATACTGTGTGTGTGTGTGTGTGTGTGTGTGTGTGTGTGTGTGTGTGTGTGTGTGTGTGTGTGTGTGTGTGTGTGTGTGTGTGTGTAGATTAGGATAATGCTGCTGGGTTTTTTTGCTCCATGTGTGAATCATTTCTATCAGTTGTTATAATGTTTTACGATGCACTAATGCATTAGCTTACAGGTGATGAAAGGCATAAAGCTTATTCAAGCTCTCTCTCTCTCTCTCTCTCTCTCTCTCTCTCTCTCACTCGCTCTCTCTCTCAGATTCTCTCCATCAGGTCCTGTCAGAGTTTATCAGCGTCCGTCCAATCAGGACAAACTCAGAGGGGCGTTTCCTGTCAGCTTCAGTCTCCGCCCACCAGCTACGACGCAGCAGGAGATACGTCCGCCCTCCTGAAGACACGGCCACAGACACAAATAGGAATGTTTTTAACGACACACCAACATTCCAAAAGGTTCCGCCCACAAAAGTGTCACTGTCCAATCAGACAGGGCATGGCTGGAGAGGGCGAGGTTACAAAACAGAGGGGAAGGAGCTTTTTTACAATGTAACCGTGTTTGGTCAGGAGCTCCACCTGCGGCTGCATCTGAACACTCGTCTTGTCGCCCCCGCAGCCACGATGGAGTGGTGGGAGGAGTCGGGACAGAAACGCTCTCAGCCAATCAGAGACGCCGGATGCTTTTACACTGGAAAGGTGTCCAACATGGAGGACACTTCTGTCGCCATTAGCAACTGTGACGGGCTGGTAAGTGTCAGGAGATGACATCACAGTGTGGCTCAAGTGGGGTTTAATTACAGCAGCTTTTGAACTACATCACCTCCGCCTTCTCTTCGTCATCACCTCCTCCTCTTCATCATCACCTCCTCCTCTTCATCATCATCTCCTCCTCTTCATCATCATCTCCTCCTCTTCATCATCATCTCCTCCTCTTCATCATCATCTCCTCCTCTTCATCATCATCTCCTCCTCTTCATCATCAGCTCTTCCTCTTGATCTCCTGTCACCTTGCCTTTATTGGTTTAAAAGCGTCACCTTATCTGCAATTGTTGAAGAGTCCCCTCCCCTTAATTCATTTAATGTAAATCTACGACTTTGATCAAATTGATTGATTAGAACAGGACCTCCTCTTTAAATATCACCTCTCTTTAAGTGATCCAAAGTTCCACCTTCCCTTTGATTTCTGTGAAAGATCAAATTTGTCTAAAATCGAACTTCAAATCTGAAACCTGCCCGTTATCTGTATAATACAGAAAACTCATCAGATTCAAGTTTTAATTAAACAGATTTGTAAGAGGGTTTCAGGTTCGAAAGAGTAGAAGAAGACCTGTGAGAAGAAACACATACACTGTAAATATTACTGGATGAAGCCTGAGCTTCGCCCCCCGTGTGTCCCTGCAGGGGGCGCTGGAGTCCCATCGATGGCGGTCTCCATGCTGGAAATGCTGTCTCAGTCTAACTTTCAGTCAACCTAACGACAGGCTGAGAGCTGGAGCTGAGGCGGGTTTTAAGCCTCCTGACAAACCGTTACACCGCGCCCACCTGTCAATCAGGTCAGCTACACGCCTAATTGTGAATAACTCTTATCCTTCATCAAATCAAAACTGATGAGTCATCAAAACATTCACCCCCCGTACAGTGTGTGCTGATCGAGACATGAGCTAATCAGAACCAGGCTGTAAACATGTTAATGTCTGCTGTAAAAACAGGCTTTTTAGAATGGGTGTGTATGTGACTTCCTGTGCTGCTGCAGCCAGCCTCTAGTGGACACTCGAGGAACTGCAGGATGTTACACTTCAGCATCGGCTTCATTTTCAACACTGGAGGTTGCTGCTTCACAGAAACAAGTCGATTCATGAGAGTCTAGATGAGACGTGCTCAGACACAAACCAAACACTGTAAAACATGAAGGACTAAAACCAAATCAGCTGATTGAAGGCAGATGTGCAGAGAGATGAGAGGTGTTTAAGGACTCACAGAAAAGTGGGAGATTTTCCTGATGCAGCCGTTCAGTTGATTTAAAGGGACAGATTACATCGACAGGTGAACACAACACCTGATAACATCAAGCCACTCCTGAGCTGAGTGTAACTTGTGGTTTATCATGTAGAGATAACCTGCTGATGAATATGCTGACTCAGTAAAATAACGCTGATTTGATAATAATGGCGGGGTTGGTAATTTCCTCCAGATACACTTTTTAAGATTTTGGTTGAAATTGTCTTTAGGTCCTGACAGAAATTAATAACTCATGTTCTCTGAAAAAGGAACAAAGAAAATCCGTCATCTGTAGCAGTTGTTAACTCGTAAAAACTTCGACCAATTTCTGCACTCGGTTCAAGTCTTATAAACCAATCATGCCTCCCTGTCTCCCTGCTCGTTCTCTACTCCATGCGTGCACGAGCCCACACTCAAAGCAGGAGCTAAAATCTGCTTCTGGAGCAACAGCGCTCGTGCATGTAAGTGAGGGGCGTGGCTTTTGAGGGAGCAAAGAGGGGAGGGGGTGGGTGAAGACGGAGCACGGAGAGAATGCTACTTTCAAAATCATGCTAGTTTTCAAAAATTACCAACCCTAGCTTTAATGACTCAAAACTGACTCTAAACTGACACCTGATCCTGAAAGCAGATTAACAGGATACAAACTGTCACTCTCTGTGTCTGCAGGCTGGGATGATCCTGATTGGTCAGGAGGAGTTTTTCATCGAGCCATTGGATGGAAGGAGGACAGGTGGAAGAGGGGAAGAGGAGGAGGAGGAGGGAGGAAGAAATCATATTGTTTATCGCTCCTCAGCCATCATCAAGAAACAACCATCTGTCAATCAAAGTGCTGATGACTTTCTGCGAGGTGAGAAAACACAAACATCGACTGACTGAGAAGAGACTGTTATCTAAACCTGCATTCTCTCTAATGTCCAGCAGGGGGCATACATCAGTCCGATTGTATAGAAGCCGGTGATAACATGTTGATTGATTCCCTCAGTAAACATTTCCTTACGAGTTTATGTTCTCAGTCTGTAGTTTCAAGTCTTCTTCAACACAGTGTGATGTTCATTCAGGGTGAGGAGTGAGGGGGAGGAGTTAGGGGCGGGGCTAAACAGAGACCGAAAGCTGGAGACTACGAGAGGCAGAATGTGTGGAGATAAGTAATTTTTTCTGGCTAACAATTTAAAATAAGAAAATAAAAGCAGACCCTAGTTTTTCCTCTTGGTTAGATATCCTGTGGTTTCTATTATAGTTTCTATTTCTATAACAAATAAAATAAACGACTTTGAGTCTCAGCTCAGACTACAGAGCGTGCGTTGCATGAGGATTGAACTGGAAATAGTAAAGGTCATAAAAGAGACAGCACAGTAAACACCTGTCTGCATGAGGTGAAAACTGACAGGACAAACAAACCGCATAGACCATGATGCATTGCTTCATGTAAAAAGAGTCAACAGTTTTAAAATGAGCTCAAACTTGACAGACACGTTAAACGTACAGTATGTAAAATCCGCCGCTAGGGGGCAATCATAACAATAACAAAAGATGACGTCGAGGCTTGCGGTGTATTATGGGAAAAAACAAACAAATCAATACGAACGGGCCAAACCGACCTGAGAAAGACAATATGTGAACTGACGATGTATCCAAGTATAATTTACATGAAGTTTTTATCACAGCAGCACATACAGCGACAGAACGGCAGCTTTCAGTAGCAGCTAGCGCTAGCTTATGCAGCGGTCTTTGACGTAACATCCGGTGTTTCCATGACAACGATCAACATTTCCTGTCTATAATGGCGGCTCATCATGGCGGCCGCCTACAAGACACGTCACTCTACAACTTTAAAATTACAGATTTCTCTGGCTTTGATAACTTTTGGAAATATTTGAGGTGATGTAAGTACTCAACTAAAACATATATATATAACATGGGTTAAAGGGATACTTCACCCATTGAAACATGAATCTGTAGTGACATTGGGTCATATATGTAGTAGAAATGTGAAATACATTTTGAAGTTGGTGCCTTCTTGACCGAGAAAAGGCAGAAAGTGTCTTTTTGCCTTATGTGCATTAGAGACAACAACTCCCAGAATGCACAGCACCGCAGGACACTCCCGCTGAAGGAGAGGTGCATTCAGGTGGTATCGGAAAAATGAGATTTCGAGTTGTAAAATGCACATGAAACACCTGCTCAAGTCGGTTTTGTGTTTTGTTAACATACTTTTTATTCATGCACGTATTGCACATTAACTGTTTGCTTAAATATAACTTGACTATAAGATTTCTCTGAGTTGGGAAGTCGGAAGTCGTTCTTCCGACGGAATTCGGAAAATTGGACCACCCGAGCAGCACCTGAATGCAGCATTACTCGCGGACAATAATACAGCAGTTTCCTCAACTGATTCAGAGATTTCTTACAGAAGGAATTGGCATCTTGGAAATTCCTGGCAGAAAACAGACTCTATGTCTGTGTCCATAGGCAAACAGTGACAGCACCGACAACACAAGTCTGCCCCGGCTCCTTCTTCCTCTCACAGCCGCGGACCTAGCAAGCTAGGCTAGCTAGCCTGCCTGTCGGCACCAGCAGCAAGCTCGCTGCTATATTGCGGCTCGTAGAAAGAGCCACGAACATCCGATTCAAGCACAAGACCTTCAAAATCCCCTTCATCCATATCAGTTTGAAGTTGAAACATACTTTTTTCGCCATTCTAGGCCTATATCAGGTTATCCGTAGAGACACCCAGCTTGAGCCGGCTCAGGGTCCCTGTTCAGCCGCTGTCTGTCTGCAGAAGGCACCTGGCAGCAATATTTGCGGGCAGCTCGTAGAAAGAACCACGAACATCCGATTCAAGCACAAGACCTTCAAAATCCCCTTCATCCATATCAGTTTGAAGTTGAAACATACTTTTTTTGCCATCCTCGGTTTTAGCTTTCTCCACAGAGCCTGTTAGCACAGCTTCCAACTAAGCAATATGGCGGATGTTAAGTTTCGTTTTTGGGAGTGAGGTCCCGCCCACTGATCTGTGATTGGTCTGTAGCTTCAGTGGTTGAAAACATGAGGAACTAGCGATGTAGTTTCACCCTGCTAACCACAACAGACGCCAGTGACGCAATATGACGATTTTTGCATCACCTGCGGCTGCTTCTCAGAAAAGAAAATACAGATGTTTCTCATCTTAGGGGGAAATGAGGGCTGGATGCAAGACCATTCAATAAAACCACAAGTTTACTACTGGTACAAAGCTTAATGCAAATGGGCGAAGTATCCCTTTAAGTCCATTTTTAATTGAAGTTAGATATTTTAATGTTATTATTAGCATGAAATGCTACATACTGTACCTTTAACGCAGCAGTGATAAGAAAATAAAAACAATAACAGAACATTTTTACGTCAAGTACTCGTTTTACTCTGACAGTTTGACTTCTGTTTGGTAACATCGACCCGTGTGTTTTTACAGTGCAGCTCCTCCACATGTCTGCTGTGTTTCTGCAGAAGGAAAGAATCAAAGTGAAAGGAAACTTGGCAAAACACACACACGCACGCACACACACACACACACACACGCACACGCGCACGCGCACACACACACACACACACACACACACACACACACACACACACACGCACACGCGCACGCGCACACACACACACACACACACACACACACACACACACACGCACGCACACACACACACACACACACACACACACGCACGCACACACACACACACACACACGCACACGCGCACGCGCACACACACACACACACACACACACACACACACACACACACACACAGTCAGCCAGCTGCAACGTGGCAGTTTGAGGTTCACAGCTCTGAAGGTCTTCATGTTTTTGTAGTTTTGAAGTTTGGAGGTAAGGAGGTCTGCTCTCAGGAGTTCAGGGGGGACTTGAGGAGACTCTGGGGGGACTCTGGGGGGACTCTGGGGGGACTCGTCGGTCTTCTGTGTTTGTCTTCACAGCAGCGTTAGCCAATCAGGAGCCGGTGTTGTTTCATCTCAGATAAGCTCGTCCTGCGGCACCTCACAGATTCCTCAGAGTGTCTCTGATCGATGATGTCATCTCCTCCTCCACAGATTGGACAGATGTTTTTATGCAACAGATTGAATTAAATCAGGATTCATGTTTGTAATAAAAACACGTGTTCACAAGACTTTCTATCAGAGCTCATACTGACGTCAGGACAGAGCCTCCACACCGCTCAGTGGCCTTTCAGTATTTAATGGATTAAACCTGTGATATATATATACGGGTTAGGGCTATAAACGTGTCTCTGTTAACTAATATACAGCATATGTTGTTGTTTTGTCATTACTTGTTGTTTAACTTTATTTACATGTTTACCACCAACCTGCCAAGAGACATTATGCTAACCCTAACAGTCCAGAGGAGAGCGCTTGAATACGTTATTAATGAAAAGTTTCAAATGACACATTTTGAAAAGAGAAACTAACTTCTACACTTTGATTTAAAGGTATAGTTTGTATGTTTACATTCAAATATCTAAATTATGGAGCTATTCTTGTGATATATGTATTATAATAGCTCCATTTAAAATGGACTAAACCTGTTATATATATTTTATATTTGAGTAATTACATCAACTCAAATATTTCCAACAGTCATCAAAGCCAGAGAAATCCGTAATTTTAAAATTGTAACAGGACGTGTCTGTCGGGGAGGCCGCCATGATGAGCCGCCATGACAGACAGACTGTTGATCGTTGCCATGGAAACACAGGATGTTACGTCACAGACCGCTGCATGATGAAGAGTGAGCTGCTACTCAAAGCTGCCGTTCTGTTGCTGTATGTGCTGCTGCGATCAAAACACCGTGTCAATTATACGCGGATACATTAGCTGGTCGGTAAACATATTCTCTTCCTCAGGTCGGTTTCACCCGTTCTTCACTACGGTCAACACGGAGTTCGTTTTCACCGGGGGGGGGAGGGATCCAGAGTAGCAGAGAATCACTCCCATGATTCCCCGCCAGCCTCGACGTCATCTTTGTTATTGTTTTGATTGAGAGCCCCCTGGCTCTATTCAACATGTTAGAGCTGCTTCACAGCAGCCTGTAGGGGGCGCAAAAACAGAAACTACTCTGACCTGCAGATCAACTCAGTTACAGGACAAAATGTGTGTGTGCTCAGATCAGTCATAATCTCATGTTATGTAATCAGTTCATTTTCAACACAGAGGCTGTTATAAGAGTCAGGTCTGATATTAGAATACAGCCATGAGGACTCAAGTGGTTCTCCTGTTTGTCTCCAGGTCCTCTTTTAGGTTCTCTGATCCTAAACCAGAATGTGTCCCGGTCCAGACCCATCTCAGCCCGACAGCGGCGCTACATCGAAGAGGCTGAACTGTTTAACATCGAGGTGAACAACCTGAGCGTCAATAAAGCAATGAACTGTTGCATGGACTCTTTAACCTCCTGCTGTCCTCTTCTCCTCCTGCAGGTTCTGTTAGCTGTGGATTATTCAGTGCTTCTTTTCCACGGACGAGACCACATCCAGAAGTATCTGCTCACACTCATGAACATCGTAAGAGACACTGATTTTTATTCCCTGCTTGATGTAAGGAGTGTTTCCTGAGTAAAGAGTGCTGAGTCTGGTTGTTCCTGTTGGCAGACTCATCTCCAGAACTCTCAAATGAATTATTGTTCTCCCTCTATCGTCTCCGCCTCTGAGTCTAACTCTCAAAGCATATAGCTCTGATGATCTTCAGACATAAACACAGTTAGCCCTTGTCTAGTGTGTGAATGTGGGGAGAAGCTATCTGCACCTTCAATGCACGAAGCTGCACTCTCACGCTGACGGAGGTCCTCTTTTAGGTTCTCTGATCCTAAACCAGAATGTGTCCCGATCCAGACCCATCTGGACTCTCACTCTGACAGAGCTGCACTCTCACTCTGACAGAGCTGCACTCTCACGCTGACGGAACTGCACTCACACTGACGGAGCTGCACTCTCACACTGACAGAGCTGCACTCTCACGCTGACAGAGCTGCACTCTCACCCTGACGGAGCTGCACTCTCACACTGTCAGAGCTGCACTCTCACATTGACAGAGCTGCACTCTCACACTGTCAGAGCTGCACTCTCACGCTGACGGAACTGCACTCTCATGCTGACGGAGCTGCACTCTCACACTGACAGAGCAGCACTCACACTGACAGAGCAGCACTCTCACACTGAAAGAGCAGCACTCACACTGACAGAGCTGCACTCTCACACTGACAGAGCAGCACTCACACTGACAGAGCTGCACTCTCACACTGACAGAGCTGCACTCACACTGACAGAGCTGCACTCTCACAATGTCAGAGCTGCACTCTCACGATGACGGAGCTGCACTCTCATGCTGACGGAGCTGCACTCTCACACTGACAGAGCAGCACTCACACTGACAGAGCTGCACTCTCACACTGACAGAGCTGCACTCTCACACTGACAGAGCTGCACTCTCACACTGACAGAGCTGCACTCTCACACTGACAGAGCTGCACTCTCACACTGACAGAGCAGCACTCACACTGACAGAGCTGCACTCTCACACTGACAGAGCTGCACTCTCACACTGACGGAGCTGCACTCTCACGCTGACGGAGCTGCACTCTCCACTGACGGAGCTGCACTCTCACACTGACAGAGCTGCACTCTCACACTGACAGAGCTGCACTCTCACACTGACAGAGCAGCACTCACACTGACAGAGCTGCACTCTCACACTGACAGAGCTGCACTCTCACACTGACGGAGCTGCACTCACGCTGACGGAGCTGCTGGACGGAGCTGCACTCTCACACTGCAGCTGCACTCTCACACTGACGGAGCTGCACTCTCACACTGACAGAGCTGCACTCTCACATTGACAGAGCTGAACTCTCACACTGTCAGAGCTGCACTCTCACGCTGACTGAACTGCACTCTCATGCTGACGGAGCTGCACTCTCACACTGACAGAGCTGCACTCTCACACTGACAGAGCTGCACTCTCACGCTGACGGAACTGCACTCTCATGCTGACGGAGCTGCACTCTCACACTGACAGAGCTGCACTCACACTCTCACACACTGACAGAGCTGCACTCTCACACTGCAGAGCTGCACTCTCACACTGACAGAGCTGCACTCTCACGCTGACAGAGCTGCACTCTCACGCTGACAGAGCTGCACTCTCACAATGACAGAGCTGCACTCTCACACTGACAGAGCAGCACTCACACGCTGACAGAGCTGCACTCTCACACTGACAGAGCTGCACTCTCACACTGTCAGAGCTGCACTCTTACGCTGACGGAACTGCACTCTCATGCTGACGGAGCTGCACTCTCACACTGACAGAGCAGCACTCACACTGACAGAGCTGCACTTTGACAGAGCTGCACTCTCACACTGACAGAGCTGCACTCACACTCTCACACTGACAGAGCAGCACTCACACTGACAGAGCTGCACTCTCACTGACAGAGCTGCACTCACACTGACGGAGCTGCACCCTCACAATGACGGAGCTGCACTCTCACACTGACAGAGCTGCACTCTCACTTTGACAGAGCTGCACTCTCACACTGACAGAGCTGCACTCTCACACTGACAGAGCTGCACTCTCACACTGACAGAGCTGCCCTCTCACACTGACAGAGCTGCACTCTCACACACAGAGCTGCACTCTCACACTGACGGAGCTGCACTCTCACGCTGACAGAGCTGCACTCTCACACTGACAGAGCTGCACTCTCACACTGACAGAGCTGCACTCTCACACTGACGGAGCTGCACTCTCACACTGACAGAGCAGCACTCTCACACTGACAGAGCTGCACTCTCACACTGACAGAGCTGCACTCTCACACCGACAGAGCTGCACTCTCACACTGTCAGAGCTGCACTCTCACACTGACAGAGCTGCACTCTCATGCTGACGGAGCTGCACTCACACTGACGGAGCTGCACTCTCACGCTGACAGAGCTGCACTCTCACACAGACAGAGCTGCACTCTCACACTGACAGAGCTGCACTCTCACACTGACAGAGCTGCACTCTCACACTGACAGAGCTGCACTATCACACTGACAGAGCTGCACTCTCACACTGACAGAGCTGCACTCTCACACTGACGGAGCTGCACTCTCACGCTGACGGAGCTGCACTCTCACACTGACAGAGCTGCACCTCACACTGACAGAGCTGCACTCTCACACTGACGGAGCTGCACTCTCACACTGTCAGAGCTGCACTCTCACACTGACAGAGCTGCACTCTCACGCTGACAGAGCTGCACTCTCACACTGACAGAGCTGCACTCTCACACTGACAGAGCTGCACTCTCACACTGACAGAGCTGCACTCTCACACTGTCAGAGCTGCACTCTCACACTGACAGAGCTGCACTCTCATGCTGACGGAGCTGCACTCACACTGACGGAGCTGCACTCTCACGCTGACAGAGCTGCACTCTCACATTGACAGAGCTGCACTCTCACACTGTCAGAGCTGCACTCTCACGTTGACGGAACTGCACTCTCATGCTGACGGAGCTGCACTCTCACACTGACAGAGCAGCACTCACACACTGACAGAGCTGCACTCACACTGACAGAGCTGCACTCTCACACTGACAGAGCTGCACTCTCACACTGACAGAGCTGCACTCACACTGACAGAGCTGCACTCACACTGACAGAGCAGCACTCACACTGACAGAGCTGCACTCTCACACTGACAGAGCTGCACTCTCACACTGACAGAGCTGCACTCTCACACTGACAGAGCTGCACTCTCACACTGACAGAGCTGCACTCTCACACTGACAGAGCTGCACTCTCACACTGACGGAGCTGCACTCTCACGCTGATGGAAATGAGTTTCACTGTTCACAAGCTTCCTCCCTGAATGGAGCGAGAAAGGAAGACTAAAAGACAACAACAACACTCATATCGTCGTCATGGTAACGGCTCCAGTGTGTCTCCACACATGTGGATGAAGTGTGGAGCCGCTGACAGCCCCGGACTGATTTAACCCCTGGTTCTGGTTCGTCTAATCCAGTACAACCTCACAGACCTCCAGCAGAGACGTCTGAAGGTGTGCTCAGAACAAGATCATCAATGTGATTCACCAAAGATTCACTGAGAGTCTTGTTAGCTTTAGTCCACATCACCTGATCCTGGACCTGAATCACCGCTCAGATATCACTGTAGACTCAGGGTCACTTCTGATCGGTCTGCAGGAAGTCAGTCCCCATAGGTCAAAGGTCACACTCATCTTGGAGCTCCAGAATCAGTCTGGATCTGGGCATTGAACTCTTCTGGTTTCTTACCTGCAACTGGTTTATGATGATCGCCATGCCTGTCTACATGAACTGGTTCTACACACCAGGAAACCCCCTGCACAATAAGAGGTCAGCTGCAAGACCTGATTCAGATCTTACCTCCACACCTGTGTGTCTGTGTTTCAGGTGAATGAGATCTACCAGGATCACTCTCTGGGAGCTAACATCAACGTGGTCCTGGTCAGGATCATCATGTTGTCTCCATCAAAGGTAAGCAACGCTACGCTAATGTCACCATACCAGAGTTTAAACTTTGATATGATTCTAGTATCAAACGATATCGAAACCTGTTTGATACCACAGCCCAAAAATAGAAGTCTGACTAACCTAATATTGGGTCGTTTTTGTTTTTTATTATCATAAACTGCAGACAGAGTCCTGCACACTGTGTAGTCTGCTAACATTGTTTTTTGAATTTTGAATCTTCAGAGTGACACAGAGGAAAACGCTCAGAGATGTGATGTTCCTGCAGTTTGACAGAATTAAATCGCAACCGTTGACATTTTCCATAATGTCTTCAAACTCTCATGCCTACATTTCTTTGGTCTCTGTCATATCCAATCCCAGAGCTTCACACTTTTTTATGAGAGTTTTTTTATGAATTTTGAAGTGGAAAATGTGGTATGTCCGTTCTGTGAGCTACTACATATGGCAGAATATTTACGGAGAGAAAGGTCCAATAGAGAACACTCATATGTTAATCCTTCATTTACACCTCACGTATGCTGCATACATTTGAACTCAAAGTTTTACAGGTTTATTCATTGGAACACCTCTGCAGTCAGTTAAAAACAATGAACTAACAGTATACCTCCTCAGTCCCAGGAGCTGATCTCTGTGGGGAACCCTCAGAAGAGTCTGGAGAACGTCTGTGGATGGTCCTACCTCCAGCAGAGGGAGCAGAGTCACGCCGAGCAGCACGACCACACCATCTACCTGACCAGGCAGGAGTTTGGCCCCTCCGGCATGCAGGGTACTACTGATACTACTGCTGATACTACTGCTGATACTACTGATACTACTGATACTACTGCTGATACTACTGCTGATACTACTGATACTACTGATACTACTGCTGATACTACTGCTGATACTGCTGATACTACTGATACTACTGATACTACTGCTGATACTACTGATACTACTGCTGATACTACTGTTGATACTACTGATACTACTGATACTACTGATACTACTGCTGATACTACTGATACTACTGATACTACTGATACTACTGATACTACTGATACTACTGATACTACTGATACTACTGATACTACTGATACTACTGATACTACTGCTGATACTACTGATACTACTGATACTACTACTGATACTACTGATACTACTGATACTACTGATACTACTGATACTACTGCTGATACTACTGATACTACTGATACTACTGCTGATACTACTGATACTACTGATACTACTGATACTACTGATACTACTGATACTACTGATACTACTGATACTACTGCTGATACTACTGATACTACTGATACTACTGATACTACTGCTGATACTACTGATACTACTGATACTACTGATACTGCTGATACTACTGATACTACTGCTGATACTACTGATACTACTGATACTACGGATACTGCTGATACTACTGATACTACTGATACTACGGATACTGCTGATACTACTTCTGATACTTCTACTGAAATAAATAGTACTACTGCTGATAATAGTACAAACAGATCTATCTGACTGGGGTCTGGTCACTCTGGTATGCAGATTGCACCAATGTCTACAAACATGGATTTTAACATCATTCATGGTGTTTTCCATTTGATCTCGGAAGTCGGAGATTCCGATTTACTGGTCTGATACATCATCAGGAACGCCCCCCTGAGGTCGGAATTCTGACTTGGAAAAGTGGAGAACCTTCAGTAACCCAAGTTAAAATCAAACATGGCAGCTCTGTGCATCAATAGTACTTCAATCTGTACACTATTGTGTTTATTAGCAAATTAATCTTTAAGTGTAATTCAATTAATCATCAATCTCACCATAATCCTGATCAGGAAGTTGTTTGGTTGGTTCTGTATGCTGGGCTCTACCTCTAACTGTACCACTAAGACTTCAAAGACTTCTACATAAACCGCTCAGCATGCAGGACACTACTACTTATCATCATCATAATTAATACCAGATCTAATACAAACATCGTCTCTGAGACCAGACCCTGACCCACCCTTACCTCTGATCTCTCTGCAGGTTATGCTCCCGTCACAGGGATGTGTCACCTTCATCGGAGCTGCGTCCTCGTCATTGAGGACGGTTTCTCCTCAGCCTTCGTAGCAGCTCATGAAACAGGACACGTGTGAGACACACAAACACACAAACTTCATTCATGTTTGTAGGCAGAACTACAAATCAGTCATAATTTAAACATTTTTAAAGAGGACAGTTTAAAGCAGGGGTCACCAACACAGTGCCCGCGGGCACCAGGTCGCCCGCAAGGACCATATGAGGCGCCCGCAGGCCTGTCCTAAAAAATTTAATTGGGAAAATGGTGTTCCATTCAAAAGAGTATTCATGAAATGTAAAAGATTATTTTGTAAAAATGATCAGTGTCTTCACATAGATGAGTATCATTAATCAATAATAATAATATATAACTAAAGGCAAACAGAGCAAATTTGTTATTTCAGAAGAGTGTATCAAACTGGGTGCCCTTCGTATGACTCAGTACCCATGAAGTAGCCCTCAGGTTCAAAAAGGTTGGTGACCCCTGGTTTAAAGCAACAGTCAGATGACTCCAAGGTGTACGAGACAGTAATGGACCTCCAGGTGTCCACATAGACATGATAAGAACTCCAAGAGGAGCATGAACAAATTAGAAGTGTGAAAGGTGTCCACATAGACTTGATAAAGCCAGGTGTCATCATGGAGTCAATTTAGACTACCAATTTTGACCCCCAGGTGTCCAAGTAGAGATGATAACGACTTCCACAAAGATGTCGTACAGATTATCGACTCCCTGATGTCCAAAAAAGATCATTTATTACCCCTGGTGGCCATGATGAATGAGATGACAGTGACTTCAAGCTTTCATGATAGAGAACTAAAAGAATCAAAGATGTAAAACAAAAAAAGGAGATAAAGTCTCATTTTATCATAATGTAGAGAAATCATAAAACATATATTACTATTTAACCACTTCAAGTCTTTCTGTCTGTCCGTGTGTCTTTCTGTCTGTCTCAGGTTGGGGATGGAGCATGATGGCGAGGCTAACGACTGTGAGGATGACGTGGAGATGGGCAGCATCATGTCTCCACGAGTTCAGGCCACTTTTCATCGATACCACTGGTCTCGCTGCAGCTGGAGGGAGCTGCACCAGTACCTGCAGTGAGTACTTAAAACAGTACTACAGTATACTGACTGTTACAAACAGTACCACAGTATACTGACTGTTACAAACAGTACCACAGTATACTGACTGTTACAAACAGTACCACAGTATACTGACTGTTACAAACAGTACCACAGTATACTGACTGTTACAAACAGTACCACAGTATACTGACTGTTACAAACAGTACCACAGTATACTGACTGTTACAAACAGTACCACAGTATACTGACTGTTACAAACAGTACTACAGTATACTGACTGTTACAAACAGTACCACAGTATACTGACTGTTACAAACAGTACCACAGTATACTGACTGTTACAAACAGTACCACAGTATACTGACTGTTACAAACAGTACCACAGTATACTGACTGTTACAAACAGTACTACAGTATACTGACTGTTACAAACAGTACTACAGTATACTGACTGTTACAAACAGTACCACAGTATACTGACTGTTACAAACAGTACTACAGTATACTGACTGTTACAAACAGTACCACAGTATACTGACTGTTACAAACAGTACCACAGTATACTGACTGTTACAAACAGTACTACAGTATACTGACTGTTACAAACAGTACTACAGTATACTGACTGTTACAAACAGTACCACAGTATACTGACTGTTACAAACAGTACTACAGTATACTGACTGTTACAAACAGTACTACAGTATACTGACTGTTACAAACAGTACTACAGTATACTGACTGTTACAAACAGTACCACAGTATACTGACTGTTACAAACAGTACCACAGTATACTGACTGTTACAAACAGTACTACAGTATACTGACTGTTACAAACAGTACTACAGTATACTGACTGTTACAAACAGTACCACAGTATACTGACTGTTACAAACAGTACTACAGTATACTGACTGTTACAAACAGTACTACAGTATACTGACTGTTACAAACAGTACTACAGTATACTGACTGTTACAAACAGTACCACAGTATACTGACTGTTACAAACAGTACTACAGTATACTGACTGTTACAAACAGTACCACAGTATACTGACTGTTACAAACAGTACTACAGTATACTGACTGTTACAAACAGTACCACAGTATACTGACTGTTACAAACAGTACTACAGTATACTGACTGTAACCAACAGTACTACAGTATACTGACTGTTACAAACAGTACTACAGTATACTGACTGTTACAAACAGTACTACAGTATACTGACTGTTACAAACAGTACCACAGTATACTGACTGTTACAAACAGTACTACAGTATACTGACTGTTACAAACAGTACCACAGTATACTGACTGTTACAAACAGTACCACAGTATACTGACTGTTACAAACAGTACTACAGTATACTGACTGTTATAAACAGTACTACAGTATACTGACTGTTACAAACAGTACCACAGTATACTGACTGTTACAAACAGTACTACAGTATACTGACTGTTACAAACAGTACCACAGTATACTGACTGTTACAAACAGTACCACAGTATACTGACTGTTACAAACAGTACCACAGTATACTGACTGTTACAAACAGTACTACAGTATACTGACTGTTACAAACAGTACCACAGTATACTGACTGTTACAAACAGTACCACAGTATACTGACTGTTACAAACAGTACCACAGTATACTGACTGTTACAAACAGTACCACAGTATACTGACTGTTACAAACAGTACCACAGTATACTGACTGTTACAAACAGTACTACAGTATACTGACTGTTACAAACAGTACCACAGTATACTGACTGTTACAAACAGTACCACAGTATACTGACTGTTACAAACAGTACCACAGTATACTGACTGTTACAAACAGTACCACAGTATACTGACTGTTACAAACAGTACTACAGTATACTGACTGTTACAAACAGTACTACAGTATACTGACTGTTACAAACAGTACCACAGTATACTGACTGTTACAAACAGTACTACAGTATACTGACTGTTACAAACAGTACCACAGTATACTGACTGTTACAAACAGTACCACAGTATACTGACTGTTACAAACAGTACCACAGTATACTGACTGTTACAAACAGTACCACAGTATACTGACTGTTACAAACAGTACTACAGTATACTGACTGTTACAAACAGTACTACAGTATACTGACTGTTACAAACAGTACTACAGTATACTGACTGTTACAAACAGTACTACAGTATACTGACTGTTACAACAGTACCACAGTATACTGACTGTTACAAACAGTACTACAGTATACTGACTGTTACAAACAGTACCACAGTATACTGACTGTTACAAACAGTACTACAGTATACTGACTGTTACAAACAGTACCACAGTATACTGACTGTTACAAACAGTACTACAGTATACTGACTGTTACAAACAGTACCACAGTATACTGACTGTTACAAACAGTACTACAGTATACTGACTGTTACAAACAGTACTACAGTATACTGACTGTTACAAACAGTACCACAGTATACTGACTGTTACAAACAGTACCACAGTATACTGACTGTTACAAACAGTACCACAGTATACTGACTGTTACAAACAGTACCACAGTATACTGACTGTTACAACAGTACCACAGTATACTGACTGTTACAAACAGTACCACAGTATACTGACTGTTACAAACAGTACCACAGTATACTGACTGTTACAAACAGTACCACAGTATACTGACTGTTACAAACAGTACCACAGTATACTGACTGTTACAAACAGTACCACAGTATACTGACTGTTACAAACAGTACCACAGTATACTGACTGTTACAAACAGTACTACAGTATACTGACTGTTACAAACAGTACTACAGTATACTGACTGTTACAAACAGTACTACAGTATACTGACTGTTACAAACAGTACCACAGTATACTGACTGTTACAAACAGTACTACAGTATACTGACTGTTACAAACAGTACCACAGTATACTGACTGTTACAAACAGTACCACAGTATACTGACTGTTACAAACAGTACCACAGTATACTGACTGTAACCAACAGTACTACAGTATACTGACTGTTACAAACAGTACTACAGTATACTGACTGTTACAAACAGTACCACAGTATACTGACTGTAACAAACAGTACTACAGTATACTGACTGTTACAAACAGTACTACAGTATACTGACTGTTACAAACAGTATTACAGTATACTGACTGTTACAAACAGTTCCACAGTATACTGACTGTTACAAACAGTACCACAGTATACTGACTGTTACAAACAGTACTACAGTATACTGACTGTTACAAACAGTATTACAGTATACTGACTGTTACAAACAGTTCCACAGTATACTGACTGTTACAAACAGTACCACAGTATACTGACTGTTACAAACAGTACCACAGTATACTGACTGTTACAAACAGTACTACAGTATACTGACTGTTACAAACAGTACCACAGTATACTGACTGTTACAAACAGTACTACAGTATACTGACTGTTACAAACAGTACCAGTATACTGACTGTTACAAACAGTACCACAGTATACTGACTGTTACAAACAGTACCACAGTATACTGACTGTTACAAACAGTACTACAGTATACTGACTGTTACAAACAGTACCACAGTATACTGACTGTTACAAACAGTACCACAGTATACTGACTGTTACAAACAGTACCACAGTATACTGACTGTTACAAACAGTACTACAGTATACTGACTGTTACAAACAGTACCACAGTATACTGACTGTTACAAACAGTACTACAGTATACTGACTGTTATAAACAGTACCACAGTATACTGACTGTTACAAACAGTACCACAGTATACTGACTGTTACAAACAGTACCACAGTATACTGACTGTTACAAACAGTACTACAGTATACTGACTGTTACAAACAGTACTACAGTATACTGACTGTTACAAACAGTACCACAGTATACTGACTGTTACAAACAGTACTACAGTATACTGACTGTTACAAACAGTACACAGTATACTGACTGTTACAAACAGTACCACAGTATACTGACTGTTACAAACAGTACCACAGTATACTGACTGTTACAAACAGTACTACAGTATACTGACTGTTACAAACAGTACCACAGTATACTGACTGTTACAAACAGTACCACAGTATACTGACTGTTACAAACAGTACCACAGTATACTGACTGTTACAAACAGTACCACAGTATACTGACTGTTACAAACAGTACCACAGTATACTGACTGTTACAAACAGTACTACAGTATACTGACTGTTACAAACAGTACCACAGTATACTGACTGTTACAAACAGTACCACAGTATACTGACTGTTACAAACAGTACCCAGTATACTGACTGTTACAAACAGTACCACAGTATACTGACTGTTACAAACAGTACTACAGTATACTGACTGTTACAAACAGTACCACAGTATACTGACTGTTACAAACAGTACCACAGTATACTGACTGTTACAAACAGTACCACAGTATACTGACTGTTACAAACAGTACCACAGTATACTGACTGTTACAAACAGTACTACAGTATACTGACTGTTACAAACAGTACTTCAGTATACTGACTGTTACAAACAGTACACAGTATACTGACTGTTACAAACAGTACCACAGTATACTGACTGTTACAAACAGTACCACAGTATACTGACTGTTACAAACAGTACCACAGTATACTGACTGTTACAAACAGTACCACAGTATACTGACTGTTACAAACAGCACTACAGTATACTGACTGTTACAAACAGTACCACAGTATACTGACTGTTACAAACAGTACCACAGTATACTGACTGTTACAAACAGTACTACAGTATACTGACTGTTACAAACAGTACCACAGTATACTGACTGTTACAAACAGTACCACAGTATACTGACTGTTACAAACAGTACCACAGTATACTGACTGTTACAAACAGTACCACAGTATACTGACTGTTACAAACAGTACTACAGTATACTGACTGTTACAAACAGTACTACAGTATACTGACTGTTACAAACAGTACACAGTATACTGACTGTTACAAACAGTACTACAGTATACTGACTGTTACAAACAGTACCACAGTATACTGACTGTTACAAACAGTACCACAGTATACTGACTGTTACAAACAGTACCACAGTATACTGACTGTTACAAACAGTACTACAGTATACTGACTGTTACAAACAGTACCACAGTATACTGACTGTTACAAACAGTACCACAGTATACTGACTGTTACAAACAGTACCACAGTATACTGACTGTTACAAACAGTACACAGTATACTGACTGTTACAAACAGTACTACAGTATACTGACTGTTACAAACAGTACACAGTATACTGACTGTTACAAACAGTACACAGTATACTGACTGTTACAAACAGTACACAGTATACTGACTGTTACAAACAGTACCACAGTATACTGACTGACTGTTATAAACAGTACCACAGTATACTGACTGTTACAAACAGTACCACAGTATACTGACTGTTACAAACAGTACTACAGTATACTGACTGTTACAAACAGTACAACAGTATACTGACTGTTACAAACAGTACTACAGTATACTGACTGTTACAAACAGTACCACAATATACTGACTGTTACAAACAGTACCACGGTATACTGACTGTAACGAACAGTACTATATACTTACTGTGACCCAAAAGAGACACTGTGTCCTAATTGACTCAACCCCTTTCTCCCTGTCATCAGTAACTATGACTGTCTCCGTGACGACCCGTTTAACCACGATTGGCCCGCTCTACCTCAGCTACCGGGCTTTCAGTACTCCATGGACCAACAGTGTCGTTTCGACTTCGGACCAGGATACAGTCTCTGTACTGCCGTAAGTCTCAATGCTCACCTGTTTGTGTCTTTACCTGTCCGTGTGATCACCTGTCTGATTGATCACCTGTCTGTGTGCTCAACTGTCTTGTCTGTTCACCTGTCTGTCCAATCATTGTTTTCATGAAAACAAAACCCTGCTGGACACAAAGATCCCGTCACTGAGACTCTTGTCCTCTGTTTAAATACATATTTCTGAATTCTGTGATAAATGTAGATGAACTGGAGGACGTTTAATGAAGAACAAAACTACAAACATTTACAGTCTGACTTTTAGAATGAGACAAAGTGACTCTCTGAACTGAAACAGGAGATTTTTGTTTTCTGGTGTTTTTGTGAGTCTGTGCTGCACAGATGTGACTCTTTGATGTGTGTTTTGATTGGATGGCAGCTAGGGATGTTAACAATTAATCGATTATCGATTAATTGGTAGTTAAGAATTTGCTCGACCTAGAAAAATGTACTCGATTTACTGATTTGAAATATCAAGAACGTGTCTCAGTGCAATGGTGTATTTACAAAGTGTTGTAATGATGCTGGACCCTCTACACAAACATCTAAGTTTTTTAACAAACGCACAGAGACTGGATGCAAAATCAAAGCTGGTTGAGTTGGGAGAAGCAATGCAGGTGGCAATCCCGAACCCACAGGCTAACGGTGCTGGGCACGACAGAGACACAGCGTTACTCGCGCCGGGAGCTGCAGCCGTGCATCAGCTCTCTGCAATGGCTTTTCTTTTGGGGGAGCAGTACACAACAGTTCCCGCCGCTAAACGCATAGAGACGGAGGTGGAAAACATTTAAACACTAAACGTTTAGAAAAACACTAAACGCACAGAGCAACAGCGTTTACAAGAGAAGAGGGATGTACGGACAGTGGAGCTTATCGCTGCCTCTCTCTCTGCTGATGTGAATCTGCACTCTTGGTTTGCTCATATGTTTCGCTGCGTCTTATATCTCCGCAGGAGGCGAGAGGGAATTTTTTTAAAAACCTGATTCATTTGCGGTGGGCACGGTGCGGACGGAGTGCACGGTCCCTGCGGCCGTCAAATCGTTACATACTGATTGCGGTCAGAGCGGCCTATTTTATGAATAAATGAAAAATGTAATGATAACAGGTCGGAAATCTAGGCCACTTATGCTGCCCAGGTATCGTCTATGTGTGGGAAACACTGCGTTTATTTAACAAGTCGGACGCCGCCGCTGCGAGCTCAGAAAGTGTAATTTGGTAGCCTATTCAGTTTATTTTATATTTGATTTGATGTGTCATCGTAGGCCAAAACGTAATGTTTTACGCATGCAATGTTGTCAGAGAATGTGTTGCTGTGGGAAAAAGACAGCTACAGTTATAATGTGGTTAAATAGCGAAGATTTTTTTTGAGCGCTTGCGCTATTCAATGAACGTTATAAAGTCGGCCTTAACATTTTAAATATGTAGAGGGCAGACATATCAATGTTTCATTATACAACTCTGTTAGAAATGATGTTGCTGAGCAAATAAAGCTTTGATTGAGGAAGAAAAAAACACATTTGGTATTGTTTGTTTAAGCAAAACGTTCATGTTTTAAAACAACGATTAATCGAGCGATTGAGCGTTAATTTTACCAATCCTCGAGTAAGTCAAATGATTAGAATTTGCAACCCTAATGGCAGCAGAACATCTGGTCAGAATGTCAGAACATTTGATGACATCATACAGAAACCTTCCCCAGGAGACGGATTAACACTACAGATCTTGCATCTGATGACGACTTTATTCTGGATGTTTCCAACATTTCAGCCTGATGATGAAATGATTGCTTTGGCTTTGTGTTGTTCTTCCCAACTGTCTCTGTTGTACTCTTTTGGTTTACTTTGATTTACAGATGTATTCCAATAAAGCCTTATTGAGATCAAGATTCTCTTTAAGAGAGTCCTGACCAAGACTTGAAGCAGTTCATTTGAACAAAGTCAGATACCACATATAAAACATTACAAAACATAGGACAAACAATCCTGTCGTCAGTCAAAACTTCTACAACCTGATGCATCTTCTTCCAACACCTTTAATTTACTTAAAAACGATTTAAAGAGACCAGCTCCCTCAGACAGAGACTGCTGAGTAAAGAGTCCATCAGTATTAACTCATCCATTCATACACATTCACACACTGATGGTAGAGACTGCTGAGTAAAGAGACCATCAGTATTAACTCATCCATTCATACACATTCACTCACTGATGGTAGAGGCTGCTGAGTAAAGAGTCCGTCAGTATTAACTCATCCATTCATACACATTCACTCACTGATGGTAGAGGCTGCTGAGTAAAGAGTCCATCAGTATTAACTCATCCATTCATACACATTCACACACTGATGGTAGAGGCTGCTGAGTAAAGAGTCCATCAGTATTAACTCATCCATTCATACACATTCACTCACTGATGGTAGAGACTGCTGAGTAAAGAGTCCATCAGTATTAACTCATCCATTCATACACATTCACTCACTGATGGTAGAGGCTGCTGAGTAAAGAGTCCATCAGTATTAACTCATCCATTCATACACATTCACTCACTGATGGTAGAGGCTGCTGAGTAAAGAGACCATCAGTATTAACTCATCCATTCATACACATTCACTCACTGATGGTAGAGGCTGCTGAGTAAAGACTCCATCAGTATTAACTCATCCATTCATACACATTCACTCACTGATGGTAGAGGCTGCTGAGTAAAGAGTCCATCAGTATTAACTCATCCATTCATACACATTCACTCACTGATGGTAGAGGCTGCTGAGTAAAGAGACCATCAGTATTAACTCATCCATTCATACACATTCACTCACTGATGGTAGAGACTGCTGAGTAAAGAGTCCATCAGTATTAACTCATCCATTCATACACATTCACTCACTGATGGTAGAGGCTGCTGAGTAAAGAGACCATCAGTATTAACTCATCCATTCATACACATTCACTCACTGATGGTAGAGACTGCTGAGTAAAGAGTCCATCAGTATTAACTCATCCATTCATACACATTCACTCACTGATGGTAGAGGCTGCTGAGTAAAGAGTCCATCAGTATTAACTCATCCATTCATACACATTCACTCACTGATGGTAGAGGCTGCTGAGTAAAGAGTCCATCAGTATTAACTCATCCATTCATACACATTCACTCACTGATGGTAGAGGCTGCTGAGTAAAGAGTCCATCAGTATTAACTCATCCATTCATACACATTCACACCCTGATGGTAGAGGCTGCTGAGTAAAGAGACCATCAGTATTAACTCATCCATTCATACACATTCACACACTGATGGTAGAGGCTGCTGAGTAAAGAGACCATCAGTATTAACTCATCCATTCATACACATTCACACACTGATGGTAGAGGCTGCTGAGTAAAGAGTCCATCAGTATTAACTCATCCATTCATACACATTCACACACTGATGGTAGAGGCTGCTGAGTAAAGAGTCCATCAGTATTAACTCATCCATTCATACACATTCACACACTGATGGTAGAGGCTGCTGAGTAAAGAGTCCATCAGTATTAACTCATCCATTCATACACATTCACACACTGATGGTAGAGGCTGCTGAGTAAAGAGTCCATCAGTATTAACTCATCCATTCATACACATTCACACACTGATGGTAGAGACTGCTGAGTAAAGAGTCCATCAGTATTAACTCATCCATTCATACACATTCACACACTGATGGTAGAGGCTGCTGAGTAAAGAGTCCATCAGTATTAACTCATCCATTCATACACATTCACACACTGATGGTAGAGGCTGCTGAGTAAAGAGTCCATCAGTATTAACTGATCAAGGAGGAGCTGGGGATCGAACCCGTGATCTTCAGGTTGAGTGATGACAGACTCCACCACTGATCCACATTCACCTTATAAAAAACCCAGCTGTAACGTCTTTATGAGCTGCTGAATATGGAACTTAAGTTATGATGATTATGATTCGCTTTTGTATCTTCACACGTATGTTTGTCTGCAGTACACGACCTTGGAGCCCTGTAAGCAGCTGTGGTGCAGCGAGTACAACAACCCGTTCTACTGTAAGACCAAGAAAGGCCCGCCGCTCGATGGGACCAAGTGTGGACCAGGGAGGGTAAGGACAAGTTCAGGAAGTCGAGGGTTAATGTGTGTCCTCCATTGAAGTCCAAACTTAGACATGTGTGATGGATGTCTGTGGTTCAGGACATTATGTTCTCCTAACTCTGTTGATCTAGCGCCATCATCAGGTCAATATGTTAATGTATCCAATACTTTGGTCATACCTGCAGAATTACTAACTACTAGTTTTTGAAAAGTGATAACAAGTACCGTTGATTTAACGAGACCTCAAAATATGAATCTAGTTATTTCAGGATAGCAACACAGGTGTCCCGATGATAAAGAGCGAATTTCACGATCTAGAAAACGGCTGAAATTATCTGGTTATCAAAGCAATGTTAATATAGAAAAAATAAGATAAATAAGTCCAGAGCATAGAAGACAATACAATACAGACGATACGATAGAAGACGAGACCATAAAAGACGACACGATACGAGACGATTGCGGTACAATACGATTCAAGTGGATTCGATACAAGACGATACGATATGACACAAGGCGATACAAGATCATGAGAAACAGGGCAATACAATTAGATAGGGCAGATCTCAACACGTGCTGTTAATGTTATATAG
>CM036546.1:521437-546437 GCA_020745685.1 Tautogolabrus adspersus
AGTTTATGGACAGTAGAAAATCAAAGTAAAGGGGGACGTAACAACTGTACTTCTCATTCAGAAACAGGTTTTTGAAATCCTTCTGTTTCTGCCCTTCAGCTGGGTGACCGGAGAATGGGAGGACTGCAGCGCCTCCTGTGGTCAGACAGGGTGGCGGCGGCGTTGGGTGAGCTGCCAGCAGGTGTCCGGCACAGGACAGGTGGAGCAGCAAAAGAAGCAGCAGCAGCGGTCGGTGCACAGCAAACTGTGTGGCGAGGACCGACCAGAAGGCAAACAAACCTGCAACCGTTTCCCCTGCCCCGCAGCATGGCGAGCTGGGCCCTGGACCCCGGTATGAAAAAAAATAACAGGGGACTTTTCATAAAATCCAAATATTTATCTCACCATCAGGAATCATCCATATTGATTGGATTACCTCGGGCATGCTTCTGAATGGACCACCTATAACATACTCCCCAATGGACTATCTCTGACTACTCTCTTCTGGACTCACCTGTCTTTAACTGAAGTACCGCTCCCTTTCTTTCTCTTTAGAAAAAGGAAGGGTACTGCAGCGACCTTATTCTTTCTGTCTGGATTACGACTGGGTACCTCTACTTCCTGTCTGTCTGGACTGCCTCCACTTTCTGTTTCCTGACCACATTAAACTCATTTTTTCTTAAATCACCTCTTCTTTCTTTCTGGACTACCCCTGCCTTTTTCCTGTCTGGACTATTTCTCAGTCTAACTCTCTAAGGACTTCCTTAGACCTCTCTTTTTGACACTTTCCACACCAGTCTTTGCTGACTGTGGTTGCACTTTAATTAGATGGAACAATGTCTAAATGTATTGTCCCTGACAAATAAACTGATAGATAAATACATAAATAAACCATCCATCCATCTTTCTGGACTACTTTAGACTTTATGGTTTTGGGACCCAGACTTCTTTGTTTTGAGACTACATCATTCATCCTTTTCTCATGACTTCCTGTAGTTTAGGACCATCTGGACAAGCTTTTCTTTACTTCACATCCATGTCTAATTTCTGTCTTTCTGGACTACTTCTAACTTCACTACCTGTTACTTTCATCACTCTAGACTACACATTCCAAATTTCTTGGCCTAACAGAATAAAAACTCATGAGCTGTGATGTTTGAAGTTCCATATCAGTTTTGAAATTGGTCTGAGTCTGATTGACGTGTTTGTTTGTAGTGTTCTGTATCCTGTGGAAACGGGACTCAGGAGCGTCAGGTTGCATGTTCGAGCCCTGAGGGTTTAGCCCAAAACTGCAGCGAGCCTCGACCAATCACAACCCGTTCCTGCCTGGCCCCCCCCTGCAGTGGTAGGCATGAACCAATCCAGTACTAATCAAGCAGTATATATTTGTGCACTCAAAAAGAGGGCGGGGATTAAGAGTGTAACTGAATGTGTTTGTCTCCCCCTGCAGGCGACCAGAGGTACTCAATAATTCAGTGGTTGTCCAGATCCAACCCAGACATCCCAGTTCCAAAGTCCTCCTCAAGTAAAAACAATTTGCACAAACTCTTAAAAAAACTCCACCCCTTCCAGTTATCTTAGTTAAGCTATCAAAAAAAGGTTGAGGTATAATGCATGTGATCATTAACACCAGTTGTAAAGGTCATGATCACACTGTCTCTGAATAGTCCTCTATGCAGATATATATAGTCTTTAAACAGCTGAACTAATGATCCTGAAATCACCTGCTTGGACTAACTGATTACCTGCTCTGTCTCCAGGGCAGCGTTGCCGTGGTGACCGCTCAGTGTTCTGTCAGAGGGAGGTGTTAAGTCGGTATTGCTCCATCCCTGGATACCGGCAGATGTGCTGCAAGTCCTGCAACAAGATAAACCCCAGCAACTTCAGCAACTTTAGCACAACAAACCCACCAACCACCAACATTAGGTGAGAGAAGGGTTGACAGGTTTTTACATTGTCAGCCAGGGGCTAAATCACGGCTTATGCTGGCCTTACACCTAACAACATTTAAAGCTATTTCAAAGTCATAGACAAACTTCTAAAGTGGGAATAAAATCCTGAGAGTTTCATTAGAGTTGCTGCGTGCTCCATTGATCTCGGTCATTTGGTGAAAGGTCCTCTTTGTTCTTAGAATAATTCAAATTCAAAATACAGTCCTAACCTTATGTCTCTGATATTTCTTATTCTGGTCTTGTAGTTCCTGGAGTTTAACCACAGAGATGATGACTTCTGTGTCAACATCCTCTTGGTCCAACAGCAGCTACATGATCAGTGACATCATCAGTGACTTCAACAGCACTCCACCTCTTGACGTCAGTGTAACTCAACCTCCAACCAGCGGGAGCAGCACTGACTTCATCTATGTGGACTACGATGATTATGACGATTTTTCAACCTACGAGGATCCTTATATTACCTCCGACCCAACTGAAATCATTTCAATTATTACTACAACCACTGCTTCCACGACTACCACTACTACTGCTTCTACTACAAGGCGCCCAAGAAAAACTGCTCCACCACATTTGTTCAAGAGGAAAACTACCACTCCCATAATGCCACATGCTACAGCTACTGCTGAGAGTACGACATTGGTGCCTGTCAGGACGACAGAGTTCCCCATCACTACCACTGATGACATCACCACTACAACATCAGAACCCAACCGAACATCAGGGGGGCAAAGCCTTCAAACTAATGATAATCAAACAAAAACCAATCCAACTCCAATATCCTCATCCTCTTTCATACCGCTCTCCAAGAAGGAGAACAACTCGGTGGACGAGGTCCCGTACCGGATCGTGGGATTGGACGGTGACATCTCCAGGGGACAGCAGAACCACTTTGTACCGCGGATGCCTCCATTCCGTGAGCGAACACAAAACAAACGCATCCAGCAGCTCCTGAATGAGAGACGAAGAAAGGACCTTTTGAGGAGGTCCGACGGGAGCCGAGAGGGCAGGACTGACAGGAAACAGGGAAGATTGTAAAAAACTGGTTTGAATTTTATCGTTCACTCACAATGCCGCATGTGCAGCTTGCTCACTTCCTGCTAACGCTAATAAACTCTTCATGAGAAACAGAAATAGACTGCAGAGCCGAAAAAACACAAAAACTGATGATGATTTCTTTACTTCTTCCAGAAACCTTTGAAGCTGTTCAGACCAACAGTGAAGCAAGTCTTTAACCCTGTTCAGACGGCCGTTTCAAGCCGCAATATTTACATCCCTGTTTTGCCTTCAATCTGAGTGTCACAGAGGGGTAATGGGGGGACGAAGTCATCCCCCTTTCTGTACACCAATTTTACACTGCCGCGGAATCAATATGAATGTACAAAGACGTGACGGCAGTTGAGCTTAGTTAGGATGCTTTTGCTGAAAGGCAGTCTGAAAAAGGGCTTCTGATTCATGTAACTTTAGTTTGAATGTGGGTTTGTTTGTGTTTTTGGCGTTGGTTAAACACGACCTTTGTAATATTGGTCCTTCCAGTTTGATGACCTGTTAGCTAGGATCAGTACCAGGTCCCAGTTTGATGACCTGTTAGCTAGGATCAGTACCAGGTCCCAGTTTGATGACCTGTTAGCTAGGATCAGTACCAGGTCTCAGTCTGACGACCTGTTAGCTAGGATCAGTACCAGGTCCCAGTTTGATGACCTGTTAGCTAGGATCAGTACCAGGTCCCAGTTTGATGACCTGTTAGCTAGGATCAGTACCAGATCTCAGTCTGACGACCTGTTAGCTAGGATCAGTACCAGGTCCCAGTTTGATGACCTGTTAGCTAGGATCAGTACCAGGTCCCAGTTTGATGACCTGTTAGCTAGGATCAGTACCAGGTCCCAGTTTGATGACCTGTTAGCTAGGATCAGTACCGGGTCCCAGTTTGATGACCTGTTAGCTAGGATCAGTACCAGGTCCCAGTTTGATGACCTGTTAGCTAGGATCAGTACCAGGTCCCAGTTTGATGACCTGTTAGCTAGGATCAGTACCGGGTCCCAGTTTGATGACCTGTTAGCTAGGATCAGTACCAGGTCCCAGTTTGATGACCTGTTAGCTAGGCTCTGTACCAGGATTTCTCTGTGACAGTCTGTTCCAGCTGTGTAGCTCCTCACCAGCTGCCTCCACAGAGTGAGAGTTTCACTAACATGTCTCACTAAAGTCTGAAATCTGTCCGACTGAAGCAGCATGAACCCACAATAAAATGTTTGACTGATTTAATGATGATAAAAAAGGTTAAAAAGATACTGAATAACTACATCATGAGGACGATTTGTCAAATGTATTAATTCTGTTTTTGTCAGGACTGTCTTTGTGACGACAAACATACTATAAATTGATAATTTTTTGAATGGAGTTTGGTTTGACCACATTTGATGCCACATCAGGACGTCAGGTGAATCTAAGGCTGACCGACTGACAGTATCAAGATGTAAATGTCTATAATGATCATGTCACTTTACTTGTGTTGCCTGCTGAAAGTTGCTGTTTTATTCGCTCTGCTTTTTCACGCTGGTTGAAACATTTTGCTTTTCTTTAGGTCTGAACACTTTGGAGTCCATCAGAGCTCTTTTTCTTCATGCTGTTTGTACGTAATAATCCTGTTTTTAAATAAAGCAAAGTCTCACGCAGCTACTGATGTCATCACAACTCACCTGTTCACCCTTAAATATACAATCCAACATTCAGGTAAATCATATTCTCCTCTTCACTTCTGTAAGAGGCAGACATTAAGATGTATGCTTTTCAGCTGTAGGCTAAATATGGAGCCACAGCTGACTGCTGGTTAGCACAGCATAGCATTAAAGCTAAAAGCAGGGGGAAACTGATGGCCTTGATCTGTCCAAAGGTAACGAAACTCACCTTCCAGCAGCTGTTTTTTATATTTAATCAGAAGAAAATCTGAAGAGGGAAGTTGGTAGTATGTAGGATGTCAATGGTAAGACTGAGACTCCGATTCACTCAGAATAAATGACAGTCTCTAATATCTTCGAAACTCTTCATCATGTTCGCTGACGGAGCTATCGTCTCCGTCTCTGAGTCTAACTCTCAAAGCATATAGCTCTGATGATCTTCAGGCACAAACACAGTTAGCCCTTGTTTAGTGTGTGAATGTGGAAAAAAGCTATCTGCACAGAGCTGCGTTCTCAAGCTGACGGAGCTGCGCTCTCAAGCTGACAGAGCTGCGCTCTCAAGCTGACAGAGCTGCGCTCTCAAGCTGACGGAGCTGCGCTCTCAAGCTGACAGAGCTGCGCGCTCGTGCTGACAGAGCTGCACTCTCAAGCTGACGGAGCTGCACTCTCGTGCTGACAGAGCTGCACTCTCAAGCTGACAGAGCTGCGCTCTCACACTGACGGAGCTGCGCGCTCGTGCTGACAGAGCTGCACTCTCAAGCTGTCGGAGCTGCACTCTCGTGCTGACAGAGCTGCACTCTCAAGCTGACAGAGCTGCGCTCTCAAGCTGATGGAGCTGCTCTCTCGTGCTGACAGAGCTGCGCTCTCATACTGACGGAGCTGCGCGCTCGTGCTGACAGAGCTGCACTCTCAAGCTGACGGAGCTGCACTCTCGTGCTGACAGAGCTGCACTCTCAAGCTGACAGAGCTGCGCTCTCACACTGACGGAGCTGCGCGCTCGTGCTGACAGAGCTGCACTCTCAAGCTGTCGGAGCTGCACTCTCGTGCTGACAGAGCTGCACTCTCAAGCTGACGGAGCTGCGCTCTCGTGCTGAGAGAGCTGCACTCTCAAGCTGACGGAGCTGCACTCTCACGCTGATGGAGCTGCGCTCTCATGCTGATGGAGCTGCACTTTCATGCAGACGGAGCTGCACTCTCAAGCTGACGGAGCTGCGCTCTCATGCTGATGGAGCTGCACTTTCATGCAGACGGAGCTGCACTCTCACTCTGACGGAGCTGCACTCTCACGCTGATGGAGCTGCGCTCTCATGCTGATGGAGCTGCACTTTCATGCAGACGGAGCTGCACTCTCACTCTGACGGAGCTGCGCTCTCAAGCTGACGGAGCTGCACTCTCATGCTGATGGAGCTGCACTCTCACTCTGACGGAGCTGCGCTCTCAAGCTGACGGAGCTGCGCTCTCACGCTGATGGAGCTGCGCTCTCAAGCTGACGGAGCTGCACTCTCAAGCTGACGGAGCTGCACTCTCATGCTGATGGAGCTGTGCTCTCACGCTGATGGAGCTGCACTCTCACGCTGATGGAGCTGCACTCTCATGCTGACGGAGCTGCACTCTCATGCTGACGGAGCTGCGCTCTTGTGCTGATGGAGCTGCGCTCTCACGCTGATGGAGCTGCACTCTCACGCTGATGGAGCTGCACTCTCATGCTGACGGAGCTGCTCTCTCATGCTGATGGAGCTGCGCTCTCACGCTGATGGAGCTGCACTCTCACGCTGATGGAGCTGCACTCTCATGCTGACGGAGCTGCACTCTCTTGTGACGGAGCTGCGCTCTTGTGCTGATGGAGCTCAGTTTTGTCCACATTAAGATGATAAGAAATATTTGACACTTGATCAAGAGGACACACTCTAATCATGTGAGATGAGTTTCATCGTTTTAAACAAAGCTTCCTCCCTGAATGGAGCAAGAAAGGACGACTCAAAGACAACAACCACACTCACATGGTCGTCATGGTAACGGCTCCGGAGCGTCTCCACACATGTGGAGTGTGGAGACACTGACAGCCTCGGACTGATTTAAACCCTGCTTATATTAATGATAGTCATGTCACAGTCATATTTGTAAAACTTGATTTACAGAGCTTTTATTTTCCTGATCACTGGAAAGTTTGAGCGTCACATCTCTTATAAATAATAAGGCACAGTTCCCGCCAACTCCAGCAGACGCTTATTTTCTCACTCTAACTGTGCATGGCTGTTAGCGCCCCCTGTTTGTGAGTTACTGAAGACTCTTTTCCAACTGAGGCTGATTTACAGACAAATAGACGATTGTTATCCTAATGACTAAATAATGGATCATTTGAACACAATCAGAAGCAACGCACTTGAGGGATGTTCCAGCCAACTCATTTCAAAATCGGTTAAACGGAAATTTAAAATTAGATTAAATGAAAAGTCTAAAGGTAAGAAAACTTTCTGAAAACAGTCAAAATGTTGTCATTTGTTTTGCAGAATGTGGCTAACGTTAGCATTGCTAACACCTCCAGTCTTCCCTGCAAGTTAACGTCCACGTGTCTGAGCTGAATGTGGTCACTCATCGCTCCTGTCGATATGTCCTTTTAACCTGCAGACAACTTTATCTCCATTTGTAGATCCAAACACTGACAAACCACTCTGATCCTATGAGATGCTTTCTGTTCACTGCGCTTGTTTACATCCTGGTGGTAGAGAGAGGAGAGCAGGACCATTACCACGAACTACAGCCCCGACTAGTGGTGGAAGGCTGTGTTGCAGTTTGAGTAACATTTGACCGACATCGACGTCCAAAAATATTAATAATTCATTTAACCGAGTAGTAGTGCTGGTGCCGAATAGTGAGGGTGATGAAATGTAACCGTTAAGTTGACTTATTGCACACATCCCTGAAAGTTTTGTGTCCAGGTTTAAACGTCTCTGACCTGCTGAGTTTTCAGTCTGTGTCTGATCGCAGTGAGATCTTTCTGATTCTGATTTCTGAGTGTTTTTGTGTTTCTCTCATGAGCAGCTGCTAAGGATCAAACTGAATTCAGATCAGATGAGTCAGCTCTGTGTAGTCGATCAGTGGAAACAGCTGACTGCTCGTCCAGTTGGTTTCTTCTTCTTCATGGACTCCATTAGAGAAGAGAATCAGACGTGTTCATCTGCACGTTTGTTTCTCTGGGAATCACTAAAACCATTTAAAGATGATTTCTGTAAAACAAAGTAAAAAAAACTTGAACGATGAGATGTTTCTGCAACGTTTGTTCAGAGAGTCCGATCAATCATTAAATCAAAGGAAATAAAAGTGATCAACTTTATGACTTAACATCCTCAACAATGTATGTTTTTATTTATAAAGACTATAATCTCAGTATGATTCATTGATTGATCTTTTGAAGCAGAGATTTATGATTTCATGATTTCTGTTTATTAAACTAACATATTTAGGCCTACATTACATTTGTATTTGTGTCCTGGACTTTCCTTTTGTGGATGTTTTAACATTTCAGCAGCAGCTTAATATTGTTTTTTTTAACTTTTATAATGTTTTTATTTTTTACAGTGCAGCATAATTAAAATTAAAGATAAAGATTGTTGACTAAGTTCTTCACATAGGTATAACATACAGACAATAAAATAATAAATATAAAGTAAAGAGAGATAAAGGTTTAAAATCACAGTTCTCAAATACATTAAACAATAAAACAAAAACAATCAAACTCCGGGCTGTAACAGACCACGCTCTGTGCCTGACTGTTCAAACTCCGGGCTGTAACAGACCACGCTCTGTGCCTGACAGTTCAAACTCCGGGCTGTAACAGACCACGCTCTGTGCCTGACAGTTCAAACTCCGGGCTGTAACAGACCACGCTCTGTGCCTGACAGTTCAAACTCCGGGCTGTAACAGACCACGCTCTGTGCCTGACAGTTCAAACTCCGGGCTGTAACAGACCACGCTCTGTGCCTGACAGTTCAAACTCCGGGCTGTAACAGACCACGCTCTGTGCCTGACAGTTCAAACTCCGGGCTGTAACAGACCACGCTCTGTGCCTGACAGTTCAAACTCCGGGCTGTAACAGACCACGCTCTGTGCCTGACAGTTCAAACTCCGGGCTGTAACAGACCACGCTCTGTGCCTGTCAGTTCAAACTCCGGGCTGTAACAGACCACGCTCTGTGCCTGACAGTTCAAACTCCGGGCTGTAACAGACCACGCTCTGTGCCTGACAGTTCAAACTCCGGGCTGTAACAGACCACGCTCTGTGCCTGTCAGTTCAAACTCCGGGCTGTAACAGACCACGCTCTGTGCCTGTCAGTTCAAACTCCGGGCTGTAACAGACCACGCTCTGTGCCTGACAGTTCAAACTCCGGGCTGTAACAGACCACGCTCTGTGCCTGTCAGTTCAAACTCCGGGCTGTAACAGACCACGCTCTGTGCCTGTCAGTTCAAACTCCGGGCTGTAACAGACCACGCTCTGTGCCTGACTGTTCAAACTCCGGGCTGTAACAGACCACGCTCTGTGCCTGACAGTTCAAACTCCGGGCTGTAACAGACCACGCTCTGTGCCTGTCAGTTCAAACTCCGGGCTGTAACAGACCACGCTCTGTGCCTGTCAGTTCAAACTCCGGGCTCTCTGACCCTCCCCCCCGTCCTTGACAAACAGTAACCCGGAGCTAAGATGGCGGCCGCCGTAGTGAGGAGCATCGGCTCCACTTTGGGCAAAAACCTCCGAGAGATCCGCGTGCACCTCTGCCAGAGCTCCACCGCGAGCCAGGGCGCGAGGTGAGACCCGAGCCCCGAGCCGGCCCCGAGAGGCGGAGAACCGGGAGTGTATTAACAGGAACGTTAATAAGAACTGTGTTGTCTGTTAGCTTAGCATCATTGTGAATGACCTGAATGCTGCTGACAGCTACAAACGACTAGCTAATGCTAAGGGTAGAACGACCTGAGAGCTACTAGCTGTTAGCGTAGAACTGCTAACAGCTAGCTTATGCTAACGGCTTGTAAGGTGTATAAAGATGTTTATCACGGCTCGTTCTGAAATGAGCGACCTCCTCTATTACTCAACACAATGTTGACAGAGCTCCGGTGTATCGGACTAAAGAGTGACCGTGTTATCTGGTGACTTCCAGCTGAATGAGCCTGTGGTTGTCGTGGTTACAGCGGATGTTGAGGACGTAAATGAGTTCTTACGAATGCCTCTTAGTTCGGTTATTGTTATTATAAGTATATATTCATCAGATATGTATTTAATGGAAAATACTTTTAGTTTTCACCACATCTACAAACTCTTCGGCTGAAAGTCTCCGGATAACTCGGTCACTCTTTAAAACGAAACACCTGTTTAGACTGTAGTGTGAGTAGATTCTTTAAATAAGCTGCTATTGAGTGAGTTCAGACAAGAGTCGTCATAACACCACACTTTTAACTTAATGATTTAAGTAGATCATACTTTGTTATGTTACCACGGCAACAAAAATAGACCCCTACACCCAATATTGGGTAATTTATTGTTTTCATTTATTAAACTTGGGGACACACTCCTACACACTGTCTAAATAACGAAAACATCATTGTGTGTGTGTGTGTGTGTGTGTGTGTGTGTGTGTGTGTGTGTGTGTGTGTGTGTGTGTGTGTGTGTGTGTGTGTGTGTGACAGAGACTTTGTGGAGCAGCAGTATGTGACTCTGAAGAAAATGAACCCGGACTTCCCGATCCTGATCAGAGAATGTTCTGGAGTCCAGGCCCGAGTCTGGGCCCGATACGGTGAGATCACACGGCTGTCATAGTGCAGGGGGGGGCGGAGTTATACTCTCTACAGGGCGCCACAGGAATGAGTCCTAAAACCCGGAAGTGAGTTAGCATTTTAGCGCCATGGGTTCCTAACTCTAAAAGTCAATGGGGATTTTGAATGGGTTTGTGGTTAGACGCCTGAAATAAGGTCTGTGGTTAACACAAGCTTAAGAGATGTTGGCGTTTTGTTAGACGAGATAAACTACGTTAGATAAGACCCCAACTTGTGAATTTTAAAGTTTCTACGCGTACTAAAAACGGCGGTTGCTAACAAGTGGCTAAATGAGACTACAGTGGTTGTCGGGGACATTAAACGTCATCACGCCGGGAACTCTCTCACTAGTCCGCCTTACAGCATCTAGTCTTGTTTTTCAGTGCTCTTGCAAATATTAGATTAATAAACAACTTATTAAGATACGGTTTCGCTAGCTTGTTAAAACCGCTGATTAGATCGATGAAGCATAACGGTAGTGACGTCATAGTCAACCGACCGTGGTGTAGTTAGCTTGTAGCATCACGTTAGCTTTTGACTTCTCTCGGCTGCATTAACGCTTCAAACTTCATTAAAGTGGTGTTCATTTGTAAAGATTATCCTGCTGAACAAAACGCCTACGCATCAGAAACGTGTGTTAGCCACAGAGCTTATTTTCTGCAATCATCCAAAATCCAATGCAAAAATCCCATAGGCGAATTCTCGTTAGAACCCATGGAGATGCTACTTCCGGGTTGGCCTACAAAAATACGTCATCACTTTTGTTCTCTATTTACCTGACTCCACTAGGGCTGGGTATCACCACTGACTGTCTGAATTGGTTCGATTCTGATTCATAAGGTCCCGATTCGATATCGATTAATTTAGGGATATTTAAGTTACAATACTAATTCAGTTTCAAAAAGATTAGGATCAGAGAAACAATATTAAAAAGGTTCAGGTTTACATCAAAAATGTACCCAAAGCAGTTACATGAATGTACCTGCGGTCCTCAGCAACCTGCTCTCCACCCCCCACACCAAACTGCGATCCTTCGGTGACAGAGCCTTCAGTGAGCCCCCCCCCCCCCCCCCCCGGAACTCTCTCCCTGCTGAAATCCGCACCGCTGCTTTCGGCCTTAGCTAATACCCCCCCCCCCCCCCCCCCCTTCCCTAATGAGTGTTTGTGTGTGCATGTTTTTTGTTGCCCCCCCCCCCCCTGAATGTAAAGTGTCCATGGGTACCTGTATACCTATATAGGCGCTATATAAATCCAACATATTATCATTACTGATGAAGTCAGCTTGTAAAACGGCCAGAATCAGAAGTTTGTGTTGCATACACGTCTGTTAATAAGGTCTTATGTTCTGTTGAATCAACAGATGTAAGTCACGGATTGAATCATTTTATCACATAAGGAATTGAGAAAATATCAAAAATATATTTGCTGGAGCGTGCATTTACAAGCGCTATATCTAAAGAGTTTAGAACGCAGCGCACAGACTGAGAATACAGCGACTGAGATGACGTTGCTATCGTTATGTTAGCTGCAGACACGGTGAGAATGAACAGAGAAAAGTCGAACCGACCGTTTGACTGGGTCACTTGTTTTCCTGACTCGGTCCGTACGGATCACGGATCAACTGTTCTGTTAAACTTAAAGTAAAAAGGTGCGTGCGGTGGCTGGCGCTCCTGTGTTTGTGTGTTTGTGTGCGCGTGCCCCCGCAATGCTCCGTCATGAAGGCCGCAGAGAGGAGGAGTAGCTGCTGCATCATCAAACGCGCTTACTATCATAGCATAGAGGCTATGTGTTTATTCAGTCCTAATCCAATCCTCACAAAGATAAATATAATCCACCATGATTCATTTATGTATAAAATATAGTGTAACTTCAGTTAGCTCGCTCGGCTAACACAGAAGGAGCCATGTTGTTTAGCGCTTGTGTTGGTGTGTCGACCAATCAGAGGCCTAATATGCGATCAGTTGACATGTAAGAGCCAATGAGAAACCACTACAGTCTGCTAACAGATGGATGAGGGGAAAGGGAATATAGCCTATTAGAAGATCAATCTTTGGATTTTATGAATCAATATCAGATCATTCATATGAAAATCCATTTAAATCAGAAAATAGATTTTTTTGAACAAAGTCCTGGAGTGTCCACTAGAGGCTGGCTGCAGAAGCACAGGAAGTCACATACACACCCATTCTAAAAAGCCTGTTTTTACAGCAGACATTAACATGTTTACAGCCTGGTTCAAAAAAACAAACAGGTCTGATTAGCTCATGTCTCGATCAGCACACACTGTACGGGGGGTGAATGTTTTGATGACTCATCAGTTTAGATTTGATGAAGGATAAGAGTTATTCACAATAAGGCGTGTAGCTGACCTGATTGACAGGTGGGCGCGGTGTAACGGTTTGTCAGGACTCTTAAAACCCGCCTCAGCTCCAGCTCTCAGCCTGTCGTTAGGTTGACTGAAAGTTAGGCTGAGACAGCATTTCCAGCATGGAGGCCGCCATCGATGGGACTCCAGCGCCCCCTGCAGGAACAGACGGGTGACCTCACTCAGGCTTCAAACATTCATATTTACAGTCTGTGGTTTAAACGGGTAGAACTCAACATTATATTCAGATAAAAAAACACTTCAGTCACGACTGATTCGTTCACTAACAATAAAACGTGTTTTTGTGTTCAGATTTCGGGAAGGAGAGCAGCGTCTCTGTGGACAACATGTCAGCTGATCAGGTGGCCTCAGCACTGCAGACTCTGGTCCAGCCCAAACCCTAACCCCCCCTTCATGAAGCGGTTCGGTCCAGACCGGCCTCATTCCCTCGGTTGATGTAAATGTGTTGATATGAATAAACTCCTGTATTACTGACGTCACTGTGTTTGCTTTTGATTCTGATTCATCTTGAATTAAAACGTTCTGTTACAGCTGCACTTTAAGGAGGAACATCACCATCAATGTTTTAAAATAATGCAGAGCATCAAACCTGCACTGAGACGTCACTTTTATTCTCCTGATAAAAGACGTTAACATTTGAATGACTCTCGAGCTGACTCTTGTATAACTTCAGATATTACGATGAGTGATTCTGTGTGGATGTTAATCTTTAAATCATAGAACGATGTGTCCGAAGCTTTTTCCCTCTTTATACAACACAAGGATGCAAAACAAGATGAATTACTTATAGAAAAACATTAACCATCAGGTGAGCGCTGGAGGTAAGAGATGTTTAAAAAGTAAGGATGTAGCTATAGATGTATAGATTTGGATTTTCTACATGTGTGACATAAAATGATTATCCCATAAAAAGAGAGGTTACTGTTTCCCCACCTACACGTGTGTATGAAATGTACCTAAAAGAATTCAAAGTTTGCCCTCACCTTATCCATTACATAGAGGATCTATAACAAACTGTGTGCAGAAACACCAGCTGGACCCTGAGAACCTGCAGCAGTGCCTCTGATGACCAGAAGGGGGCAGCGCTGCACAGCAGGAACACTCACACCCACCTTCACACTTCAGAGTTCTATAACAGAGTAAGACATGTGATAATAACAACAACACATTCATAGTTTTATTCACAGCACCATCAGACAACAAGTCCATTAGATATGTGTGTGAGCGTAAAGAAACACGACATGGTGACGGATTCATGATTATTTATATTTACATGTTTACTTACAAACGGAGATTCACTTGAACAGAGAGAAAGAAATGATTCATACTTCTGTAAACATATTATTTACGTCATTAGAACATTATTTCATCTAACCTCTGCCTCGTGTGTTTCTCCGTGCGGCCTGCAGGAGGCGCTGTGACGCTCTAAACTCGTTCCCCGTAGGCGGAAGTGACGCAGCATCCAAACAAACAGTGCGGAGGTCTGCTGCTAAGCTAACGAAGCAGCAGCAGCGCAGTTAGAAACAAAGAGAGAGTTGTTCAGTTTGATTGATCGATCGATCCGGGAGCAGAGAGAGAGAGTCGGTGTGAAGAGGAGGACACACACTCCGCAAACATGCCGGAAAGTAAGTTTCATGTTTGCTCATCTGTTGGCTAGATATGACTTATCCTGCGTCCTCAACATGCTATCACACAGATCCGTTTCATTCTGATATGACGTCACTCAGAGGAGACTAACTGAACGTACTCACTACTGAAGATTAACAAGGCTGGTGTTCAAATAGATACACTCTTCTTGAAGCCAGATGAGGCCCAGTTATCTAAGCGTAGCTCTCCTCTTCTTCAGTCCGCTAACATCTTACCAAACCAGGCTAACATCACACCAAACCAGGCTAACATCACACCAAACCAGGCTAACATCTCACCAAACCAGGCTAACATCTCACCAAACCCCGCTAACATCTCACCAAACCAGGCTAACATCACACCAAACCAGGCTAACATCACACCAAACCAGGCTAACATCTCACCAAACCAGGCTAACATCTCACCAAACCAGGCTAACATCTCACCAAACCAGGCTAACATCACACCAAACCAGGCTAACATCTCACCAAACCAGGCTAACATCACACCAAACCAGGCTAACATCTCACCAAACCAGGCTAACATCTCACCAAACCCCGCTAACATCTCACCAAACCAGGCTAACATCTCACCAAACCAGGCTAACATCACACCAAACCAGGCTAACATCTCACCAAACCAGGCTAACATCACACCAAACCAGGCTAACATCACACCAAACCCCGCTAACATCTCACCAGACCCCGCTAACATCTCACCAAACCAGGCTAACATCTCACCAAACCAGGCTAACATCTCACCAAACCCCGCTAACATCTCACCAAACCAGGCTAACATCTCACCAAACCAGGCTAACATCTCACCAAACCCCGCTAACATCTCACCAAACCAGGCTAACATCTCACCAAACCAGGCTAACATCACACCAAACCAGGCTAACATCACACCAAACCAGGCTAACATCTCACCAAACCCCGCTAACATCTCACCAAACCCCGCTAACATCTCACCAAACCAGGCTAACATCTCACCAAACCAGGCTAACATCACACCAAACCAGGCTAACATCACACCAAACCAGGCTAACATCACACCAAACCAGGCTAACATCACACCAAACCAGGCTAACATCTCACCAAACCCCGCTAACATCTCACCAAACCAGGCTAACATCTCACCAAACCAGGCTAACATCACACCAAACCAGGCTAACATCTCACCAAACCAGGCTAACATCACACCAAACCAGGCTAACATCACACCAAACCAGGCTAACATCACACCAAACCAGGCTAACATCTCACCAAACCAGGCTAACATCTCACCAAACCCCGCTAACATCTTACCAAACCAGGCTAACATCACACCAAACCAGGCTAACATCTCACCAAACCAGGCTAACATCACACCAAACCAGGCTAACATCTCACCAAACCAGGCTAACATCTCACCAAACCCCGCTAACATCTTACCAAACCAGGCTAACATCACACCAAACCAGGCTAACATCACACCAAACCAGGCTAACATCTCACCAAACCCCGCTAACATCTCACCAAACCAGGCTAACATCACACCAAACCAGGCTAACATCACACCAAACCAGGCTAACATCTCACCAAACCCCGCTAACATCTCACCAAACCAGGCTAACATCACACCAAACCAGGCTAACATCTCACCAAACCAGGCTAACATCTCACCAAACCAGGCTAACATCTCACCAAACCAGGCTAACATCTCACCAAACCCCGCTTACATCTCACCAAACCAGGCTAACATCTCACCAAACCAGGCTAACATCACACCAAACCAGGCTAACATCACACCAAACCAGGCTAACATCACACCAAACCAGGCTAACATCTCACCAAACCCCGCTAACATCTCACCAGACCCCGCTAACATCTCACCAAACCAGGCTAACATCTCACCAAACCAGGCTAACATCTCACCAGACCCCGCTAACATCTCACCAAACCAGGCTAACATCTCACCAAACCAGGCTAACATCTCACCAAACCCCGCTAACATCTCACCAAACCAGGCTAACATCTCACCAAACCAGGCTAACATCACACCAAACCAGGCTAACATCACACCAAACCAGGCTAACATCTCACCAAACCCCGCTAACATCTCACCAAACCCCGCTAACATCTCACCAAACCAGGCTAACATCTCACCAAACCAGGCTAACATCACACCAAACCAGGCTAACATCACACCAAACCAGGCTAACATCACACCAAACCAGGCTAACATCTCACCAAACCAGGCTAACATCTCACCAAACCCCGCTAACATCTCACCAAACCAGGCTAACATCACACCAAACCAGGCTAACATCACACCAAACCAGGCTAACATCTCACCAAACCAGGCTAACATCACACCAAACCAGGCTAACATCTCACCAAACCAGGCTAACATCACACCAAACCAGGCTAACATCTCACCAAACCAGGCTAACATCTCACCAAACCCCGCTAACATCTTACCAAACCAGGCTAACATCTCACCAAACCAGGCTAACATCTCACCAAACCAGGCTAACATCACACCAAACCAGGCTAACATCTCACCAAACCAGGCTAACATCTCACCAAACCCCGCTAACATCTCACCAAACCAGGCTAACATCACACCAAACCAGGCTAACATCACACCAAACCAGGCTAACATCTCACCAAACCAGGCTAACATCTCACCAAACCCCGCTAACATCTCACCAAACCAGGCTAACATCTCACCAAACCAGGCTAACATCACACCAAACCAGGCTAACATCTCACCAAACCAGGCTAACATCACACCAAACCAGGCTAACATCTCACCAGACCCCGCTAACATCTCACCAAACCAGGCTAACATCTCACCAAACCCCGCTAACATCTCACCAAACCAGGCTAACATCACACCAAACCAGGCTAACATCACACCAAACCAGGCTAACATCTCACCAAACCAGGCTAACATCTCACCAAACCAGGCTAACATCTCACCAAACCAGGCTAACATCACACCAAACCAGGCTAACATCACACCAAACCAGGCTAACATCACACCAAACCAGGCTAACATCTCACCAAACCAGGCTAACATCACACCAAACCAGGCTAACATCACACCAAACCAGGCTAACATCTCACCAAACCAGGCTAACATCTCACCAAACCAGGCTAACATCACACCAAACCAGGCTAACATCACACCAAACCAGGCTAACATCTCACCAAACCCCGCTAACATCTCACCAAACCAGGCTAACATCACACCAAACCAGTTTAAATTTCTGTCATTTTTAAACAAACAGCTCATCGACACAGAATGAGTTCTCAGAGGATGGTTCATGGAGAACAACCCTGTACATCAAACTACAAACTGTTATCAAATGCAGTCTGCGCATGTGCAGAGATACCTGACAGTAATGTGTTCAAACGTGTTTTCTGTTTGTAGCTGAGAGTTACTCCAACCCTCTGGCTCCTGAGGGACATGAAGTGGACGACCACCGAGCTGCTGCTCAGTGAGTATATTACACACACACGCATACAGATACATTCACGACCTGGGGGGTAACAGGTGATGTTCAGAGTAATGTCTTTGTTGTAAAACATTTAAATGAATTCTTCCCTGTGAATGTTCTTCATGAGATCTTCAGCTGAAGGAGGTGTGAATGTGTTTATGGAGACTCTTGCTATGATAACGTTCTGTTACAGAGAGAGATTAAAGTGATCCATCATCAGAGATCGTCATTTAATAAACCAGTTCAGTAATTACATCAAACACTAAAGTTATTCCCACATTGTGTTTGAAGCAGTCGGAGCTAATTATTGTAATGAAATCTCGTTTGTCCTTGTGTCGTGTTTGAGTCGTTCTCTGTGAAGTCGCCACGTCGACATAAACGAGAAGCATCGTTTGTTATTCGAATCACTGAACCAAGACAAGATAACTTTCATATCTTCAGCATCTCTTCTCAATCTGTTGGTGTGATCGAAGCAGACACACGCTGAGCGTTCTTTACGCCTCTATAATGTGAGTGCGCTAACAACCTGAAGCACACATGTAAAGCTTCAGCACACCTCACATCTCTGACTGCAGCTTCAGGACTCACTTCATGGTTCACCTCTCTGATGATGACATCATCAGTTAAATGTTAGTGTGAAGACCTGTGTACGGCCCAGGGTCAGTCTCCAGGAAATGGATGATAGTTATTGTGTATGTGTGTTTGTTTCTTAAGGTCCAAACTCACCAATGATGACTTCAGGAAGCTGCTGATGACTCCGCGGGCGGCGCCCTCCTCAGCCCCGCCATCCAAGTCCAGACACCATGAGTGAGTGACAGAAAACACACCTGCTGTCAGAGCGGTGATGATGATGATGATGATAATGGATTGACTGTTTTTCTCCAGAATGCCGAGGGACTATAACGAGGATGAGGATCCTGCAGCGAGGAGGAGGAAGAAGAAGAGGTGAGGGTTGATTTACGTCGATGTTTATTTGTGTAGCCGTGATTGACACCAAAGTTCACAAACAGATCGGGTCTTCAACGAACTCTTCAAAGATCCTTTAAGCCTTTGATCTGGTTTTTGGTTAAAGAGAATTCATTTCTGTTTTTATTGCAGCTACTATGCTAAGCTACGTCAGCAAGAGATGGAGCGAGAGAGAGAGCTGGCTGAGAAATACAGAGACCGAGCGAGAGAGCGGCGAGACGGAGTCAACAAAGACTACGAAGAGACCGAGCTGATCAGCACCACGGCTAACTACAGAGCTGTAGGACCCACCGCTGAGGCGTAAGTAGTGATAATGATAACAGCTATAGCTAACTACAGAGCTGTAGGACCCACCGCTGAGGCGTAAGTAGTGATAATGATAACAGCTATAGCTAACTACAGAGCTGTAGGACCCACCGCTGAGGCGTAAGTAGTGATAATGATAACAGCTATAGCTAACTACAGAGCTGTAGGACCCACCGCGTGGGCGTAAGTAGTAATAATGCTAACAGCTATAGCTAACTACAGAGCTGTAGGATCCACCGCTGAGGCGTAAGTAGTAATAATGCTAACAGCTATAGCTAACTACAAAGCTGTAGGACCCACCGCTGAGGCGTAAGTAGTAATAATGCTAACAGCTATAGCTAACTACAGAGCTGTAGGACCCACCGCTGAGGCGTAAGTAGTAATAATGCTAACAGCTATAGCTAACTACAGAGCTGTAGGACCCACCGCTGAGGCGTAAGTAGTAATAATGCTTACAGCTATAGCTAACTACAGAGCTGTAGGACCCACCACTGAGGCGTAAGTAGTAATAATGCTAACAGCTATAGCTAACTACAGAGCTGTAGGACCCACCGCTGAGGCGTAAGTAGTAATAATGCTAACAGCTATAGCTAACTACAGAGCTGTAGGACCCACCGCTGAGGCGTAAGTAGTAATAATGCTTACAGGTATAGCTAACTACAGAGCTGTAGGACCCACCGCTGAGGCGTAAGTAGTAATAATGCTTACAGCTATAGCTAACTACAGAGCTGTAGAACCCACCGCTGAGACGTAAGTAGTAATAATGCTAATAGCTATAGCTAACTACAGAGCTGTAGGACCCACCGCTGAGGCGTAAGTAGTAATAATGCTAACAGCTATAGCTAACTACAGAGCTGTAGGATCCACCGCTGAGGCGTAAGTAGTAATAATGCTTACAGCTATAGCTAACTACAGAGCTGTAGAACCCACCGCTGAGACGTAAGTAGTAATAATGCTAATAGCTATAGCTAACTACAGAGCTGTAGGACCCACCGCTGAGGCGTAAGTAGTAATAATGCTAACAGCTATAGCTAACTACAGAGCTGTAGGACCCACCGCTGAGGCGTAAGTAGTAATAATGCTAACAGCTATAGCTAACTACAGAGCTGTAGGACCCACCGCTGAGGCGTAAGTAGTAATAATGCTAACAGCTATAGCTAACTACAGAGCTGTAGGACCCACCGCGTCGGCGTAAGTAGTAATAATGCTAACAGCTATAGCTAACTACAGAGCTGTAGGACCCACCGCTGAGGCGTAAGTAGTAATAATGCTAACAGCTATAGCTAACTACAGAGCTGTAGGACCTACCACTGAGGCGTAAGTAGTGATAATGCTAACAGCTATAGCTAACTACAGAGCTGTAGGACCCACCGCTGAGGCGTAAGTAGTGATAATGCTAACAGCTATAGCTAACTTCAGAGCTGTAGGACCCACCACTGAGGCGTAAGTAGTAATAATGCTAACAGCTATAGCTAACTACAGAGCTGTAGGACCCACCACTGAGGCGTAAGTAGTAATAATGCTAACAGCTATAGCTAACTACAGAGCTGTAGGACCAACCGCTGAGGCGTGAGTAGTGATAATGCTAACAGCTATAGCTAACTACAGAGCTGTAGGACCCACCGCTGAGGCGTAAGTAGTGATAATGCTAACAGCTATAGCTAACTACAGAGCTGTAGGACCCACCGCTGAGGCGTAAGTAGTGATAATGCTAACAGCTATAGCTAACTTCAGAGCTGTAGGACCCACCGCTGAGGCGTAAGTAGTAATAATGCTAACAGCTATAGCTAACTACAGAGATGTAGGACCCACCGCGTGGGCGTAAGTAGTAATAATGCTAACAGCTATAGCTAACTACAGAGATGTAGGACCCACCGCGTGGGCGGGAGTACTGATAATGCTAACACAGCTAATTTTTATGTTTTCTTCTGTTGACGTCCTGAATGTCTGTATTTATATATGTATTAATGCTTGTTAATTTGTATGTCAGGGATAAGTCTGCAGCAGAGAAGCGTCGTCAGCTGATCCAGGAGTCTAAGTTTTTGGGAGGTGACATGGAGCACACTCACTTGGTGAAAGGTCTGGACTTCGCTCTGCTGCAGAAGGTGAGACATGCTGCATTCAAGGACTGTGGCCAGGGTCAGGAAAACAGACACTCTCCTGTCTGTACAGCATTAACCTGTGTGTGTGTGTGTGTGTGTGTGTGTCTCAGGTGAGAGCTGAAATCACCAGTAAAGAGAAAGAAGAAGAAGACATGATGGAGAAAGTTCAGAAAGAAGCAAAGTAAGTTTTGATTTGTTGCAATAATCAGGAAGATTTAAAATAAAAGACTCTGATTGGCTGTTTTTGGTCACATGGTATAACACACCCGGCATGTTGTTTCCATGTGAACAATCAGGTAAATGTTCAGTTCTACACCTGTCTGGAGTAACTCACATGGAATCCCTGTCTCTCTCTCTCTCTGTCTGTCAGGAAAGATGTGGAGCCGGAGGAGAAGATCGAGTTTAAGACTCGTATGGGTGAGTCTGTTGATTGGAGTTATTCATGTAGAGATGTCTGCAGCTTCAGACTCTCGAATAAGAGTCCGTGTGAGGAGAGAAAGAAACTGATTTGATTTCAAGGTCAAGGAGATGATGAGAAAATGTCCGAATGTTTGAGTTTAAAGATAAAGATAAACTTTATTGATCCCCAATGTGGGGAAATATTTTTGTTACAACGGCTCAAAAAACAGGTGTATAATTATCAAAAATATCAAAAAGTTAAAAAACAAACATTTACATTAATTAAATAAAAATAAAGCAAGAAAAATACAATAGAGATCAAATAATACTAGGCATATACTTATGGAAAGACAGAGGACAGTTCTTATTAAAGAAAGGCCAACAGTGTGTAGCATTAATGATAATGATGATTATTATACAGAGTCATGAGGCGGTGATGCTGTTAAACAGTCTGACTGCAGATGGTATGAACGACCTGCGGTAGCGCTCAGTCCTGCAGGGCGGATGTCTCAGTCTGCTGCTGAAGGAGCTGCTCAGAGCCCCCACAGTGTCATGCAGGGGGTGAGAGGGATTGTCCATGATGGATGTCAGCTTCGCTAACATCCTCCTCTCACCCACCTCCTCTACAGAGTCCAGAGGACAGTCCAGGACAGAACCGGCCCTCCTGACCAGTCTGTTCAGTCTCTTTCTGTCTCTCTCTGTGCTCCCTCCTCCCCAGCAGGCCACTGCATAGAAAAGTGCAGACGCCACCACAGAGTCATAAAATGTCCGTAACAGAATCCTGCACACTCCAAAGGACCTCAGTCGCCTCAGCAGGTGCAGACGACTTTGGCCCCTCTTGTACAGGACGTCGGTGTTGTGTGACCAGTCCAGTTTATTGTTGAGGTGAACACCCAGGTATTTGTACGACTCCACCATCTCAATGTCCAAACCCTGGATGTTCACCGGTGCAGTCTGAGGTGACTTCCTGCGGAAGTCTATCACCATCTCCTTTGTCTTACTGGCGTTGAGCTGAAGGTGGTTGAGCTCACTCCAGTCGACAAAGTCTGTGATGACCTGCCTGTACTCCTGGTCGCTCCCCTTAGACACGCACCCCACGATGGCTGTGTCATCGGAGAACTTCTGCAGGTGGCAGCTCCCAGAGTTGTAACTGAAGTCAGAGATGTACAGGGTGAAGAGAAAGGGGGAGAGCACTGTCCCCTGTGGGGCCCCCGTGCTGCAGACCACCATGTCCGACTCACAGCCTTGAAGCCTCACGTACTGTGGTCTGTAGGACAGGTAGTCTGTTGTCCACGCAGCCAGGTGACAGTCTACTCCCGCTCTTTCTAGCTTCCCCCTGAGCAGTGCAGGCTGGATGGTGTTGAAGGCACTGGAGAAGTCAAAGAACATGACCCTCACAGTGCTGCCGGTGTTCTCCAGGTGAGTCCAGGATCTCTGCAGCAGGTAGATGACGGCATCATCCACCCCGATGTCCGGTTGGTAGGCTAACTGCAGAGGATCCAGATGTGAAGTCACCGGGGGGGCGGAGGTAGTTGAGGATGATCCTCTCCATGGTCTTCATCAGGTGAGAGGTGAGGGTCACAGGTCTGAAGTGGTTAGGCTCCCTGGGGTGAGATGTCTTTGGGACTGGCACCACGCAGGAAGTCTTCCACAGAGTGGGGACCCTCTCCAGACTCAGGCTCAGGTGGAAGATGTGCAGAAGAACCTCACAGAGCTGGTCTGCACAGTCCTTCAGGAGTCTGGAGCTGATGCCATCGGGACCTGTGGCCTTCCTAGCCTTGATCTTTCTCAGCTGACTTCTCACCTGATCAGCTGTTATGGAGAGGCCGTTGGTGGAGGAGGAGGAGGGGAGGGCTGTTGAGGGGGGTGACGGGGTGCTCAGGTGGAGTGATTGAGAAGTGGGCTGGTCAGAGCTCTGCTGGTTGGGGGTTGGGGTGGGAGCAGAATCGAATCTATTGAAAAACAAATTCAGTTCATTTGCCCACTCCCTGTCTCCTGCTTCAGGGCCCCTCCCACGACCTCTGCTGTGACCTGAGATGTTATTCCCTTGCATTGTTGTTGTAGTTTCTCCTCCATCTTTGTCCTGTAGCTGGCTTTCCCCTCCTTGATTTTGTTCTTCAGCTCCTTCTGCACCCTCCTCAGCTCCTCTCTATCTCCAGATCTAAAGACCCTCCTCTTTTCGAGCAGCAGGGTTTTTAGCTCAGGAGTCACCCAGGGTTTGTTGTTTGAGAAACACCGTACTTTTTTGGTGGGTACAGTGTTCTCAACACAGAAGTTTATGTAATCTGTGATGCAGTGGGTTAGGCTGTCGATGTCCTCCCCATGTGGACTGCACAGTACATCCCAGTCAGTGGTCTCGAAGCAGTCCTGCAGCGCCTCAGTGGCCTCCTTAGACCACTTTTTCACATACATAGTTGTGGGGGGTTGTTTTTTCACCATAGGTATGTAAATGGGCTGCAGTCTCACCAGGTTGTGGTCTGATCGTCCCAGTGGGGGGAGGGGGGATGATCTGTATGCATCCTTGGTGTTTGCATACAGTAAGTCCAAAGTTTTATTTTCCCTGGTATGGCAGTCAACATACTGAATGAAAGTAGGGAGAGTGGCAGACAGGGAAGCGTGATTAAAGTCTCCTGAGATGAGAATAAGAGACTGGGGGTGCGATGTCTGTTGCTGAGACACCACACTGTGGATGAGTTCACAGGCTGCAGCAGCGTCCGCCGAGGGGGGGACGTATGTCGTCACCGCGATGACGTGGGAGAACTCCCTCGGTAGGTAATATGGCCGCATGCTTACAGCCAGCAGCTCCACATCCTTAGTGCAGCGCTGTTCTTTAACGGTGATCAGAATCAGAATCGTGTTTATTGCCAAGTACATTTACACATACAAGGAGTTAGTCTTGGTGTGTTGGTGCAAAAACAGTTAACAGGGAAAAACAGCCAAAAAAAGCAAGAACTTAAATAATATAAAAAATAAGAGATTTACCAATATAAACAATAGAATTTAAAAAATGTCAAAAGATAAAGAATAATAATAAAAAATAACAAAATCTACAAGCTGTGATGGAGTGCATGTGAGAAAAAGAATGTAAAGTCCAGTGAGCCTTAATGTAACTCATAAAAACAGTTTCAGCCTTCACATCACTGTGATGTTTTCTGACTGTGGGGCTGATGAGAGTCTGTGTTATGTGGGCGTACCTGCACGCCTCAGGGTCCTGGAGGTGTACAGGTCGTGGAGAGATGGAAGATTGCAGCCAATCACCTTCTCTGCAGAGCGGATGATGCGCTGCAGCCTGCACTTGTCTCTTGCAGCGCGGGGGACGGC